>CM075853.1:11163200-11418200 GCA_037975125.1 Latrodectus hesperus
CTACATACGGGACAAGTCTCTTGTACAATATCTTGGAAAGAACTTTGTAGCAAATGCACAATAAGCTTATTCCTTTATAGTTTTCACATACTAATGGATCGCCCTTTTTGAAATTTGGACAAAGCATGCCTGTAAGCCAATCCTCTGGCATTTTCTCGAATGTCCAAACATAGTGGATTATTCCATGTAAGAACTTTACCTTTGGCCTTCCTTTTTTATGTTCGGCCTGTATGAGATGTATTCCAGGCGCTTTAATTTTTTTGAGCTCTTTTATAGCAAGCAATGTTTTCTGCAAAGTTGGAATATCCAGCTCTAAAGGTCCATCTATGATTTCCTCCTGTGTAATCGCAGGATCAACAGTATAATCATTAATATTTAGCAGGTCTTCAAAATGCTCTACCCATCTCTCCGAAATTTCAGAGTCTAAACTAAGGATAACAGCCTTATTTCTACAATAGTTGATTTAAGGTTTAAAGTCTCTTCGACTATAACTGACCTCTTGAATAAATGCACGGCAATCATTGGTCTTCTTGAGGGGTTCCACATCCTTGAATCTATCTTCCTAAAACGCCCTTTTCTTACCCCTGAAAACCTTCTTCTCATATCTTCGTGCCTTATGGTAATCCTCCAACAAACTCCTGGTACCATGCTGCAGAGATCTTTTATATGCAATAAGTTTTTGCTCATTTGCATCTTTACATTCGCCATCAAACCAACCCTTACTTTTTTCTTAGTCTTGTGGCCCACAATTCCAGCTGCTGTATCAGAAATAGCCCTCTTAAATTGGCACCATAGTTCTTCAAGATCGGCCTCATTGGAGATATCCAATTTCACTTCCGATATTCTCCTTTCTAAAGTCTCTCTATAATTATTGATCACTGTATCATCTTTAAGTTTGTTACAATCAAACCTTTCTATCTTTTTACTCCGTTCTTTATTGGAATTGGAGACTTTACCTCTTAACCTAGGTAACACTAAATAGTGATCGCTGTCAATATTAGCTCCTCTAAAAGTTCTAATATTAGTCAAGCTTGTAAAATGCCCTTCATCAACAAGAGCATGATCAATCTGGTTAAGTGTTACCCCATCCGGTGATTTCCAGGTATATTTATGAATATTTTTAAAATTAAAATAGGTACTACCAACCACGAGGTCATGTGCAATAGCAAATTCAATGACGCGTATACCATTATCATTTGATTCTTCATGAGCACTATGGCCACCAATAATGGGTCTTAACTCTTTCTCTTTACCTATTTTAGCGTTCAAATCATTCAAAACAAGTTTTAAATCATTATGTGGGCAGCTCCTTAAACACTTAGAGAGCTTTTCATAAAATATTTCCTTCTCTTCACCCCCTTTGTCCTCTGTAGGGGCATGTACATTAATAATACTGAAATTTGCAAGCTTCCCCCTAAAACGTAACTTGCATAATCTTGGAGTAATAGCTCTAAAATCCATAATTAGATGTTTCAACCTCTTATTAACTAAGAAACCAGTTTCCTCTATGTGATTTTCGTCGTGGCAGCTGTAAAACAATAGATGAGTTCTCTTGTTTAGGGAACCCTGGCTAGTCCACCTTATCTCTTGGACCGTAGCAACAACCACCTTGTAACTATCAACTTGCTGTATAAGCTCCTGCAGGGCTCTAGCACGATAGAGTGAACAAACATTCCAAGAACCAAAAATCAAGTCATTTAACCTTTTCCGAGTTCGTCTACAAGTTCGGCACCGGTCAATTTCCTGTTCAGACTTAGAAACCGAAGTTTTTTTCCGGGGTGAGGGGGTTAACCTCACGCCCAACCCTCAAGCTGGATGACCAGTCCCCTGATACAATTCCCAGGAGCAGGGTACGCGGCTATCCCCCCAGGCACTGGGCACCTATTTTTGTCGCCTTTTACGACACGCATAGGCTACGTTGGGACTATTCTTACCCCTCGGTCATCACTAGGGCAACGAAAAGATCTAAAGTATTTAAAAAACAAACATTTGTTAGCCATACTAAGCCATAGACGATAAGTTATTTCACAATTCACATCTCCGAATCAAGTTTATTTTTAAGGAAAAAAAAACATGTTAAGAAATAATTATCAAATTATTTTCTTTGCGATGGAAAGAATCCTAGGAAAACCGTGAAGGAAAAATTGTTTCAAATTAGATTTGATTTTTTTAAATAAATAATTTCGTACAGAAATACTAATACAACTTTTTAATTGTTTTCACAATAAACATTAATGAAAAATCAAGTAATCATACAAAAATAACTGATATTATATTGAATATTACTTATGCACATCAGCAGTCTTTTTTGTGTATCTATGAGAAATATATTTTGAATTCATTTATCATATATTAAAATTCAGAGATATTTTTACTTTGGTAAAGTATAATTATTTTGTTAATCATTTGTTAGCAGAAAATTCAAAGTTTTATAATAAGTATTTTAAACTTTTAAATTTTAAGACTTTCAATTTCCAAAAAATCATTTCATTTATTTGAGGAACATTGTATTAAAGAAACATTGTTTACTGGTATTTTGAAAAATAATATCTTTGTTAATCTTTTCCCTGAGTTTCGTTAAGTAGTAAATCCTGGTTTTATGGTTGCTTTATATTGTTTATTTCATAAAATATTAATTTGATTGTCTTTTATATCCATTTTCAATTCTAAAGAACGATAATCAATGAATTTTTAAATTTCTATGCAATTTGAAGAAAATATTTTGGAGTTCTGTACCATAAATTAACAAGTATTTGTGTTTTTCATTATTTATAAAATATTAATTTATTGAAAAGAAGAATTTTTATACTTCAGGTTATAAGTAAGAAGCCGTAATTCTGTTTCTGTATCGCCCTTTTTAACAATATTAAAATATTTTATTTGTTTTATTTCTCTGCTTATATAATTTATTTTATCGTTTTAACTGCAATGTTTTATTTTTCTTTATGCATATAATATAGAATGGAAATATAAAACAATGTTTAACTGATGAATTATTATTTAGCTTCAAATCAAACTCCATATCGTTACAAAGAAATATAAGACGTAAATAGGAAACTCCTTTATAAAGATTTTCTTATTAACGTCTTCATAAATTTATCATTGTTTCATATATTTACTATGAAAAAAATTAATTAATAAATTTATGAAGCAATGTTAAATACATTTGAGTCAGAAACTTCACTGTATCAAATTAGTAAATGTGAATAATGGGATTTGAATGACTATTTTTTAACAAGTAACAAAATTAGTAAATGATACTTAATAAAATACTTGATCAAGACTTTTCCAAATACAAAGACTTTCTTTGCTCAATCGGAGCTATAAGAATTTTGAACCACAGCTCAAAAATATATGCCAATATATGCTTCTATGAATATTCATCAGATCACCTGTTGTAAAATTTCGAAGTTCAGTTAATGTTTTCAGCAAATGTAAATTGTAAATATTGCATTTGCTGCAATATTTACGATACATATTTTAATAATTTGTATCAGAAGGCCCCAAAATTATTTGACTAATTTATAGCCAGAAGACATGGAGAGAAGCTTGAAGAGTGCCAAATTATTCAGAGTTCTCAGATGTCAAGTTATAAAACATTAAATAATCATCGTATAGCGAACTGTCAATCTCTTGATACATCTGCTCAATCACAATAAATCTGCAATAACATTAATGAAAATACATTGTTTATTAATTATTAGTATAAATGGGAGTATCAATAGAAAATGATGATGATTATATAAATGAAATTATAAAAGACTGAAAACCAAAAGAAACCTTTATAATAATCAAAACTTGTATTTTTCCTTAATGGTTACCACTGTTTTAATTATCCTGCTGTTTTAGATTTTTTAAATCAAAGTTTAAAAAAAATCAGTTTAAAATCAATCATTTGAATTTTAGTATTCCCCATATTTTATGAGATTTTCTTTGAAATGGTGATAAATTCAGTGGAGTGATAAATAATATCAATGAGATAAAATGCATGAAAATGTGATACGTAAATAAATGTTTGTTCATAAAAATCACACACGCTCTTATGTGTTATAAAGTGCTTATCATCATGTAAAAAAATGAAAAAAATATGAAGGGGAAAAGTCAATAAATTCTTCAAAATTCAATCTGTAAATACAGTTGAAAACTTTAGAGTGATGAATTTAAAATCATTTGACGTGCTCAGAAATATCTAATGAATTACCAGCTTAATAAATATTGTATTTTTTATGTTAAAATATCTTTTTATTTTAGCAGGTGATTCGATATACTTCTGATTTAAAATGTCCTTAAGAAGAAAAATCAAAGAAGATTTCATGATATTATTATATATTTCACACTCATGTAATCTATGCTTTGGAATATACATGAATTTATTTCATTTATATATAAATTCCTCAGCATTTATCTTAAGCTCTAACACCAAACGCTCAACTTCAATTAATTTTGACAATCAATTTTTACTAAATTTACCAATAATAGTAAAATTAATTACTTACAAACGTTTTACTTCATTAAAAGTAAAATAATAAATATTATTAAAAATAATGGATTATTATGTGTGTTAACTGTAACTAATTCGTGAATAATTTTTGCGTAATTTCTTATAGGAAGCACAACAAAAATTTGGCTTAAATTAGATAAAAATATGTCATTTGATCGAGAATCACAATAAATGATTGGACCATGTATTTAAATATCATTAGCTCATATTGAATCAAAAGTTGTTAAAATTAATTTAACTTTGCTTTTAAGTATTACTTACAATATTGATTTTAAGTAATGCTCAAATGACAAATTTATTTTGTGTTTGCAAAAGTACCGATTTATAATTCTTCAAAATTACATTTATGCATTTTAAAAGTCACATTGATAAGTATATCCTAAAAGAATTAAAAAACTGATTTTTGTAATTATCTTGCCCTTGTTTTTACTCAAAAAAGGGGAGATATCTTTACAATATATAAATGGCAGAAAAATTTTCTGTAATTTATTTTTTGTAAAGATTTAAGTCAAAATGTTTTAATGCCGAATTGCATTTCTCTACCTTTTTAATAAAAAAATTTCATTCATTTTATTATTCGGCCTTTTTTACACCACAGATTATTTTTGCCATGATATTTAAGTTTAGGTTAATTTTTCTTGACACTTCAACATGTACTATTACTATAAAATGAAATATACCAATAATTTTTGCTTTTATATGTAATGAATTACTAATACGGAAATATATTTGTCAAGCTTTAATACTATTGTTTTATTTTCTATTAATTAAGTGTCAGATTTCTAGTAAGTATTGAGTGCTTATTAAAATCAAGAGTCATAATATGCTAATGATAAAAAGTGAAAGACACCCAGTTTCTTTAAAATATTTCTAGTTATAAATGAAATATTGTGCATGTATAAATAATAAATAAATTGTATAAAATATTTATAAATTATTGCTTAATAGCAAATCAATAATAAAATTTTTATTATTTATTTTGTTAATATTTTTAAAAGAAGGAGGAAATCAATTTTAGTAAAAAATAAACTAATGTTATTAAATTAATCATTGTGAAATACATATTTAAATCATATATATTGATTTCAATAAAATACTTTACAAGTGTTTTTATGATACTGTGTACAAAATGTTTATAATTTTATTTTTTATAATTTTATAAATTTTTATAATTTATGTATAAAGTTTTTATAATATGTACAATATAAATGTGTTTTTATTTATTTTCGATAAAATATATCTAGCTTAACCTAGTACACGGCAACAATGCATATTAAATCACGTAAATCATATGTAGAACATAAATAATTTTATTTAAATTACTTAGTTGTATTCGTGTAAAGTTTGTTGAAATGAATAAATACTCTTTATTACTACATGTAAAATCATTGAAATTAAGATAAATTCTGTAAATTTGATTATTTTAGGATTATTAATTTAAATTATTTCTAAATTTCAATTTTAAAAATTTATTTTTAATAATCTATTAAACAAGTAAATCTACACTTGATTAAATAAAATTTAATAAAATAATTTTACTCTCACGTTTGCATATGTGGTTTCAGAAAAAGAAAATCATTGTACATACTTACTTTAATAAGATTATGTTTAATATATTACACTTTATTAAGCACCAAAATAATCAGTTACTTTTCTGATAATTTATTCTTGCTTTTTAATTTAAATTTAAAGACATTCAAATAATGAAATAGAAATACAGTTTATATTATTAAATTTTGCTAGTAAATAATCAATGAAGAAAATAAACTACAGAAGTAAAATTGAATCTTCTTCATGCCAGCAAAAATACTTTCTAAAATTTTCATGAAAAAAACATCAAGGTATATCCAAACATTTATTTTAATGCCCTTTGTATCAAATTTCTAATGAAAATCCTCCATAGTTTTTAAAAATTGTATCTCCAAAACAATATGCAGTATGTTTCTCTTATCAAAAACTAGGTTTCAAATGTAAGATAGTGTGTTATTTTACATTTTTTATTTTAACACGTAAATATCACATATAATGCAGAAAAGAAATCTCACAAAATTCATAAATAGAAGTTAAGAAAGTAAAAAAAAGTACTATCAGAATTTTTAAACTTAGATTTAATTTTTGAAATAAATTTTAAACACAGGTTAAATAATTCGTTTTTTTTTAATATTTTAAATTCTTATGAAAGGGTTTTGAAACAAAGTAAGAAATCTAAGTTAATTTTTTGAAAATTTAAACTATTTTCTAAAAATGTTTCTTTTTATTTGTTTTGGAATTAGCCCTATGTGCCAACTTGAAGGCAAGGTAGATAATTACATTAAGAACTTATTTTATTAATATATAACGGAAATGTTATCCTTTCTGTTTACAGATGCATAAAGACATAAATTCATTATACAGAATGTAATGTAAAACGCTTTATTAGACAACAAAAGCGAAAAATGAATGACTTAAGAATATCACTTTCATTGACATGGACTTGGGTGCACGTAGTACTGCTACACACACACACACACACACACACACACACACACACACACACACACACACACACACACACACACACACACACACACACACACACACACACACACACACACACACACACACACACACACACACACACACACACACACACACACACACACACACACACACACACACACACACACACACACACACACACACACACACACACACACACACACACACACACACACACACACACACACACACACACACACACACACACACACACACACACACACACACACACACACACACACACACACACACACACACACACACACACACACACACACACACACACACACACACACACACACACACACACACACACACACACACACACACACACACACACACACACACACACACACACACACACACACACACACACACACACACACACACACACACACACACACACACACACACACACACACACACACACACACACACACACACACACACACACACACACACACACACACACACACACACACACACACACACACACACACACACACACACACACACACACACACACACACACACACACACACACACACACACACACACACACACACACACACACACACACACACACACACACAGAGAGGAAAGATTAGAGGATAGATTTGAGAGGAAAGATTTAAATAATACTCATTATAAACTATTTGTTTGCAATAATATCAGAAATGATTGAACAAAAATTGCATTAATTGCTTATGATTATTATATTAAAAATAATTTATTGGGCAATCCAAATGTTTGCTTCATAGCTTTATAATTCCAATTGTTTTCAATAATTTCGTTTATTTTAATTATATTATTTCCTTTGAATACAGAGTTAAAAACATATTAACATTGTTTTCATTATACATAAAGAGAAACAAAAGCTTTCTCTATGAAGAATGTAAGAAATTGTTCGGTTCTAACTGTTTACCTTTATGTTAGAAAAAAGCAACATCCACGTTTAGTTTCCCTTTATCGGTTTCCGATGAAGAACGAAAAAGAATCATTGGATTTATCTAAAACTAATTTGATACTATTGATATAACAAATAAGCATTTGAATAACTTAAGGTTGCAAGATGTATTTTTTTCTATTTTATTGTTAATACAAAATTAAATTGTTGAGAAAATTGGGACTACAGTATAAAATTTCATCAATAATCTGACAAAATATTTATTTCATTTATTGTTAAAGAATTTTGTTTACTTAATATAAAAAGTCTTTTTTCATCATTTTACAACAATAATTAGCGACCCGGACAAAATACTCATGGTTTAAGTAAAATATGTGTAAAAACAGGTTGATGAAAAATAAAATTGACAAATCGTATTTTCAGTATCAAATATTACGTTAGTTTTTCATAAAAAATATACAAAATAAATTTTTCTATGAATAGATCATCATTATTACCGAAAAATGTTTTTACTAAAATAATGTACTTAAAAATATGTTGTCAGGAATTCATGATATGTATAATTTATCTAAAAATATTTATTTTTGATACTAAGAGCTATACATTTATGAATTTCTCCTAATGAAATTTTTTAAGTAATATGGAATGATTTTAAAGCTATATTTTTCAAAGGGGAATGAGAGTGTGTTAGTTGGAATGAAAGTGGTAGCGGATGCTTTGTATGATTTACAACAGAAAAAAATACGTATCCACCTTTTCTGTACAATTTTTAAAAAATTGAAATATTTTTTATAAATAAATTTAATCAAACATACAAAAATCAAAAATTTACTAATGATTGACCAAAATTAAAATTAATAGTAATATATTTAATTATGGATTTCACGTTTGCTTTTCGTAAAAATATTTGCATTTTTATAATTTTAAATGTTATTTACAAATTGTTTATAAAAGAAGATTACTTTGAGAACACTTTTTTTCCTAATTCTAAAGTAAATCCAAAAATAAAGTAAAATTATTTTATTTATGCTCAGTTTCTAAAGTATTATTAAACAATAAATCCCTTCGGATCACCAGATTCTTCAGAATTAACGAAGTAAATTAATAAGCACCTAAATATACTTTAATTGGTTGGAATAAACACTCTCACCTCTTAACTATCACTGAAGCAGCTTCTTCCTTCTATACTTACCAGCTAGTATAATTAAGGACATGCTGATACACTAAAGTTTAAACACTTAAACTTCAAGATAAATTTAAGAGTAATTTAAAAAATATTTTATTTAATGAGAAAAAAAAACAGAATTCAGGAACCAGAATATAGAATATTATTTTTTCGAACTATATATATATATATATATATATATATATATATATATATATATATATATATATATATATATATATATATATATATATATATATATATATATATATATATATATATGAGAACAAGGTTTATAAAAGTTATTTTAAGAGAAATTACTTTCTATATGTATATAATTTAAACGAAAATCAATTTACTATAAAATCATTTTAATGAATTTGCTTTTACTTTGATTGCATGTAAAAAACTGCTAAATCATAATTGAGTATAAAATGTTATTTTTTTATAAGACACCATTCATATACCACGAATATTAAATTAAATTTACGCATTTTAAAATAAATGACTTATATTCATTATTTTATATGGCTTATGTTTTATTTTATGCATAAATGGAAATTCTTTTTTCTTTTTTTGAAATCATATATTATTCACCATATTAGAGGACTTTTTACCGTATATATTAGTAATTTTACATTTCAAAGGGCTTTTATATCATACGATTTTTATTTCTCCTAGGAGAGTTTTGGATAGAAATTTCATGTTTTTTTCACCATATCCAACAAGTAACTGTGCGACAGTGATACTGTACTAATTTTTTAAATGTTGATTCAATGTACTATACTTGCGTATACAAATGAATTAATGATTACTATTTGTATATGTGTATGCTTTGTTTATAAATCATAATACCACAAGTTATTGTTAAACAATAATTAAAAAATAATAATAGATTGCATGAAATTTATATATTTTGAATCATGTACTCTCATTACTAATTTTAGTCTTAATTTTCATATTGATATAAAAAATATTTTCTTATATAATTAGATTAAGATTCTGATTAAAAATCTAAATATTGCTTACTATTAAATTGCTTATTTCAATGATGGTGTACATTAAAAAATTGTTTTGCTTTCTTATTTAAAATGGAATGTAACTTGATCCTGGGTTTTTATTCTAGAGAAATCATTTTACGCATATACATAAGCATACGACATTCCTTATATGACAGTTTAGATTACATAATATTCATCAATAGAGAATTTCATGCCACAATTCAATATCCCCTATTTCAAATATTTCTCATAAGTGTAGAAATTGAACTTTATTAAAAGTTATTCTATTTAGTCAATACTGTTTAGATTCATATACAAAACATAAATCTCTTCTCTCATAATGAAACACGAAATATCATTAATATCTATAAGTAAATATTTACGAGAGAATATTTATTTCACAAAAATAATTATTAATCTAAAATATCACTATTTCATTCGGATTTATCTATGCATTACACAGAATGGAAATTTTAGGAATATTAGATATGAAAAACAAAGAATATCAATTATATTTATTATGCTGTAAATATTCATATAATTAAAACGATGAAGGACAGTCTACTTTAAAATCCAGTCAAAGACGTTGAGATTGAAAACTAATTTTAAAAACAAATGCTATGGTATGACCTGGCAATTTTTCCAATAAAATTGGTTAATTTTTTAAAATTATGTTGACACATACGTAGTTCACATATATATAACATCACACGAGTTTAGAAAAATCACATTAAGGTGCATGATCCATAGTTTTTTTTATTATTCTTCACACTTTTCCTTGTTATTTATTTGGATTGAATTAAGAAAAAAAATTAAAAATTAAGTGTAATATTACATTTCTTATTTTTTTCAATATTTAATCATAAGTACTCAATCATCTTAGATGAGGTATTAAATGTTGCAATAATCAAAGGCAGACTAATTGGGTGCGTGGAAAATTACATGCAATAGAGAACAATTTCAAAACATAAATTTTTAGTTCTGTCCTCCCTTCAGCACTAAAACAAATAATTTGCTGTAAAATTAACTAAATATGACTTATTAACTAAATACTTATGAATATTAACTAAATATGAAAACACGCAATCATTTTAAGCAAATATGTGTAAATTTAATAATAGTAAATAATAGTGTTAATAATAAATTAAAATAATAGTTAATAATAGTATTTGCTAAAAAAATTGCTGAAGTTTGGTGCTCTTATACACTTTACCAGATTACTTTGTTTTAAGTAGGTGATGGAAAATTAACAATAAATATTATTTTTTATAATATTAAGCCTAACATATTGTCATTAAAAAGAGCTAAGTATTTAACTTTATTTCTAACTCGAACTGTCTATGATCTATGCCGTGACATCGCATGAATATAAGATTTTTTCAAGTCATTTTGCATAAGCTAGTTTATTTTTTTATCAAAACAATTTATTATCTAACCTAATTTTTCCCAACAAAATGTTTGATAAACTATTTCCATTTCTCTATTATCAAGGAAATTTGCTGGTAAGTATTAATAGTTATTTTGTTTAAAGTGTTCAGTAAAACATTCACTTATAATTTTCCATTTGTACAGAATTCTTTTAGGTAAAACTTGAATAAAATTTGTGTAAAAGCTTTATTTCTAAGGCTACATTAAATAAGAGCAAAATAACTTGCAGAAATCAAGAATTGCAAAGATTTAATATAATTTCACCTAACTTTTGAGAATTGCTTAAATATAAATAAATATATATAATTTTGCATTAAAAGTATACAAAAGTAGTAGCTGTATTATATTACTGAATGGTTTTGCATTTACTATAAAAAGTGAAAATTACCAATAAGAAAAGAAAAAAATATTAGTGAGAGAGAGAAAAATTTAAGTTTATATTAATTAAAAATACAACATAAAACAAAACAAAAAACACAGCAATATTGTGTGTTCATATAAACTATATATATGTCTTAAAATATTTTTATACAAAATATATTAAACAAAGTTTAAAAATATAATTTATTACAATTTTCTTACAAAATAAAGTAAAGATTTTTATAGCTTATTTATATATATTAAAGTACATGTTTCTTACAAAATAAAATTAATCATTTTTTAAATAAATAGTAAACAAAATTAACATATAATATTAATTAATTATTAACAATTTTATTAATAATAAGCAAAATGAACATATTTGTAAAAAAGTACAACATGAGTTATTTCATATTGCATTCCTTAAAAATTGTGTAAAAAAATGAATTTAAGCCATATCATTTTCCTTTCCCCTACAATTTTCCTTTGTAAAACGTTATTTTTTCGTAATTTGATATCTGTTATTATAGCTAATGTAAACTGGAATTCTTTCCATAATTGTTGAAACTTTGTCTTCCAAGTGGGAATCTGTGCATTTAACTCCATCTATTACCATTAATTTATTGATCAGAACACGTTCATGAAAAATTTTACATTAATTGAGAAAAATGAGCCTGATAATTTTTCTGAAGTGCTCTCTCGTGGTTCTGAAAAATTTTTGTACAAAAACAAATAAAACCTATTATCAATATATCCTCATCAAAGAAAAATCTTATCTAGAGGTTTTTCTTTGTTTTTGAATAATTGAAAAAAAAATAATTGATATTTCAGACTATAACATTTTTAAATAAATAACCTTAGTATTCTTTAAATTTTTCAAATAATTCGTATAATTATTGACACTTGAACACGATGATTCAAGGAAAAATATTAAAAAACTTATTTTGTCATCGTGTTTTTCGGAACAAACACCATTCTTTAAAATTACTTATTTCAGATAACTAAACAATGTAAAAATATTCCTTTTTAAACATGTAAGATTTGTTCAAGGCAAAAATGTTTTGTATAATATTTAAAATTATTTTATTAAAGCAAGCAGTTAATATTTAAAAAAATCAATGGAAAATTAATCAGTAAACTCATTACCTCAATTTAAAGAAACAGGAAATCAAATAAATTTTGCAGTAGATTATTGATAGTTTTCTTATAAGATTTAAATTATTATAAGTAGTTTATAACCACAAAATTTATAATAATATAAAATATTTTTTTACATGTTTGCTTTGATTTCATTTTGTATAGAAGTTGAATTCCAGGTTTTTGTTTTTTGGCAAGATAAAAATTTTAGTGCTTAAATATAATTGAAAATTTATTAGATGCATGTCTAATGTTTTCACAGACATAGGTTTGCTTCAGAAATTATAAGCAAGCAACCATCCCTTTTTCTCTGTATTTAGTAGTAGGTGCTCTATACTGTAGGTATTCAGTATTTGCTGAAAGAAAAAATTCATTTTACCTTCAGTGAAGTTAAGAAAATTATAATTCTAAGTTTTCATAAAATATTTAGAATTATATTATGATTAAAATGCCTCAACTAAGAAGATAAGAAAATAAAAATAAATTTCTTTATTCATTTCAAAAAATTTATAATATGTATCATAATATTTTATAATATGTATCAAATATTTTCATACTTCATGCCTCATGTTCTTTGCAGGTTTCAAAAAACTCCAATCTCTGATAGTCAACATATTCACTAACACATTTAAGTATTGATTCATCTGCCAAACAAACAAAGAAAATATTTTTTGTTACATTTTAAAATAAACACTAAAACAAAGTTTATTTCTTAGTTAAAATCTTTTTTTGAAATCACTAAAGAAGATTCATATTTTTCTCAGTTAACTGATGTTTTATAACTATTGATTTTGTGTAGGTGATAAACAGAAAAAATTAAATAAATAGTAGAGTCTTTATCAACGATGAAAAATTATGAATTAGTAAAATTAAAAGTTTGTTTGAATGACAGATTTGCCTTATCAACATTTCATGGAGTACATTCTCATCTTTACATGAAAATAAACTTAAACAAAATAGACAAATGCAATAATAGGTAACTGAATATTTCAAAATAGTTTAGTTATTGATAATGTATAAATATTTTTTACTATATCAAAACTCAGTACTAGTGCACTCAAACTCATTTCATACAAAGTACACATTTTAATGTTACAAAATTTGATTAATTCCGAATATTTTGATAGATCTAAAAATTTAAACAACTTCAAAAGGAATATATGTTAACAATTGTTTAAATTTAAGATTCTAAAGAAAACAGATACTCAGCAGGTTCAAATGGCCTTAGGTAAGAGATATCAAAGGATGCATTTAGCAATACTTATGATTTTTACAAGGAACACTTTAGCTTAGTAAATTACTAATTACTTCTCTGGTCGTATAAAAGGTTTAGGTAATCAGATGCATCGAAAACCTTCTAAGTAACTTGGAATCGTTAATGCAGTACTTCTCAAATATTTTCCCGAATCAATACCTATTTCAAATAGTTCATATTCTTTTCACAATTTAATCAATATATATTGTGTAATATTCTTTTTGAAAAAGCTTCTTGTGTAATTAACGTATGATGATTTTCAAAATCGGCATATTTCTAACGATAAAAGTTTGAATCATGCATAGCGGTAGAAGTACTTTCATTTTATCCATCGTCTTCTGTGATGCCCAAAGCACTTTCCTGATTTATGGTGAATGATTAATTAGAATATATTTCTTGAAATTATTTGTAGTAAAGTACAGAAATAATCATGAATTTCTATTTCAGTGATCCAAAAGTTACTGAAAATATTTGTGTTTTCAATGATCTATTTGAAGTAGTATCAAATTTGCAATTCAGTGACTTAGAATTATCTCATGTAGGATGAGGTAAATCAAAAGAGATACTAAAATTAATTTAATTATATAATATGTAATATTAATTATAAAATAATTGATACCAGTAAACGAATTTCTTTCATAAGTAAAATGAGAGAAATAATATTCAATTTACATATTATGAAATAAAAACCGCATTAAAAACATGAGATTTCCCACATATATTGTGTCGGTGTCAGACAATAAAAAAATTAAATAGGTCACTGTCTCTAAGACATTTGATATCCAAATACTTTGGGAATAATTTTTATTTATTTTAAGAACAAAATATCATTTGAATTTGTTCCTAAAACTAATTATTAAAACCTTTATTGCTGACCGAATAGATTTATACGAAAGAAGACCCTCAATTTAAATAATTAGAAAATTCTATGTACATACGGTAACATATTATTATACATTATGCAAAGGAATGCAAAGTTTTTATCTTTTTAATTTTGTAATGGTTACTGCATCAACTATGTGTTTAAAGGTTCGTATTAGAATTTCAGTAAAAGTTTAATAACGACTTTATAAAAACTAACAGCAGGAATTTTAATAATTTGATAGTGATAACATATTTTTTAGAATAAAAACATGTCAGTTTTTAAAAATTAAAAAATATTTAATTTTATGAAAATATAAACCTGTTTTTATCTAAATAGTTAGGGTGAAATTATTCTAGCTTTTGCGTTTGTCTCAATAGGTTTACAATATCCTATTCCTCAGTTGTATAATTCTAATGACAATGTTTTCCTATAAATTTTCCTTTTGTGTTATAAATAAAATAAATTTCTTTCAAAACATAAAATGACTAATTTAAATCTGTTTTAAGAAGAAACTTCATCATGTTTCAATTTTAGAAAAAAATATCACGCGTTTCAATGTTAACTTTTATAAAAACTAAGTAAGTAGTTTAATTTACAACTTCTAATTACAACCGAATCTTGGAAAAAAGAATTTAATTAAAAATTCCATTTTAAATTAACCTTCAAATGGAATTCCTGTTGTGAAAAATAATTAATAAATCCAAAATTGCTGAACATTTTTTTCGCATAAATCTTAAAAATCATAAGCTTATTTAAAAACTGATTATATAACATGGTTATTGCAAAATATAACAAACAAACATATCTTAGCTTTCTTATATGGTGCAATGAAAAAAGTATAGATGAAAATAAAATTTATTTGTTTTGCATTTTCATTCAATGCGGAATACCATCAGTTTCCAAAATATGCGGAAACAATAATTTAAAATATTTGCAGTAACTTTATTGTGACTTATTGCATGCAAAACAGGATATACAAAAATTTAAAACAATGTCTTGTTTATTTACTAATATAATAATATTGTATACTATTTGATTATGTCAAAAAACCATGATACAAAATTATTTGTTTCTGCAATACTATGAATTAGAGAAAAATACAAAAATATGGACTTATAGTTATTTTGGACAACTACGAGATCTTAAATTACGTTTTTTTGACTGATGTATCAAAAGTATATAATAAATAAGACAATTTCCAGAATTATTAAAATATTGTATGCTTTATTTAAAATATTTTACTGCTAAAAATGTAGATAATAAGAAAATAAAAAAATATATCCTAATATTTTAATTAGAAACAAATTTTTAAAAGTAAATCGTTACTTTAATTATTGTAAACAAGAAACCAGATATTGCAAATGGAACACGTCATTCTATATACAATAGAGATGAATTGAAAATGGCAAAATCATTGTATGATATTTTATCCAATAGTTGATGAATATTCGAAATTTAGCTATAAAAATTTGAGGATACTATTCTGCACTTGTTCAGTGATTTTCGAAGAAATTTCCTTTCCCTTAAAGTACATTGCAGTCCCGACAAAATTCATTATCCATTTGTTATTAGTAAACACGATGGATGTTCAGCTATGTTAAGTACATAAACCATTGAATTCTTTAAGTGGACCACAATCACTTTAGTCTGCAATCAGGAGAACATACTTCGTATTAGTCATTTCTTTACTAGTTACGCAATTCACATACAAACATTTTTACTTCTTAGTTATATAGTTTCTTGCAATACGCCATTACAATGTAAAATGTTACGGTTAGAATGCAATCATTTTCATATATGTCTAGAATGCACCTAATTATCTATATACAATGTATGTATAAATATAAATATATGGAAATATAAAAAATACTGTTCATGCTAGTTAGTTACTACAGTTAAGACAAATACATCTCATAAATATACAGAATTGCACACTCATAGTTAAAAATATTCCCACGGAAGAAAATGAAATTAAAATTTGTGAGCCCTAAGCACTCGCGCATTAATTTATGCAAATGTTTACCGAGAATATCCCCAATTTTCCCTCTCAGAACTCTGTAAAGATTTCTCATTTCAAAATAAAAGATTCTTAACATTGCATGTATAAACATGTATATGTATATATATGCATATGTTTGACTTTAATATATATATATATACATATATATATATATATATATATATATATATATATATATATATATATATATATATATATATATATATATATATATATATATATATATATATATATATATATATATATATATATATATATATATATATATATATATATGCCTATATTATGTGTGCATATATTCATTCCTAATTCATTTACATTCTTGTTTAATATCTTTTGAAAGTTGTGACTATTTTATAGCCTTCAAAACCTTAACAACAATTTGAACGTTTTTAAACTATTTTTTTTAAATGTTACTCACTTATTGTGATATAAAATTTTATATGGTAACTCAATCATACTGAATGAATATAATCAAAAATTTTATTGCCAAAAATTTAATGAAATTAGTTTCAAATTGCAAATGTTATATCTTACATTCGTATTAGAAGTGTAATAAAATTCAGTTAAGTTTTTTAATCAAATTTATTTATATCTATTACAATTTCATTCGAAAGATTTTATTATCATTAAAAAGCTCACATTTCTTGCTTTAAACTTAATAAAAGTAAACTATTTTAGATCAAACACGTTTCTGTTTCAAGTCATAAAATGCTTCAAATGGTTTTATTAAATAACTAGAAATTTTTGTTGCAGTTTTTTTATAAGATTTTAGGACTTTACTTTTAATGATAGTTAAAAAAAGGCTTCTAATTTTTCTTTAAAAATAATTTTTTTCTTGTTTTTATGATAAAAAATAAGTACTTAAAATTTTGTGATAAATGAAATGCATGCTGTATTACTTTTGTTAGATTAATAACTGATAGCAATGAGTTTTTCATTTTTATTCTGCTAAAAAAATACAAAATTAAAATCGTGATTTAATATTTTAATAGTTATTTTATTAGCTTTCTTTATTCCTAGTTTTAAAACTGATAGCAATGAGTTTTATAGAATATATTTTGAATCTTAAATTTCTTTTTATACGTTAAACACAATTTTAATATATTTTTCATCTTAGTTAAAAAAGTTAGTTCAGTATTTTGGATAAAAATTTTATTTTATAATAAAGCTAAATTACAATTACACTTTTCCTGTGACTAACTGGATATAAATAATTTTAATTAACTATACTGTTCCAATCATAGTCTAATCATGTATTTATTTAAATGGCATGCAAAATGTATATTACGACACGTTTTTCTCAAAAATAATCCTTAGACAAGAACCAAATAATTAACGAAAGTATTAAGTAGAGAATGTATTAAGCATTTTTACTTAAGAATCTGCAATTTTTTAAAAAAATGATCAAATGTTAACCGAAAAATTACCTTTGATCTCCGAATTGGAGGCAATACTCTAATTTTTAAGTCTCGTTTCACTCATTGTTAATCAAATATACATTGAAATAAAATTAGAATTACATTTTTGTTATAATAAAAACTATATACTCAGGAAAGAATAAGAAACTATAAAAAAGATGCTTTACGAAAAATTTAAATGAAAATTTGTATCATTTTTATCTCAATATAAATAAAATTCTAAATAATTATTAACAAAATATATTGTTTGATAAATTCTGCTCATATGATGTGCATCATTTATTGAACAAATATATAATAAATTTTAATTTAAATTTTCCTCATGACTACATTTTGAGATCTAGTGCAATTAAATTTTTTGTTGAAATAATTCTCCTTTTGCTGTTCCAGTAATCTAAAGCTCATCTGATATAGAACATAGTACAAACACTGTTTCAAGATTTGTCTTGCAGTTCATATTTGATTTGATATTAAATTACATTTTAACACCCAACACTGTAATATGCAGTTTAAAATTATTTATTTAAATATTTCAATGTCTTCAAATTGTGATAAGCGCTAGGAGAGAATACATCAATTATTTGGAAAAATTGATTTTGGGTAATGTCTATATTAATGAACTTTGTATCCACATTGCATTATGATCATGATTTCTTAAATTTTTTCTGATATTTGAAGAGAATAAATGATTATATCTTGAAAAAATTAAAAAAAAATGTTATTAGGTTTATTAAATTTAATCGGAAAATGTAAACATGTAATAGCTAATAGTTAAAAAAAACTTTCAAGTTAAAACATAAAATTAAGATGCTAGAAATCTTTAAAAACTCATAAACTAAGCTTGAAACGTAGTTTACAGCATGCAAAAATCCCATGTTCTAATACGTTATTCACCAGATAATTAGTCAAAAATATTTTTCAAAGAAGAGAAAACAGGTTACAAATATTAATGGTTTTTGTTTTAAAATATATAGAAATATTGCTCGTTTATAAAGCAAAAATATTTACAAGTAGGTTTAAATGTTTAAACTAGAATTTTTTAGGAGTGTAGGAAAAATAATCTAATATTGTAAAACTTGAGAATTGATTTTTTTAGTCATATTCTTCCTTAGAAATATTTAGCGGTGAAAACCTTACAAATTGATTACAAGGGGTGACAAATGTATTCTTCTAGATATAAAAATTAGGAAATTATAGTTACAGGATTAATTTTCAGAAAATCAATCATTTCATTTATAAATAAAATGTAAAGTTAAAAACATTTCTGTGAGTTATTTCTAATCAAACTTTAAATTTTATTAAAAATTCAAATTACGGTTTACATTTGTATGACGGAAAATAATTATTAATCTCAAAGGAATTTTAAACCTATGTATTAGTACAGTTTTTTTCCTTGTAACTATTTTAAATAAATAATTAGTTTATAAAATATATTTTAAATATATATTATATAGAGCAAAGTTATTCGTAAAAGTAGAAGAATCATTACTGCATATAATTAATATAAAGCGAGGAGCTATATTTTTGAAAATCATTTCTGGAAGTTTTTATGTCTTTTAAAATAATTGTTCTACGGGCTATATTTATATTTTCTTTAGTAATAATATAATTTTTCAAAGAATAAAAATTTACAATTACAAGTGAAAATATGCAATATAAAACTATTTTTGTGATTATGCATAGATATATCCAATTAGTTTAGTTTACAAAACTAAAATAATCAACAATTTTATTTATTCTATTTAGAAAATATTCACTTTACTATTATTAGTAAAATATCACCAAATAATACCTTGAAATAAAGAATCGATAGTGATAGATAATGCTGAAAAATGAATATTTTAAAATATTATTTGATGTCGCAATATTTAATCAGTGAAAATATTTGAGAAGAATCTTTGAAATTTATTTGATATCTCTTAATAATATAATTGTGCTCATCAGAAAAACCACAAAATAATGATCAATGACTATAAATGAAACGGAAATTAATAAAACACATATAAAATAATCAAATTGTTTCAATTTTTTCATGGTTCATTAGATTTTGTAGTTCTATTTATATCACTGAGAAAAGTTTATATTAAGTGTAGAGCTTTTCACTGCATATAAGAAGTAAAATTTTTATCTTTTGTTTAACCATTAGATTTTCGTAACAGTGCTTTCATGAAATTTTCTACTTAGTTTCTACTAATACAACCTTAACAGGATGATTCCAGCTTCAGGTCTTTTTGTTTTGAGATAATAATGACAAATACAGGCTGTTATCAAAATAATGGAAACACCCTACTTTTATAAGGGATCTTCAATTAGCACATTTGGCATGCACTACAGCATGGACTCTGAATAGTGCTTATAGAAATATTGAAACCTTTTTTTTGGTGAGATTGTGTAAGTTCTTGAAGAGAATTGCTGATAGAGGGTATAGATTCTGAAATGAACATTATAAAAGATCCTAATAATTCAATTATATTGAGTCATTAGGATTTTTTATATGGTCATATAAATACTTACCGTTTCCCACACTTGAACTTGACCTCAATTACATTGAGGATTATCAATTCAGTATTAATCCAACCATGCAAAGCTAATGGTATTGGTAGAACGCAGGCCACATATCTTCTACGAGATTAACCAGCGGCCAGAAGATGTTGAGCAGAGGGTTGATATCTTAAAGTGTCACCCATCGGACAGGAGCAGTGTACCTTTCGATAGCAAAAGGCCGACTGGTGAGGAACTGGAGATCTTTACTGACGGATAAGGCATTGATGGAAAAATAGGCTTAGGGTATTCTATCTTCTACTTTGGGCAAGAGATTGTCACACTCGGTGCTAGACTCGGTGACGAAAATTCTGTCTTTCAAACGGAAATATCGGCGCGGGGACTGGCACTGGAATGGCTCAAAGATAGACCGGGCAACAGCACTTGTCATGTATACAGTGACTCGTTGTCCTCCCTTTACTCCCTGGCCGATCCAAACAGCCGAAACATCTTGGTTAACAAGGTAAAGGACTCTTACCGGAAAGCTACTAGCGATAGAGAGGTTTATCTGAACTATGTACGTGCTCATGCTGGTACTTTCGGAAACGAAAGGGCTGATGAACAGGACAAAGAGGCGGCGAACTTACCAGAGCCAACGCTGGACCTGTCACGTCCAAGGTCGCACCTTCTTAAGGTGCTGCATAAAGAAGCACTGTGTGCATGGCAGCTGAGGTGGGAAAGCGAAGATGTTGGTCGCCAGACCATCAGATTCTTTGAAACAGTGTTCGAAAAAAGAAATTTCAAAAATGCTATCATAGACCAAATAGCAACTGGACACGGGCGTGTTCCGGAATATTTTCATAAACGAGGGTATCTGGTTAGTGAGCTATGTCACTCATGCAATGTAGTAGGGGATTGAATCCACTTCGAGCTGTCTTGTACCAGGACCGTGGAAGAAAGGAGAAACTGGTTCATGATATCGAAAGCTTGAGTACCATCTTGGACCGGGGCAATTGGTTGATCTTTAAAAGGATCATTTCCATTGTGTCGAACGACATTCCAATGAAGGAATACCAGCGTGCCACCGACGATGGTCCGGTTGAGAACTGGGAGATAGAGGAATATTATAAGAATTGACGGTAAATAAAAAGAAAAGTATAGGAATTGGCGGTAAGGTAACGTACAAATCTTCCACCAGGTGTACTGTTTGCCAACATAAGAGAGTGGGTGCCGGTGATACTTCTCGTCTCATCCAGGTATGATTCTATAGCTCATTTACCAAAACAGGTGGCGGCTGCTGGATGGGATATTTGAGTTTACCACCTTCGAGTTGCAAGGTATCAAAATTAGTTATAGAAGCCTCAGCTTCTGGCACTAAGCCTCGCAAACTCGATCACCTTCTGTCCCTTCTGTACAAGTACCCTGCATAATTAAATAGAAATATTCAATCTCTTAAGTGAAAAAAAGTTTCTAACATACAATGGAAGTGATCAGTAAAACATTTTCCATAAATCTACAAATCTAAAAAATGTTTTAGAAACAAATTTATTTATAGATATTTCATGTAAATTCTGGAAGTTTCGTTTTGTAAGTTTGAATACAAATAAAAATATCCACCAATTGAGATGTTCAAAAATTTTTAAAAGTTACAATTTTAAAAAGTTGCATTAAAATAAATAATATTTATAATATTTCACAACTGCCCTTAAAAATAAGAATTATTTGTTATTGATTTTCATATGTTCCTTAAATATTAATAGCTATGCAAAAACATGTAAATTTTAACTTGGAAAACGAAATGTAATACTGAATATTTTTAATCATTGAATAATCTTAGTCATTTTAAATGTAGTTTATGTAGTATTTAATAAAAATGAAAAAAATGTCTTAGTATTATTTTTAATTTAAATAATTTTATTCAATTTTTTTTGCATATTTAATTTTTATTTTCTTGCAAAGCTGAGAAAGATACAGTAATTAACAACGATGAAATATATCAAATTATATTGAAAGTATTAAATAAAAATACTACCACAAGTTTATTCTTACAAGTCTAATATAAAAATATAGCTAAATAATGATTGTACTTAATTTCTTTATTGGAATCTTGTAACACTAGGAAGATCATGAGCTCAATTATTTTGAAGATATATAAAAAATAAAGTCTAATCTGTGTTTCTCATGAATAAAATTTTGTTTACATTTTTTCTGAGACAGTTTGAAATTTTATATAAGGGAAATGTAATACAGCTTACAAATGCGATTTAATGTATAATTATTGAATATTTCA
Organism: Latrodectus hesperus; assembly: GCA_037975125.1. Classification (NCBI taxonomy): domain Eukaryota; kingdom Metazoa; phylum Arthropoda; class Arachnida; order Araneae; family Theridiidae; genus Latrodectus; species Latrodectus hesperus. The sequence goes on from CM075853.1 coordinate 11,186,570, forward strand.
TTATATTTCATTGAATATTTCATTATATTTCATTGAAATATTTTCAAAATATGACATTGTTTGAATAATTTTAAAAGGAAGTTGCCTTTTAAGAAAACAAGATAAAGGGAAAAGATGCATTTGATTTCGGCACATGGCTTCTTTTTCATGATACCGTCTTACTTAACATGCAGCAAATCCTGCTTTTAACTAAGAAAATTTCTAACTACACTAAATGATATTTTATATTTAGAAAATTTAATGAATATCTATCTAAAATTATCAAATTTTAGATTAAAATAAACACATAGTTTGCTGATTTAAAAGCAAAATATCTGTTAAATATGATTGCATAAAGAGATTTTTCGTACAATTTGAAACACTAAAGTTTCCGCTGATAATTTATATCTAGCAAATTCAGAAGAGTGATCATTAACTCAGCATGGAGGAGGTTAAACGAAAGGTCAAAATTATGTTAAACAAGTCTGGAAAATATTCTCTCCATTGATGATTTTCTAATACTAAATTTTTATTACAATATGTTTCCTGTTCATAAATTAAAATTTTAGTAATTTATTAGACCCGATTTCTGATGATTTTACCCGACCTTATCATGAAAACCAATACAGAAGGTGTTAAAAATAGCTATAATATACAAAATCCTTACAAGAATTTTTGAGGCAGATATTTTTTCTATTTTTTTATTTAATCTTTCAAAATTTTTTTTTTTTGATAATTCTTTAATGATGATAGGACATAGGATACAATGATGATTAACTCTGGAATAAGAGTTTTATAAACTTTAGTTCACTTTGAAAACAATATTAATTCAGATAATTAAAATGAAAATTTCATAAATATTCTAGTGAAACATACAATTCAGGTTTAAAAACATATTTTAGTTTCAATCAAAATATAATAAAAACTTACATAAAATTAGAAATTAAAATATTCACTGTTGTATCATAAATTAAGTATTTTAAAGAGAGCACTATTATAAAAAGAAATTTAGAGCTAACTTTAGTAAATTTTCAAAATAATGTTGCTCATTTTCAACAATAATTTTTGTTTGTTAAATTAAAATGGCACATAATTATGTCTAATTACAAGTGAAAGAAAGATTATTATTTTTTGTAAATAACAAAATTAAACTAATGTATAATGAAAAACTCAATTTTAAAGAAAATCACTTAAGGAAAATATTTTTACAAAATAAAATAGTTGTGATTAAATATTTGTTATTGACAGCCCCCATTTTTAACAGAATATTCATTAATGTGAAAACTTAATTAATTTTTTGTATATGATTTCTTAGGAGCTAATTTATATAATTATTACATAACAAAACTTTTAATTATAATTTAAGTAACGTGAATCGAGAATTTAAAAAAATATTTTAATTATAAGAAAAATATTTTAAATTCTATTTCATTTTTCCATTAAATATTATATTATCAAGATTCGAAGTAAAATTTTCAGATATTTAACTTAGCCAAGGAAATTTGATATACCTGAGTTAATAAAGCCTTTAATATTATTTTATTAGTTTGTTAATGAATGACGTATAAAATGTATTTTTGTACTTCTAATATTAAAATAAAAACAAAGTAAAATATTTTATTTCAAGGAATCTAATATCTTTTCTGATATTTGGTAATTTTAAAAGATTTCTGTTATATTTAGCAACAAAAAATATTTTACATGCCTTTCCTTTTTAAATTTAAAAGCTGAAAAAATTCTAAAATATCTTTCAAAACATAGAGTAGGTATTATTCTTTACGGTTAGAGACTTTATTTCATGAGGACTACTGTCAAGTTTTAAATAAATAACGAAAATTAACAAAAAGATTAATTTTAATAAAATATAAAAAATGCGATATTATAAAGAACAAGACTTTAAAAATCACTTTCGTTCAGTATAATGATGGTGAAATCAATAAAGCATGTTCTTTTTTCAATATCTATTATGATATAGCTAGAATGTTCCATCTCAAAAATCTCTGAGTAATTTATTTTTATTGACCAATATGTCTTACATTTATGTTTTCTGAAAAAAACCTAAATTTTCCCCAAATAACACATTTATTTTAGAGAATTTTAAGTCGCTATTGCAGGATTTAGCCTCTAACGTAGATAAGATATTAAGTATACCCAAAATAATAAAAAAAGAGATATAATTAGGAAAATTTTAATGTTGTGTAAGCAAAGCATTAGTCTTAAGATTTAAAAGAGGATGCTTATAAATATTACAATTGTAAATTTAGGATTTATTAAAAATTTAAAAAATTTAAATCACGTTTGCTGATCTATACTAATCATTAAGGGGATGATTTCTTTTTTCATTTTGATTTTTCTTCTGTTCTATAATCCACCTGTTAAGTGGCTGAAACTAATGAAATACGAAGCATGATAAATAAAACCTTAAAGTTAACGTAAAAATTCTGATGTTTTACACCATATTTTAGCTAGAAAAGTAACTACAAGAAATAAGATTAAATAGAATAAGATAAATTAGAGATAAGAAATATTAATAAGGTTATTCTGTTAAGCAAATTTTAATTATTTTTAATAAATATAAAGTTTCACGTGTAATAAATTTAATTTATTCTAGACTTATTTTTCAAAAAAGATAATTTGACCAAAACTTTTTACATGAATTTTATATTTGTTTAGAAAATGGTATTCCAAATATGAATTTAGCCTGCACTTCCATTCAAATAGATCTTCCGAATTTCAAAAAAAATTGATAATTCATGCAAAACACTCAAATCAAAAGCTTATTTATATTTGGAATGTGAAATTTAGAAGATTTCCTTTTACAAGTAATTTTTTCTTCGAATTAGAAGTATTTATGCGTATCTCTAATTATGTTTAAAATTATGAAAATATACTGGTGGCTATTAAAATGACATTACAATAAAGGAAAGTAATTAAAAAAGATATTTGTGTCATACTGAAATTGTGAATCAAGAAGACAAAATTTGTTCGTATTTGTTCAGGGGTTGGTACATGGTTGTGAAATTACAGAAGTAGCTACCGATCCTAGCAGTTAAAATGGCCCGTACTCAGTTTGGTATGAAGCCTTACTTAGCATGGATATTGAAAATAAGGAACTCATTCCATGTTGTTTCAATTCTATGACATACTTTATAATCAGAAATAGATGGGAACCGATTGCGGCAATGTATCTCAACAATTAATGACTATAGTTTTATTCGGTCAGTGCTCTGGAGACCATGTAGGCCAAGGCAACTACCGAATACCTCTATGTATACCATAACACGATGCACAATGTTGATCGCTATTCATTTACTGTTATTCCAAATTAGTAATTGCGCGTACTTTACATCTATTCTCTCATAATGCCACCACACTAATTGCGGCACCCATATAATAATATCCAATGAAATGATTCAACAAACATTTTGCTCAGAGAATCGAGGCATGCATATAGTCATTGAAGTTTTACATGCAATCGTGATTAGTCAAAAAAGCAATAATTAATCTACTGCTTGATCAGCTTTGTCACTTGACCCACAAGACTTTATGATGTTTACTATGATGTATTATCAAAAAAAAAGTAACATTCAAAGTACTGCTCTTCTCTAGACTTTGTAGCTCCATACGTCATCATATTCTTACAGTAGTCTTATTTTTGCACAACGCTCTTCATAGGAATCGAAACCAAGCCAATCTTTCCGAGTTGGTGTTTCGGCATTTTATGATAATTATAATTACGACAAGTGAAAACGACTCACAATCTAAGAAATTACCTTCTACAAGGCAATTCATGAGATAGCTATTAACCTGTTTTACTGCTATTAAAATGGCCGTAGGAAATAATGATATTTACTCTTCGATACCAAATTATATTCGCTTTTTAAGAACGAATATTAACATGCTAAGAGCAAGAACATTTCCTGGCTAACGGTTAATGACATTTGCTAGATTGTGTGATGTTGATTTCACAATTAGTTCAATATAGCCCTCAGATGTCGTTCAGTTGGCCTTGCAGCAACCAATCGAATTCATATCCGTTTGACACTTTTATCGACCAGTGATTGGTAGTCACTGGACAAGATTGTTGTCATTCAAGATTCTGTAATAATATTCTATAATCTAAATAGGCTTTTACCTTGCATCAGGGAATATCCGACATTTTCAGGTCAGCAGTATTCTGAGAAGACTCTTATCTTACAAAGTGATTTCCAACTAATATATTTATTGTAATTTTTCTCTTACATATTGCTGCACTTACAGATTGATTTTTTAAACAGACTTTTTAACGCTTGCCTGTTTACACTCTTTCCTTTTGGGCCAGGATTCAACCTCTTTTAGACTTTTAGAGGATGTCAATCTTCATTTAACTTCAGATGAGATTACTGACTACTATAGTATTCTCCCATGAGCTTTTCAACAAATACGCTGTTTTAACAACTTAGCTTTGCTTAGCAAAGAATATTCTGTTACCCACAATTTTCAAACAAATATACGGCATTCATCGTATCAATTCCACGATTACTTCCTCATTTTTACTGATGAATCAAAAACAGAAGGATGTGTTGGATCTGGTATAGTATATGGTAATACTATCTATAGTTATTGTCTTCCTTCTATCTGTTCTATTTACACTGCTGAAGTTGTCGCCATTTTGAAAGCTCTTAACATAAGTAAGGGCCTCAGCCACCGCAAATTCTTCATTTATACTGACAGTATGAGCATTGTGAAACAGCTTAATTTTCTTCACCATTTCCATCCCCTGGTTAATAAAATCTTAGCTTTACTGAAGGAAATGTCTAATAATGGTTTTGAAGTTTTGTTTTGCTCGATACCTAGTCATGTCTGTATTATCGGCAATATACTAGCAGATTTCGCTATTAAGGAAGGTAAAGAACGTATAAATCAAGCAACCCTTTATGCCCACATCAAGCATTTAATCTCTGTCTATAGGCATTCTATTTGGCAAAATTCTTAGAATACACAAATAACAAACAATTTTTTTGTATTAAAACTCTCTTTCGAAATTGGATTGGTATCTCATACAGATGTGCTGACGTTATTTTATCCCGATATGAATCGGTCATACTTGTTTGGCTCATAAATATATTACATTCAAAAAGCCTGCATCTCTGTGTTTGAGTGGTAAAATAGTTTTAACTATATACCATATCTTAGTTGTGAATATCTTAATTTTAACCACCTTCGTCTTACGTTTTTCACAGAATTGTATTAAATTTACATCCTCATCCGAATATTTTTGCTTTTTAAGGACTACCAGAATTTTGCACTGCCTGTAACACATTATATTTGTTCCAAATTTATTTTTAAACATGATTCAAATTTATACTTTTTTAAAGCAGCAAATTTTATAATGGATATTTTACATTATTTACTCAGATTTGAAAGAATTTTAAACATTCATTCAGTGAAGTATATCCTTTTTTTTGATTTTGCGCCAGGAAAAGACACTCACTCATTTAGAGATTATTACTTTGACGTCGTTATATTGAGCTGAAATATAAATCCTTTCAAAAATCAAAACTTTTCTTCTTTCCATGTGATTTTGACGTACATAATTTAAATTTTTTTAGCTATGTCGCATTTTTATTATAAAATTAAAATGACTTGAGACTCTAGCAAGCTTTTTAAAATGTCTGGTTCTAAGCAAATATTATTTAATTATCGAACATAAAAGTTCTGGAGTATAAGGTATACTGCAATGCTGATCGATTATCAACTAATAAGATTATCAACTGATAAAATTATCAACTAATAAGCATGCACTAATTTAAATATTTTTGTATTATATATAAAATAAAATGTATAAATGTTTTGTGATTATTTCGAATATAGTTTTTTTTTTTAGCTTATTTAATAACATTAGCTTTATTTCTAAATTTAATCTACAACTTTTTTTATGTTTTGCTGTAGTTTAAATATTTTTTTCAGAAACAAGATATCTATTTCACATAGTTTTTGTGAAATATGGACAGCAACTGGAAATAATGCTACTGACATCTTGTCTTCACCTTTCTCTCTGGAATTTTCCTAACATAATTTAAAATCAATTGGTTTAATTTTTCCTTTAAAATACTCTTTTTCAAAAAATTAACTAAACTGTAGAATACTTTTTAATGTGAATTAGTATTTTGTATTTCAATGAAATAAAATTTATTTCTTCAGTTTAAATAAGCAGACAATAAGTATTTTTAAATTAAAATCGTATTTGAGTTTGATATATAATTTTTTCTTAAAATAAATTATTCAAATTTCATAAAATTTTGTAATTTGATATTTTAAGACACCTAAATCTCTCTGTCTATTCAATGTAAGTAAATCACATACTATTATTGTGAGGCACAGTTATGAGGAAGTATTTCACATATTTATAGTAATGAATAGAAATTTGAAGTTTTAGCATGTATTAACAACTGTGAAAATACAAAATTATTTTTCAGAAGCACTTAAAGAAGACTTTTAGTGGAATTATGGTGTTAATCTTTCTCTTCTAACAGGCCACAAAAAGTTAATTTTTTACACATTTAAAATATTGCTGATGTAATAACAATATATTTGTTTGGAAACTTACGTTTTAAAGGACTAAGTGGAATTTACAGAAAAAAATATCCAGTTAAAAAGAAAAGAAAGATAAGTGAATTCTCTAATGAAATGTATTGTATTTGGCATTATGAATAACATTTTGAGGATGCATTTGTGATTTATAAGTTTATTTATTTTGCGAGAAAGTATATGTATGTGTTTTTATACTTTCTTTATTTTCAAACAGGTATATATTTTATTTTCAGAGTTAAGAGTCCTTACTTCCGGATATGAAATTCAAAACATTTTAAATGATGGAATCAAACACACACGCACAGAGATATATGTATGTATATATACATATATATATATATATATATATATATATATACTATTTTCACTTTTGATGAGGTTTTTGAGTTTTTTTTTTTTGATTTTTTGGGTTTTTCAGCCATTTGTTAAATTAAATTGAATTGAGTAAAGTCTTTAAATTCATACATAAAATTATAGCATATTTAAATGCTTATATGAGAGTTGTACAAAAAACGTGACTATATGTCAAATTTTTCAAACAATTAAAATGTGGTAAAAATAGTATGTGAAAAAATTTTGACATCTATAAATTTTGACAAATGAAATGGAAAAAGTAAAAATATAGTTTAAAGACGTATACAAATACTGTTTAGAAAAACTTTTATTATTGACTTATGTCAAGTATAAATTGTAGTTGGCTAAATAAAACAACTTAAAGGGTAAAGAAAGAAATTATTTTCTATTAAAAGATTTAGATAACTAAAGATGTGGAATTATATATAGATGTGTTATTGAAAGATAATGGGTCAGCTATAGTTTTCAGTTATTATATATTCTTAAGTAATTCCACAAAAAATTTAATATTAATAAAAAATGACAAAATGATAATTAAAAAATGATGAGTAATTTTATGTTATTGAATAATGACATATAATTTTATTATTTTGAATTATGATATAAAATGATTTATAGAAAATAATATCTTGATTGCCTAACTACAATGCCTTAAATATTATTAATTAAACTTCAAACGTATATTTGGATAGTATAATAAAAATACTATAAATTTTTTATATTCATACAAAAAATAGATTAATGCTTCAGAAATTAGCAATTTATTTCATATAAATGTGATTCAATGTTTTAAATCCAATTAAATAAATATTCCTTGCATTTATTATATAACAACGCTTAAGATTGATGGTTTTTAAAAATGGTCACATTATGCAAAAACAGCTTAAAATTTCTGTATAATATCTTATTATATTTAAAAATATTTCATTATAGTTTATTATACTCTAAATATATTGAATGTTATTGAAATTATTTATAGTGCTGTTCAAATAATCAGAACTCGTATTATTTTTTTATTTCACAAAAATCATTGTCAATTTAAATAAAGAGAGTAGCAAATAACTTTCCGCAGAAATTTATTGCTACCTTTAACATTTCATTGCCTTTATATTGCTTAAATTTGTTATCATTATGGTTATTAGCAATTGAATTTTAAATTCAATGTACCAATAACATAAATTAAGAATAAAAAATGTAGGTACAAAAAACTGTAATATATATATATATATATATATATATATATATATATATATATATATATATATATATATATATATATATATATATATATATATATATATATATATATATATATATATATATATATATATATATATATATATATATATATATATGGTGTGTGTATGTATAATAATATCTGTAACTATTCAAAAATCATTAAAAATAAATACCTGCCTAAAATTTGTAAAGTAGCATTGATTTTTTCAATCTATTTTTCTTATTTTCATTTTTGGTGATTTCTTTATTAATTATAATTTTTTGTGGTTAAAGCTATATCGTAAACAGCTAAAAAATGTTAAGATCCAGGATTAATTTATAATAAAAAAGAATCGATTAATTATTATTCTTTTCTATGCAGTTTAAGGAGCTTATTTTTTGTAAGCTTAGCGTCATAAAATTTATTGCTTGATAAGCTATGAAAAGTGTGTCGCACCTTAGTGAAATCTTTACTGTATGCCATTCCTAATTTTTTCTGGTCGTTTTTGGTTTTGCGAAAATCCCACTCAGAATAAATTCATCTTTAATTGGCTTTTTTTATATTTATACTTTTTTAATTATAACACTCAACATAATTGCCTAGATTTTACCTAGATTTTTAATGCTTAGATTTTTTTTTAAATTGACGAACGTCAGTTATTTATGCAAATGTAAATAATTTTGAAACTTGTAATCAGAACAAACTTGACTGTGTTTTCAATAAAGTTAGATATTTTAAATCTAAAAATCAATTGTTTAACTTATGTAATTCAGAATAAATTTTTAGAATGAAATACATGCAATTAGAATCATATAATTAATATTGATGGAATGCTATATAAATCATAAGAAATTATATAATAAAATAATGCATTTTAACGAATATTAAAATGATTTTGTTAGTGTATTTTTTAAATTTATATGACAGCTCATTTATAGACTCATAAATTAAAAGAAGCACCTTTAGCTTCATTGAGAATGCTATTATCATTTTAGAGATAGTAATCAATATAAATATAAGCACCATGGATCTTATGATGTCCATTGTAAAATATTAAACTAGCTCACGAAATAAAGACTCTGGGTTTGATTAAATACTTTAATAAGCAAACACGAAGAAAGCAATAACATAAAAATTAAGAGCACAAATCAATTAATTATACCTTAAAGCCAACACCAACAAATGAATCCCATTAAAAAGAATAATTAGATGTGAGGTTGACGTCCAATAGAACAGGACATTTTGAAAATGTACATCCAACTTGCAGGTAAATAAGATTCTTCTCTATTGTCAAAATAATTTTTTAACAAGAATGTTTTAATCCAAAAAAATACTGTTGTGTAGTGACGCCATCTATTTCCAACAAAGGGTATTATTTTTAGCAGGTTACTTCTTACCACACTAATTTAGCTCTTATTTGCTTCAAAGATCTGGTAAATTTCTAAGAGAAAAAAAAAACATTTTTGATACTGTGATGCTATAAGAATGAATTTCATTTAAGGAATATAATTTCGCAAAACATATTATTAATTAAAATGATTTTATGTAAAGTATACCTTATAATTAAATGAATTTTTCAATAAAATTAATATTTTTAGGAATACACTTCGTGTATAGAAAGAGAAAATTTATATCCTTCTAAATTACTAAGTTACTATACAAATTCAGATAATTTTGTCATTTTCAACCTTGCACATAACAAATCACCAAAAATTATAATCGTGATCGTAATATTCTATATTATTCAATATTATAAGGGCAAACGCATTTAGTAACAACTTTGCATTATAAGTAATTTTTTTCGGAAATTTTCAGAATGATCAAAAAAGTATAAATTACTTAATTTAATCTTTATTTATTTCATTATACATTTCCTCTTCTAAGAGAGAAAACTATTATAAAATATTTCATTGAGAAAATGGATAAACTTTCTGAGAAACATCACTATATATATATATATATATATATATATATATATATATATATATATATATATATATATATATATATATATATATGTATATATAGCCGTCAGCAACCTTTTTACAAACGCAACGCATTTACCAATTTAGAGATGAGATAACTATGCCTGAAGTAAATTTTAATGTGTGTGAATTAACTTTTTTTTACATTATATTCGTTAACACTGTGAAAGCGGCTCTTTGAAAATAAATGTTTTAATGCTACCGTGCTTCGTCTCTGGATATGGATCATTAATTTAAGTGTGTTTACTTTCTTCCAATAGACTCTGTAAGAGTTGGTAATAAAGTATTGCAGCAGCGCCTAGTAGTTCCTTTATCCTATGATTAATCTATTATAGCTGAAAGACCTACAGGAACTTTAGACTCAAGTGTTCGAAATATCACGATATAAAAATAAATAGCGTAGATCTTTACGAGAAGGAACTTAGCTTTTAAGTTTGCTTTATAAAAGGCGTTTCTTTATCGGAATTCAGCTTCACTGTCATTACACTAAGTGAACTCAATTCAAAAAATAGTTTTGTTCTCAGATTTATCTGATTTTCAGAAAAGCTCTTACAAGAATTTATTTACATTTCGCAGAAGTAAATCCCAGCAAAATGTTCCGTTTCTTTCCAAGCTGATACAAGTCATTTTGATATTTGTCATTTGCGTCTATAAAAAATAGCATCAATATGATGCTTTAGATCAAACGAAAAGATTTAAATTGTACTCTCAAAACTGTTACCTTAAGTGACAAAATTTTATGAGATGATTTAAAAAAAATCAGTACTTTAAAAATATATTTTATAAATAAATACTTCATATTTTTTACATAATGCTGTATTATTTTATCTTAATCACTAATCATTATTTAAAATTCATAAGAATTTTAATTTTTGTTAAAGCATTACTTTAAATATTCCTTTTTACAGTGAATGATAATTTTTCGAATAAAGTTTTGAAAATACAAACAGTTATTTATGTTAAATTTATTAATTTATTAATTTCATAAATTTAGTTCATTATTTTTCTATCAAGTATATCTCAATCTCTTCAGTACATATTTAACTCATAAAGTACCTTCTATGTAAAGTCTTGTTAAAAGTTGGTTAACCAATACGCCTTCGAAATTTGTAATGTTTTTTTTTAAATATTTAGGACTTTAATTGAAAATTTCTTTCATATAGAAGATTTCCTTTTTTGTTCAGATCAGATTGATAGATTTTAGTATAATTATCTGTTTTTTAATACATTTTAATAATCTCTAAGATGTTTTTTTTATGTCATAAGCACCAAATTTAATTAAAATTCTACGTTAATTAGTATGGCAAAAAAGGCGTTAATTAATTTTTGTCTTCCAATACCTTACTTCCTTAAAATTTCTCCTAAAATTATTATCTCTAGAAATAAAACTCAGCACATTTTAAATCCAGTAAATATTTGACTTAATTAATATTTGACTTAATAACTCATTTAAACTTTGAGAAAGTACCGGCTATAGTTTAAAATATCAGAGGATAAAATTTAAATATAAGTTATGCATCCTATAGCATGGAAATCATATCTTCTGCACTAAATATTGTGAAATTGTAAACAGCTAATTAAACGTGGAATTTTATGTGTAAAATATTATTACAATGTTAATTTCAATAAATTTTGATATTATATTTCCTTAATATTCAATTAATTATTGCAATAATTTTGTCATTATTTATAAGTATTAACATTTTATCTAAGTTCATGTAAAAATTTATAATAATTATTTTATGATAAACTTTTCGTGTACATTTTTAAAACCAGCTGTAAAAGTGTTTCTGAGAATGTTGTAATCGCATTTATACTAATTTGTATTGATAAATTTATTAAATAAAAAAATCTAATAATGTACTGATATTATTTAAACCTAAGTACTGTTTTCATTTATGTAACTAATTTATATGATTTTTCATACTCACAAAAATTCATGTTTCGTTATAATGACAGATATAATAACAAATATGAAATTATCAGTATAATCATAATAAACACGTTCATTTCTCCATAACATATTTTTATGTTTTCAAATGCAATTATTTTAATAAATACCGTTTCATTTTTTTTGAAAATGAGTAGAATTTAACAATAACGCATATTTTTTTAATGCCGTTTCCCTATAATTGAAAAAAACATTAATGATAAAATTGATGTTAACAAATTTATAAATAATTGATATTAGTCATTCAAAATATTTACTTACTACACATTTCACTATTTAAACAGATGTTTTTTTGCATTTATTAAACATTTCTAACTCACTTATGTCAAAAAAGTAAAAAGAATTAAAATATGTGTTGTTATTTTCACATAGTATATACTATTTGTTCATAAATAATAAACATTGCAGCTATTCAATAAATAACAATAAAAAGTTCTGCTGATTTTCAAACTTTATCTCAAATTCTTAACTTATGAATAATTTTCTTGTGATACATTTTCTCATTAAAGAACAGACTACATTGATAAGCAAATGAATATAAATATTATATCTTTCTTAAGGTTTTTATTGAAGTAAACTAACTGCTTCATAAAATATTAATTATAAAATGTATGTAAAGTAAATTTAACATTTACAAAACTGATAATAAAAAAATTTACGTATAATCAATGGTATATCAATTATATGACTGATACATATTTAAGCAAATATATTTTTATTTAAAAGAATAAAACATCATAAATTTATGATCATAAAATCATTTCAGAAACTTTTCATAAATATTAGAAGCAATAAAATGCAATAATTTTGAGATTATATTTATATTTTAACGTTACAATAAATTACAATAGAGGGAATCAATTAATTCTAAATTGAAAATTTTTAGAATACATAAAGGAGTTATAAATAGATATTCATGTACTTTGTTATAAAGTTATTTTTCATAAATATCTTATTAAAGTAATTCAGATTTATAGAAATGTATACACATTTTTATGTAAGTGAAATAAATAATAAATTCCAAAACATTCTTGAGGTGTTAAAATGTTCATTAATTAATTAATTTGCTAAATATCATTAAATTTGCGAAATTTGCTTACAGAAAAATACTTAACCATTTATTATTCAATTCATCATTAATGAGTCTTTATTTGGATGAAATTTGCTACATTAAACACCGCAGCATTATAAGAATATAATTTATAGAGTTATTTTAGAAAAACATGGATTCCTTTAGTTTGCATTCTTGAGGTGTTAGAATGTACATTAATTAATTAATTTGCTAAATATCATTAAAGTTGCGAAATTTGCTTACAGAGAAAATATTTAACCATATTTCATTCAATTCATCATTAATGAGTCTTTATTTGGATAATATGTGCTACATTAAACATCGTAACATTATAAGAATATAATTTATAGAGTTATTACAGAAAAACATGAATTCTTTTAGTTTGCAGAAATTATTGACTGTAAAAAGTGTTTTAGGCACATTTTCATATTTTATGAAGATAAATTACTAATATCAAATACAGTTTCACAAATATTATAATGAAATGGCAGAAAAATCAGTTGTAATTTACAATATTAATTTAGTTACATTGGATATTTCTAATATTCTTCAACAAATTAAAATTATAATTTATCAAAACTAGAAGAAAAATGAATATAAGGCAATCTTAAATAATTAACATCATCTCATGCCCACAGTAATATATATATATATATATATATATATATATATATATATATATATATATATATATATATATATATATATATATATATATATATATATATATATATATATATATATATATGTGTGTGTGTGTGTGTGTGTATATATATATACACACATAGCTTGACAATTGCTAAGGACGGATAACACTATCATCCATAGCAATCACAAAATGAAAGAAAGCAAAATGTGGAAAATTAGAATAAGTGCGGGAAATAGTAAGAAGAAGTATGCTTATGCAAATTTGTTTCCACGTCTGTTCACCACGTGATAGCGTTAATAAGAGCTTTAAAGGTTTTGACTTGTGTGGACAGTTGTTGTTTCAAGTCAAAGTTTAACAGTAAATATTTAATACACGAACTTGAAATTTTTGGTATATCTTCCGACATGTGACTTAGATGATTTTATGCGTGGCCGAATTATTGGAATGATAGAAGAAGAGCGAAAAATAACACATGTTGCCAGACAGTTCGACATCGCTCACAACATTGTTTCACGGCTGTCGGAAGTCATTTAAAACTCCTGGAATGTGTAGTAGGCGAAACGGGGAAGGTCGTGTTAGAAGTACGACGCCTGCAGAAGACAGATATATCGTCCTATCAGCAAAAAGGAACAGGCGCACCACTGCTCAGCTGGTGGCAAATCAGTTTCTTGCTGCCTCAGGATAGCAGATCTTCCGAAAAACTGTTGCCAGACGTTTGAGGGGAGGAAGACTATGCCCCCGCAAACCTGTTGTGTGTGTGTCCCATTGAGTAGACAGCACCGTACTGCCCATTTACAAAGGTGTCGTGGGGATCGCAATTGGATTGAACAGGATTGTGCATGCATGTTATTCTCAGATGAGAATAGGCTCAGTCTGTCATCGGATTACAGACGCCAAATGATTTGACGCGAGAGTGGTATGCTTTTCTTCCAAAAAATATCCAGGAAAGGGTCCGATATCCGACATGCAGTTTCATGGTGTGGAAAGACATCATGATCAAATGGCCGCACTCCAATTCATGTGTTTGCGAATGGGATTCTGACGGGTCAATGATATATTAATGAAGTTCTACTTCCTCATGTTCATCTTTTCCGTGGTGCTGTCGGTGATAAATTTGTTTTTATGGACGACAACGCAACATGTCATCGATCATCCGCTTTTCAGGATTGTCTAGACAGCGAGGGTATTTAACGCCTCTTATGGTCATCACGTTCTCCAGATCTAAACCCCATTGAAAATGTGTGGGATGCTTTCGGGAGGCAAGTTGCTGGTCGAAACTATCCTCCGACAAAAGAACACCCTTATCCATACACTCCCAGAGTAATGGGATAAGTTGTTTCAGCAGTTGATTTATAATGTTGTGCAAAGTATGATACGACGACTGGAATGTTGCATCACACTCCACGGTAGATGTATCCCGTACTGATACCTTTCTTCAAGGTGCCTGCTGACTTTTAGATGCATTGTTCCATTTTTCAGTATTCAGCATCAAATGAACAATTTTTTTCTTTCAGATGTTTCACAGCTTTTGTACTTTCCAGAACAATAAATATTATTTAATCTATTTAATCTAATGTCTGAACACTGTGACAACTATATTCTATCCTACTAGGCCTCATGTCTCACACTTAATGTCATGCTACATTGTAATTTGTGATCCGTCTTTAGTAATTTTCCATTATATATATAATATAATTATATATATATATATATATATATATATATATATATATATATATATATATATATATATATATATATATATATATATATATATATATATATATATATATATATATATATATGTATATATATTTATATATTATTTTAAAATAGAATATTTTGTGTATTGTAGTGGTGGTGCTTCACGATCCCAATGCATAGTTTCGAGATTTGGGGTAGGTAAACTCAGCCGTTCAGATTAGCCTTGAGTGCATGGTATAGACTGAATACCAATCATGAGTTAGCATGCGTACCAATCATTCATTGAAATTAAATGCTAGGGGTTTCAAATTAGGCATTCCTGAATCTTGGTCAGGAAAACAGATATAGGCACTATAGCCTTAGTCCACATATGCCCATACGTGGACTAAGGCTATAGTGTCGTGTCATATGTGGCGCTAAGGCTATAGTGTCGTGTCATATGTGGCGCTAAGGCCTAAAGTGTCCTTAGTTTATTCTTTGCATCATGTTCTTTTTAAACTTAGGAGCAAAATTAGGGAACAAATGGTAATGAATAAATGGTTATTTAGGGTGTAATATTGACTCATAATATTACACCCTAATATAATCAACATAAGAAAATATGAAGATGTCATAAAATGGTTCACTGCACATACGTATAAATAAAATATAGCATAAACTGGACAAAAACTATCTCTATGCTTTAAATTTTAAATGATAATCA
This sequence comes from Latrodectus hesperus, assembly GCA_037975125.1. NCBI lineage: Eukaryota > Metazoa > Arthropoda > Arachnida > Araneae > Theridiidae > Latrodectus > Latrodectus hesperus. The sequence continues at coordinate 11,202,759 of CM075853.1, forward strand.
AACGGAATAAAAAATGTTCTTATCCAAAAGTGTTGAGTTTATAAATGATAAATATTTATGATTTTCTTCTTGAAAAAAATATCAAAAGAAAAATCAACAACATCATTTTAAATTTAATATAAATTTTCCATTAATAAGCGCTTTTAAAATTTTAATCGAATATTATTCATATAACTTTTAATAGGCAAGTATTTTTAATAATTAATATAAATAAGTTGTTGCTGTGAATTTTCAATATCTTAATATTTCATTAATGTAGAAATTTAATTAAATTATTAGTTCATTTTTTAATAAATGAAATAGCAGATTTTTCTTTTTTTAAATTATTCTGTAAAATGATACTAAGCAATTTAAATTTTTTGTTTCAAATGAAGAATATAAAATTATAAAGTTCAAAATTTTACACTATTTATAAGATAAAATGACTGAGGTGCAGCTTCTAAAACTTTCGAATGAGTTTAAGAAATGCGCCTGAATTCCTTTGATTTTATTTCAGTATTAAATATGCTCTCTGTTGTAAGTTGCATATTTTCTTATGCATTTTTAATTTTAATGAAATGAAAACCCTAATGTGTATCAAATAAAAATAATTAAATTTAAGTTGATTACATTTTGAAACATATATTACTAGCAGAACATAAATTTTCAACACGTAGATATAAAATTTAACGTTTCAGAGACTAATCCTAAAATGGGAGCGTTCATTCCTTTTTAAGCAATAAAATGAAAAAAAGACAAAAACTTAACAGGTCTTTTAATGAAAACATCTGAAGCACTTTACGAGGTGATTTCGAATCTTCGTTGCTTCTAATTTTAATTCGTCTTTGTGTTGGTTTCTGGGTGAAAGGCAATAAAACGGAATTTTATGATGATAATAAAATCTTTCTGATAAAAATTCACCTGAGATGGATAAGGCCTATGGAAGAGTTTAATGAAATTTTATTACTCTTTTCAGAATTGGAAGGATGTGGAAGTAAAATAATTGTCATTTTAAGGCAGTTTCGTCAAATATTACCCACTAATATTTTACGTTAGTCACATTCCACAAGAATAAGCAATTACGCAATGTAATTTACAATTATTTTAATATTTCATGAAATGTTGCAACATACATTTAAATAATATGTCTAAAAATACTGTTTAAATATAAAAAAAATTCAATATTATATAATTTTATCCTAAATATTTAAAAGTCAATCATATTAAGGGTTGACTTATTTTTGAAATAAAATTTAATCTAATTTTTAAACATTTGAAGAATGTCATATAAACAAGAAAATTTGAAAGCTGACAAATATATTTTTGAAAGGGTGCATATTTTCTGTTTTAGAGTTTCAGTAGAGAATTTTCCAATTTGTATAATGTACTTCATGCTATTCACTTGCTTGTTTTAAATTATCTGTGGAAATGTTAAAGAGAATAATATTATGAATATAAACGCATAATTTAAGTAGTTTTTATAATAACTGTGTGTGTGTTACATTTCTGACTAAACATCAAAAGTAATTCAAATAATAATTTAAAATCCTTAACTATGAGCAATATAACTAAACATGAGCAACACATTTTTAAAATATATCAACATAATTTCACTTTTAACCATTATATACATTTACCATTCATGATGGAAATGAGATTAAATATTATCTCATTGACGATAAGACAAAGATGTAAAAATTCATACATCGTACATAATTATTCTTATATTTTTCTTCAACAACATTACGCAATGAAATGTTCACTAGCATTATTAATGTGACAGTATCATGTCCTCCAGCATTTATTTAAGATAAAATTTAATTAATTTTTGAGTTACAACTATTCTAAAATATAATAAAAATATACCATTATTCTTTCAAGCAAACTTTTCATTTATGCATCGCATGCGATTTAATTTCTTAATTTTTATAAATGTTATTTCACATCATCAACTTTAAGATATTTCCTTAAAAAACAGTTTTCTACAAGAAATGATAAACTTTTGAAATCATAAACGTATTGATAATGAACCAATATATTTATCTACTTTCATTTAAAGCGGAAGTGATATGGTTGCACACCTAACAAGTTCAACTTTGTTAGAATCGAACAAGTTAAAAATATTTTATACTTCTATAAAGTATGTGAATTTGTACTGACATTTTTTTATTCTCATTAGCATTATTTTATTTATTTATATATACAAAAGGAACGTATGTGAAGCTTAAGAGTTATTTTTCGCAACAAATGTCAACAATTCAATGTAGTGGAAAAAAGTTCAAGATACTTAGATAAAAAGATGTTAGTTTATAGTTTAGAAATATATTTTCTTAGGGAAGCTGGTTTCACTTTCATAGTTACATGCTTGTCCAAAGAACTGTTTACATTTGCTCTACTAAAATGGATTCAGAATTAGAAAAAAAAATTATAATGTCGTACAATTTTGCCATCGCTTGGGAAAAACAGCTTCAGAACAGTTAATTTAATAAAAAATGCTTACAATGAGAAATGTTTGGGATGTAATATGAAAGAAAAAAGTAAATAAAATAAAGATGTGACCAGAAAAAGTTGAAAATAATCGAAATATTAACGCAGTCTTACAAATGAAATTTGAAGAGATATCAGCATCTACTAAAACCTAAAAAATGTAGATGATTCAGATTTTTCATTACAATTTACATCTTTATCGTGTTTGTCACAAATAAATTTGGTGGCCACCATGGAGTCAATGGTGTTCAGGCTTAAAACTTTATTTGGCAATGTAAATGTTCATGATCTGGTAATTCCGGCTACTGAAATATAGAATTTCTGAATAGATCATTTTCTGTGTTGACAATAAATCTCAAATTTAGTTCTTTCTTCAATAGAGATTTTCAATGACAGATTTTTTTACAGATGGTTCTAAATCTGAAGATCGGAGTGGTTTGATTTTTGTGGTTATAAGTCAAAATAATGTTATATACATAATCATGGTGTCAGACTAAATGATAACTCATCAGTATTTTCCATAGAATTGGTCCCTATTGAACTAGTCACAGAATGAGTTTTGAGACACTATACGGATGGACGTGATATACCGCAATTTGTCCTGGTTTCACACTTTTACAGTGTACTACAGACTATCCTAAGTACTTAACTGTCCAAAGTATAACAAAGTAGTGACTAGAATTGCATCAAATTTGGAGAATTGTAGGGAGATGTATGGTCAATAATTTCAGTTTTTTGGATAGGGCCCAAGTTTGCACTCTTGGTAAAGAACCTGCAGACCAAGCATCCAAAATGGTCGTAAGTATCCCAGTAATTTCCTTTAAGATATCTAAATCCCCCGATAATGTAATACGTATTGTGAGAAAACTCCTGATCGTGCTGTCGCAATACCTTGGGCTTAACGATTCTGGTCTAGTAATTTTAGGCATGCCTTGGTCCCGAATATAAGTGTTAAGCAGAACTGGTTCAAAAATTATCCGTCCCAACTTCTAACAAATATGGTCATTTTCTAGCCTGCTTTCGGAAATTTTTAACAGATCGGTCATTTGTTCCTGTGGTTCCTGTGTGAGTTATGGATCACTCAGAAATATTATAAAACTTAGAATCTAAGTTTTTAATTCATAATCACTGCAGTAAAATAATCTTGGATTTTAACTTGAAGAATTCAGTGAATAAAATGCAGTTTTACTGTATATTTTAGAAAATGTTCATAAGCTTAATTAATTTTGACTCACTAATCCTTGAGCTAAGTTTTTACTTTGCCAATTTTTCTTAATATTTCACTAAAATTTATTCAATTTAAAAATTAAATTAGTTTATATCATATTTATCAATCTTTTCCATGTCTTGTATGGCGTTAATAAAATGAACTTTTATTGTACTTTTATTTATCAAATTAATCATTTTCTTTTCAATTTAGTCAAATGCAGAAAGGATAACGGCGAAATTACTTCAAATGAAAATCCAGCAGTAAAACAAAATAAGAGAATACGTTTTTTTGCATTCAACACTATAAGCTAAAAGGATATCTAAAATCACTATTGCACCCAAAGGAATCATTATATACTTCCACAAAATGTGCTTTACAGTCTTTTTAATCTATTTAAATGTGAACATTTCCTAATTGTTACAGTGTCACAGATTACCTTTTATTCGAATGCACAAAAATTTAGTATCAAATAAAAATCTAAAAATTTTTTCTTGTATTATCATTCCTTTCAATTTATTTATTTTTATTTTATTAATAAATTTATAGTTAATGAGTATAAGATTTCTTCATGTATATTTAGTCATTATAAACAGACATTCAATTAAATGTATACAATTCTTAAACTTTCTTTTTGTTAGGAAAAGGAAACTGTCCAATGAGGAAATAATCTTCTGTAATTCAAGGTATTTATTAAAAGTTCCACAAGATTAAAATTTTTTATTTAATTTATTCATATTGTAATTTTTTTAAATGTTTAAGATTTAAATTGATATACTAAGAGGAAAACAATTACAGAGGCTTACAAGTAAAAGAATGCACCTGTGATATATTAAAACTCATTTTATCTGTATGTGCATAACATGTATACCTAAGTGTATTAATGCAATTATGTTAGTGTTTTACATGAAATTTGCTTAATTAATAAATACAATGACTGATTTTAGAATATTTCAATTTGTGTTTATATCATAAGCGATATATATTTTGGAAATAAATTAAATTTTTTGTATAAAAAATTTTATTGACTAAGAAGATACACTCTATTTGCTTAAAGATTGATATAGTGTGCATAATAAATCTTTCTATGTATCATTACATCATTAGACACAAACACCTCTACTGTGACTTGATCAATTTCGTTAATGCTATTACTTTCATCTCATCATCTAATCATTATATATATATATATATATATATATATATATATATATATATATATATATATATATATATATATATATATATATATATATATATATATATATATATATATATATATATATATATATATATATATATATATATATATATATATATATATATATATATATATATATATATATATATATATATATATATATATATATATATATATATATATATATATATATATATATATATATATATATATATATACATATATATATATATGTGTGTGTGTGTGTGTGTATTTGTAATGTATTATACGGGGTTACCTCTTTGTTTTGGTGAATGTAAAGATTATTGAATAGGCTGATTTTTTTAAGAACGAATAAGCTTATTTTTACATTAACATTAATTAATGTGACGACCAAACATAACTTTTGTAGCACGTCTGCTCGATAGGAGAACCCAACTCGAAAAAGCCTAGAGAGAACTTAACTCCCTCATAAGGCTACATAATACTGGCCACTCATTGGTTGAGCATAGTGGCGTGAGATGACATCATTGGTCAGTTCGACATTCCCGATATTCGGTAATTTTCATTTTGGATTTACACAATTTTCATTTTGGATTGTCCATAATTTTCATTTTGGATTCTATTAATTTTCATTTTGGATTGTCCATAACATTTCAAAAATCCTTTTAATTTGCTTAGCAGCATAGTTTCTTTCATGACCAACGCCGTTTCAAAGCCGCACGGTGTTTAGAATGTCACTGGTGGGTAAGGTATCCAAAAATGAATTTGTTAATCCAATTTTCTTCGTAATCGTAATCATATTTTAAATTTATATTTGATTTACAAGATCACTTCACAAAATTTATACACTTGTGTGCTCTTGAAGCAAACAAGCAGGGAAGTTAGGTATTATTTAATCTATATTTTTATTATTTTTTGAGATGATTTACATAATTTAAATTGAAAATGGTCGGAATTTCAGTAATCAAATCCTGAAGGAAAATGTACAACATGATACTGAGCTAGTAAAACTAGTAAAGATTCCATAGGGTACAAAAGTTGTATGTGATCCAATGGATTTCATTTTATACAATTTATAAACAATAAGCAAATTTATGAAGTTTTCAAATGTACTCATTATGAAGCAACGTTTGTGAGGTCTTTAAAAACATGTTTTGAGTCCTTAGAGCTGATCAAATGCAGGATAAAATACGTCAAACTGGTTTGTTGCTTAGGAATGTTTTGTTGCACTTATATGCCACATTTTGCCTTTTTAATGGAATTTAATGTGAGCTTGAGCGATATTTGCAGTTATAGTATGTATTGAATCATATTTCATATATTATTGAAATTTAAATATTTGATGTCATTTTGTTTTGAAAGTGTAAAAAAAGTAGGATTAGTATTTGAAGTTATATTCTGCTTAGTAATGGTACAACGAATTGAACCATGTTATAACTAGGCTGGAAATGAATACTATGCATAGGGATAAATTGAATTTGCTTTTTAATAATTCTTCAAGTGATGATAATATGAATATTTTTATTTTATGTACCATTCGATTAATATTGCTGTTGTACGTATTAATTTACGTAATTAATTGAATATGCTTGTAATTGTGTAAATTATAATGTGTAAAAATATTTTACTTGAAAATAATTTATGTGCATAAAAGTATGAGGCATGCATTTAGTTTTAACATGAACTGTATGGCATAAATAAATTTAAGCCTGTAACAGATCCATAATAACTATACTGACGATAGATGGCGTTACTGGCTAATACAAAATATTCTATATACAATAGAATTAGAAGAGAGAGTAGAGGACTGTGAGGAATGGAAGCCGAACCATCCGGTTCGTAAATATTTCCGTGTTTATAGTGGGCAGGTACTATGTAACCTTATTATTAACCAAATGTTTTCTTTGTAACTATTATATTTTTTTATCACGTGTAATGTCGTAATAAATATAATATTTTTCTGCATAGTTCTAACTCCATTTTCTTACGTCCCCTATAAAATGGCGCTCCAACTAGAGGCCCTTCCCACTGTTTTCTATTTAATTGGTTTTGAGTTTTAGCTATATTAATTTGTTAGTTATAATTTCACATCGGAATTTCCCTGATTATGTGTTCATCCGGAATGCATTCCATTTTGTGAATTTTCCTGAGTCGTTCTTTTTCATCCAGAAACGGAACAGATGTATTTCATATCGGAATTTCGCCAAGCTATAGTTTTCATCCAGAAAACAGGTAAGTTTATTTTGTTCTAACAAATTTCATTATCATCTTTATAATAAGTGCATGTTGTAATAATAGAATGTTTTGTATTAAAACTAATCCAAATAACATAGCTTTTGTTATGTAGTATTAGTTCCTTATAACTTCTGTTTTGATTAAATTTTGTTCAGACGTGTGCATAAATGTTATAAGTTTTGTCTACTAATACTGCATGTATTTGATATATATTTTCTGCACGTCAATTTGCATATATAGTGAAGTTTAATCTTTTGAAATGTATATTGTGTTCAGTAAAATTCTTGAATTTAAACTGTTTATATTATAAAACAGAAGTTACTCAAAACGCTGTTCTATATTGTTCTAAAAGGATAAAATCGAAAGAAATCGATTGATTTTTTTATTGTTTTAAATTAGAATAAGATTTTGATATTGCATATTTAAATTAAAAACTAATTATCTTTGTTTATTTTCATTGAAAGAATTCAGTTAGAATAATTTCTTTGCATAAAAAGAGTCAATGTTCTGTCTAGACAAAAGTATGGAAGTCGAAGTAATGGCTCCATGAATGTTGGTTTTGATAAAAATAAGTAAATATTTCATTTGTTTATTTTTAAATCACAGTGTTTTATATTCGAAAGAAAATTTAAATTTTTTTATCTATGAGGAATCTATTAAGTTTTAAAACGAAAACAAAACAAAATATAAGAATAATATTTCTGTTGTGTTCTATTCTATTTCTGTTCTATTTTGTTTTTACTCTTGATATCTTAAAATTTTTTATTTCTTTTGAAAGAAAATAATACTTTGTAGAATTTTGTATTTTATGACATAGCTTAAATAAGATATTATAAATAAATTTTTGTATTTATCTGTTTATTTTGAATATTTTCTGTGAGTACATTATAATTTAAAATTTTTATAAGATATGGTTTTATTAAATAAAACATAAGAACATTAAATATTTTTACATTGAAAATAATTTGCTTATAAGTTAGTAATTATTAAACTTATGATGTGAAATTGTTTATCAAGTGAAATGCAGAAATTAATTTTTGAATTTATTTAAAAAATTGTAAAAAATAAAATTGTCATTATTTTTAGAAATAATTATGTTTTCACTCAGAACAAATTGTGTATTATTTGTTTGATTATTATGGAAGTAATTTATTAATTGAATAGTAATTGAAGTTGTTAGAAGCTATTGCTTATTATTCATATTTCTTCCTTTCTTTTTTTAAAAAAAAGAAAATAATAATTTTAGATATTATCATAACTTTTGGTTTGTAATTTAATTTTAATTATAATTTCAACATATATTTACTAGTTTTCTGTATTGTTTCTAGTCTTAGAATGTGATAAATGTGAAAAATATTTTCAAATTATATTATTGTTGAAATGTAATTAAAAAACATGTGTTTGATTAATTTAACAACTAGTATTTAATTAATGTTGCTTAAGAAGTGTTTAACAAAACTTGTTTAATTGATTAACTTAATTTAAATAATAAGTTATAAAATTAGAACTCTTGAGATCAAGAATGGCTTTCCTTTACCGTGCCCGAAAAGAAGATTTAAGGACCTTAGCCGACGAGCTTGGTTTGGAAGTGGGAGATAATTTAAAAATAGTCCAATTAACAGATCTCATTAGCAAGAGCTCCTAATTATGATGAAACTGTGGTCAAATGTATGCTTCAAGCAATCACTGAAGAGCGAGTTGCGAAAGAAACCGCAGCTTTAAGAGAATCCGAAATAGCTGATGCAAAGGAAAAATTTGAAAAAGCAAAAATTGAACGGAGAAACTCCAGCTTCAAATTGAATCTCAGCGTTTGGCAAGCATAGATCCTCTATCGTCAACTGGTCCCTCGGTAGCACACCAGAAGCTGGATTTTAGTAATTTCAGCACTCTTTTGCCAAAATTCGATCCGAAAAAAGAAGAATTAGGTACATTCTTCACAGTTTTCGAAAGACAAGTTAAATTTATGGAATTACCTGAATCTTCATGGATTCCTTACTTAATAGGAACCCTGCCATCTGACATTGCAGCTCTCATAGTTCGAGAATCTGAAGAATCACAAGATTATGCGAAAGTAAAGGAACTACTTCTGAAAAGATTTAAATTGTCTGGAGATCGATTCAGACAACTTTTCGCTCAACACAAAAAAGACCCAGAGAAAACATGGAGAGGCTTCTTCTTTGATCTGTCTAGCTATTTTGATGGCTGGCTTGAAGAACTTAAGGTTCAGGATTTTGAAAAGTTAAAACAACTTATTTTTGCAGACCAAATCAAGAAGAAAGTTCCCACTGATGTTAAAGAACATTTTATCGATATTTGGTCTGAATTTATTTCTCCGGTTGATCTCGTTGAGAAGCTAGATGCTTACGAAAGCGTCCGGTGTGGTGTAAAGAAATCTCTCCTTCCAATACATCAAAAGAAGCAGTTTCCCCTGAAACATTTTACCCAAGAAAGGAAACCTCGACAAGAAAGAAATGAGAATCTTAAAAAGGTGTCAAGCGAAGTTGCCTGTTATGGATGTGGCAGTCCAGGAGTTATTAAACCAAACTGTCCTTCCTGTAAAGGAAAGAGAAAGAAAACTTCTGGTACTTTTAGTAGTGTTATTCTCCAATCGGCTTCTAGTGCACCCGCACAGATAGCAACGTTAAGAGTAACTATCAATGGAGTCATGGGTACAGCCTGCGCAGACACTGCTGCAACCCACTCAATCGCAGGAGAAACACTTTACCACATCCTGCAGAAACAAGGTGCAATCTTTGCCTCCAGTACATTACTAATGTCTTTAGCAGATGGTAGTAAAATAAAAAGAAAAGTTCACACAACAAAGGTAAAAATTCGTCTTGGAGGACGTACGTTGCCTTTGAACCTTGTTGCCATCCCTGAGGCAAAAGGAAACAACACCCTGTTGGGTATGGACTTTTTGAATTCGGCTGGGATTGTGTTAAATTTGAAACGGAACATTTGGTTTTTCAATGATCAACCCAAACGACACTTTTTCTGTGAAGAGCCGATGCCAGCTCTTTGTGGGTCGCTACAACCAAATGCTTCCCAAACGGTTGCACCGCTAACTGTGAGTGAAAAAAGTGGTACTGTTGAAAATGAAACATTCCATTTGACTCCCACCCGGGAAAAGAAATTAAAGAATCATCCTCATCAACTGCGTGAAGATGAAGGCATTCACCTGACTGCTAAACAGAGAATTGAACTAAATGAACTCTTATCCCAGTATGAAACTATCTTCAGTCCAGGGGGAGAGGTAACCCTATTTATTGAACAACAAAATAAAAGCAAGGTTTTTGCGGATCAGAGAAGGAGACCAGCTCCTACATGTAAATCAGGAGATTTAGTTTTGGTTAGCAAACCAAATTTAAGTAATAAAAGTGCTGGTGTTGCTGCAAAATTTTCGCCTCATCGCGATGGATCATTTATCATCGTTACTCAAAAATCTCCTGTATCGTATTCTGTGGCAAACACAGATTCTCCAAATATAACAATAGGAGTATACCACACTTCGGCATTGACTCCTTTTCAAGGAAAGAAAACTTCCCCTATCAAAGCTTTGCGCAGAAGAGGTTGGCCAACAAAAATTAACTGTCCTAAAACTCCCACTCCTGCCATAGCTCATGCCAAGAACAAAACCATTCCAGGAAAACTCCTGCTGACCCCTGGTCGGGACGTCTTCGGGGTCAGAGGGGGAGGTTGTAACAGATCCATAATAACTATACTGACGATAGATGGCGTTACTGGCCAATACAAAATATTCTATATACAATAGAATTAGAAGAGAGAGTAGAGGACTGTGAGGAATGGAAGCCGAACCATCCGGTTCGTAAATATTTCCGTGTTTATAGTGGGCAGGTACTATGTAACCTTATTATTAACCAAATGTTTTCTTTGTAACTATTATTTTTTTATCACGTGTAATGTCGTAATAAATATAATATTTTTTCTGCATATTTCTAACTCCATTTTCTTACGTCCGCTACAAGTCTTCATAATTTGTATATGGTGTAACATGATTAAAACCTCGAGGTTTTCATAAAAATGTATTAAACATTGTTATTTTAGTTTTATTGCTTCGTTTTTTCCGATTTTGAAAAGGGATAAATGTCAAGTTTTTTACGGTGGACGTAACTGCATGGTTAGTTAAAATTGGAATATCTATCTATCTATATATCTTTATATCTATCAATCTATCTATCTATCTTATCTATCTGACCATAGAGGACTCCTCTTAGAAGACTTCATTCCACAGCACCATCTCTCTATCGCTAACGAACAGGGATGCCCACCAACATTCGAAGGCCCTGTTGAAATCGGATGGCCAGACCTGACCATAGTAAACGATTTTGCCTCCAGCCTAATAGATCAGTGGGCAGTGACTGATGATGTTACGTGCTGTACATAACTATATATAAATACATAACTTTTCGCATCTCTTCGAAATCTATCATCACTTTTAATAGACGTTACAATACCTACAAAGGTCAACACAAGTTTACTCAAAAAATCAAGCCTAAGCTGAATCAACTTAAAATAGAACTTCAACGTGTCAATACAACCAACGAACTAGAACAAATAACTATCCAACTCCTGGATGTTATAAAATCAACGTCAGAAGAGGTCTTCAGTATCCGAAATCCAGTTCAGAAAACGAACCTGTCTTGGTGGACAACCAGCCTGAGGAGCAAAAAACAAGGGCTATACGAAGATTAATGAAAAATGCACCTACACCAGCCATAAGAGATCAGCTACATCTTAAGTATAAGCAACACCTGGCTATCTATAAAAGATCAATTTTAGAAGCAAAATTGCAGAGCTGGTCACGGTTCTGCACAATGAACAATAAAGAACATGGCATTATTAAACGAATTGTTACCAACAAAACTTTCCAGCCCACACAGTTTCAGACTCTCACGACTACAACCAATACTACTCAGACTACCACCACCATACTTCAGGACCTTTTGAAAGCTACTTTTCCAGCAGATGACATTGCAACTGACAATCAACACCACCGCAGAATTAGAAGTCTGTCCTTAAATCCCACAACCATAATAGACCCACCTTTGGCATTCAATGAACTAAAGTTTATTATCAAGAATCTTGTCAATTCAAAAGGTCCCGGCCTAGATGGGATAGACAATGTGATTGTCAAGCTGCTCTTTCGAGCAAATGGAACTTTCCTCCTGCAATATTTTAATCTTTGCCTTACGCTTAAGACTTTCCCCAAACCATTCAAACAGGGCCAGGTTATTTATTTTCTTAAGAAGAATAAAAACCCTAGTCTCCCGACCTCCTATCGGCCAATCTGCTTATTATCAGCCCTTGGGAAGGTTTTGGAGAGATTGACCATAGGAAGGCTCAAACATCACTTGCATAAAACAAAATTCCTTAGTAGTCACCAATACGGATTTCGAAGCAACAGCTCGACAGAACACGCCTTCCAAAAACTTAGAAACCTAATTGACGAATCACACCATAAGCAGAACTACGTAGCACTCATTGCGCTGGATATCCAGCAGGCTTTTGACTCACTATGGTGGCCAGGGCTGCGTCAAGCACTGCTACAAACTAGATGTCCAAGTAATATAACATCCTTGATCTTCAGCTTTTTGGAAGACAGGTCACTCACCACGGTTCATGATGGAGGGTGCGTCACAATTCCTCACACCAGGGGATGCCCACAGGGATCTGTTGGCGGCCCTATCCTGTGGAACATCTTATTTAACGAATTATTAACTTCATCCTGGCCAGAACATACTAAAGTAATTGCCTTTGCCGACGACACATTATTAGTAGTTGAAGGTAATACAAAAGCGTCTCTGCAATCACATTGTAATGAATCTTTGCAACATTTTTCAAATTACTGTAGAAACTTAAAGCTCATAATTTCTCATCCTAAATCGCAAATCCTTATCCTGCACCAGAAAAGAAAACATTTAAAATCAAATCCCAGAATAACCTTAGAGAATAATAGCCTAAAGCATACTAAAACACTTAAATATCTCGGAGTAACAATAGATTGCAAAATGTCCTTCCTACAACATATCAGGCAGTTAAAGACAAAGATGATACCAATAATTCAGCGTTTCCGCTCCATGATCGCAAGAGATTGGGGCATTAAAAGTAAAATTACTAAAGCAATTTATCTTTCTGTCATGGAGAAAATGGTTACTTATGGCTCATCCTTGTGGATTCTACCCATGATGGTTAGGAAGCAGCGGTAATTAAACAGCCTACAACGCTACTTTACATTATTAATTACGAGAATCTTCAGGACCACGTCCACAATTGCCCTCAACACACTGGCAGGCCTGCCACCACTTCATCTTACTTACATCCAGCTAGCACACAAAACTAGTGTACTGCAACTGCAGGAAACTACTGTGCTGGGAGACCAAATCCTCAGTGCGTCTGACTATGAATATCCGGTGCATAAAGACTGTGTCCATCCATCGTTAAGACTTAAGGGGATACACATACACAATCTGCCCTCCAAACCCTCCTCGCCAGCAAAAGGTCAAATCCAATTGATCACACCTTACAACATCTATACGGATGGATCACATATTGACGGTAAAACAGGTGCAGCCCTAATAATTTATCATAAAGGCAAACAACTTCAAGAACACAAAATTAAGCTGAGGAATAAGAACTCAGTCTTTCAAGCAGAGGCCATAGCCATTTTTGAAGCTATCAACATCATTGATGCACAAGGCCTCAGATCTGTAACCATTTGGTCTGATAGCTCATCAACTTTGCATGCGTTACTTAACCCACTTCACACATCACCAATAATACATGCCATACAGGAAAAACTAGCAGCTGCAACTTCTCACATCAATCTAAGCTGGATTAAAGCGCATCAAGGTGATGTTGGAAATGAGTGCGCAGACATCGCTGCAAAGGAAGCCACAAAAATTGATGAATCCAAAGCATTAGTGATTCCATACCCAAGATCTTCACTTATCAAACAACTGAAGCACTTCACACTTCAAAAATGGCAGTCTCTGTGGGACAATGCAACAACAGGTCGAATAACCAAACATCTACTCTCAGAAGTCTCTAGCAAGCTAACGTATGATAATCCATACCTCAACCAGCTGCTAACGTTTCACGGTCCATTTCCACAGTACCTCCAAAGATTCTGAAAGGCAGTTTCATCCACCTATATCTGTGGAGCCCAAGGAGATCCTTTCCACTATGTCCTAGAGTGCCCAGAGACTGAGAATTACCACCTAAGGAAGAACTCCCAACAAACCAACATAGAGTTCCTGAGATTTTGCTTGAAAGATCGTCACCGCAGATTACTCCTCACAAAGCTAATGATTCATCTCAACAAACGAGGATTAGAACTTTGTCAGGATTTAGGCCATGATTCCACAGACGATATAGAAGATTCCACAGGCGAATCAGAAAACTATTCTTAGTTAAGTTTCTTCCACAATTAATAATTGTGTTTAAATTTTTTATATGAACTTTAATGAAATTTATGAACTGTATGTTCCGAATTGTTTGGGCTTTTCGAACATTATGAGCCCGCTTTATAACCTTAAAAACTTTTTGAATCCTATTCCCTTTTAGTACCTTAGAAACTTTTTAAATAATTTATTTGGAATTATTTAAAAATTATTAAAAAAATGCTTTTAAAAGCTAAGGTGCTTATTAAACTTGTATAAGCTGCCTGCCTGTATATAGTTATCAACTTTCATATCATGCCATTTTTTTCCTTTTCATAATTAAGTGTTCATACTATTTATAATCTTGCTTTCAATGTATATAATGTTTTTATTGCCATAATTACCCTAGAAATTGTTAACTGTCTTTTCATTGATTGAAAATTGTTTCTCCATTGTTTGTTGTATATGTCATGTTATATTTTATTTTAAACTCAGAGAAAATAATGAATGCTATTGCCGGATGTTCAGCAGGGCTTAAAGCTCCTTAAAATGTTTTGTAACTTCTTGCTACCAATTTGTAAGCACAATTTCTTTGCCTTGTTAAATGCCACGATGGTGGTGCCCTCATGGACCTCGTAGAGGTGTGGAGCATACTAGGTGTTGGGGAGACGGCACCCGTTAACCTAAAGGTACAGTCCGGGGTCTCCCCACACAGTTATGTATGTATGTATCTTATCTATCTATCTATCTATCTATATCTATATATATATATATATATATATATATATATATATATATATATATATATATATATATATATATATATATATATATATATATATATATATATTAATGAAATTCAAGTACAGATGAGTAATTTTCATTAAAATACTAAGAAAAAGAAAATAATGTTGGTTTTATTTAATCACCTTTAAGTTGTTCATATCCTTAAGGACAAACATTTTAATCATTCTTGAAAATAATTATTTTTAACAATTCTGATACCATTTTTCTACAAAAAACTGACTTTTTTACATACTGCTTTATAAATTGGAACTTTTATTAAGTAAACGGCAAATGTGATGCGTGTCACATTTACCAAATTTACTGTGATGGTTGTGAATAATCACTGTTTAATATACATAATTACCAGATTAATTGTTTTTACCGTTGCCTGCATATATATTGCAAATTTTTATAGCTGCTGCTTTCATTACAATACTTACTATGAAATTTTCTTAATATCTGTTAAAACGTCATCAACCTCCAGTTTAAAAATATCTTCCATTATACAACAAGTTAATTTAAGTCGAAAAATCTAGGTAAACCATTTTAATGTGGTTTCAAATTGCAATAGCATACGTTAAAAAATAAAAAAAATCATTTTTTAATTAATAATGAAAGCCTATTATTGAATATATTTTTAAATTTAAGTGATTAATTTTGTTATAGTTTTGCATTTCTATTTTAATCTCGTGGATTCAAATTTGAATTCTTTCAAATTCACTATCACTTATTGTTGTCAGATAAAATTTCAGCTTGAATAAAATGATTTGATGCTTTTGAAAGAAATATCTTGTTTCGAAATTTAACAAATAACCATTTGAGCTATCACTTAAATCCTAAGCTGATTTTCACAGCAATAAACTATTTTTCGAGCTTTATTGTATTTCTTCACTGGATGCACTACGTACTTATTTATAAATCTGCTTTATTTTTGTCTATTTAAAGAAATTTGTCTCAATATCAGTTTAAGATTTGACGCAGGATTTCACATCCACTTGTTGAATGATATTCTTTCTCTGATTTTATTTGAGTTTCTGGCAAACAACTGTCTAATAAATCAAGAATTTGAGGCCTGATAGAAGTTCTCCCATCCAAATGTAATTCTGATTTCCTTTTGTAAATCCAGTTTTAAGATTCATAAATTTTACTATATTAAACAGTAATACATTTTCCCCATAAATTCTATTTTTATAATTTATGACAAATGTATTGCATTTTATCTGCAATAAAATATTAATTTAGAGGATTAATAGAATGATCTTTATTATTTAATAAGAAAAATAATATACACACTCAGTTGTGTTTTTTTACATGCCACGATATAAAAACCCTAGAGTCTTAAATATTTATCAGAATAATATAGTTTTATAAAACATATTTTTATAGCAACTCAGTTTTTATAAAATAAAGATATGAAAAAAAATAAATTTCTAACATTAGGATATGTATGATTAATATATAATAATGTTAGTAATTTTAATAATATAATAATGTTAATATATAATATAGTTACGATTTACTATTTTTCATCTAATAGCATGTAGAATTTCAAAAAATATAAGTTAAAGAAACGGAATGTGGCAAACATTTTCTAATCTAAGAAAAAAATTATATATATACTTTAAAACACTAGTTGAATATAATTTTTTTATTCACACAATTAAGTCTTATGCAAGTGTTTAGGATTAAAGTTTTCATATATTAGTCATTATAAATTAATCTTTTAAACACACTGATATTTACATGATGAAGTAATACTTGATATGAAAATATTATTAGTTGCTAAATATTTTAGAATGAATACCATAAAATTTTGAAAGCATTTTTTCTACTTATACCAGTTAAATTTTCTAAATCATTAATTATCACATATTTTATTTTTTAAACTTTCCTTTTTTGAAATTTTCACCATTAAAATTTTATAAATGCCTATTTATTTTGCTATATAATTTATAATGTTTATATAAATATCATCTTCGTTTTAATGTTTTAATTCTAAAAATGTGTAGAAAAGGAGAAAAAATCTAAATGTATTATATATATTCTTGGAAAAAATAGGATACTGAAGGAAATGTATTCAATATAAAGAGCACAAATGTATTTTATATAAAGGGCATATTAAAAATAGGAATATACACATAATAATTTGGGAGTAAAATTATCTGTAACTGAAATATTTGTTTAGTTAACACAGTAAATATTATTAAAATATTGCTATTCATTCACTCAGCTCTGAGTGTAATATAATTATTTGTATTTGGGATAATTTTTTCAAATATTTTAATGATGTTGAACAAAAGTTTCTAAAAAATGCAATAAATTTTTCTTATAACTATTTGGAGATTTTTGTTTTGATATCAAGTAATATATCATAGAGGGTAATATCGGAAATTACACTCTCCTCCAAAACATTTTTTGCTATTAATTGCAGATGAATGTATGCAGAAACACCATATTATGACGGTATATCCACAGAACATGTATTTTTTGATTGCAAAATCAAAGCTTATGTAAGACAATCCATATATGATTTACAGCAAGAAAACTAATCTCGCTGGAAAATTTCATTCTTGGAAAAATAAATCACAGATTTATGTAGAAGAAGATCATAGAAATATTACAAAAAATTTAATGAAGTATAATCACTCTGTTAGCTTGAGTGCGTTGGTGGCATTGACATTTCATGTTGTCAAGTAAGCTGTTTTTAAAATGGGAAGCGAAAAACCAAACGCAGTAAGATGTTTGGTAACTCCTCTACAGACTTTGGAGTATGGCTTAAACCAGCAACCTGTCAATTTAGGTAGTCCCATAGATGTTCTATGAAATTCAGATCTGGAAATTAAGGTGATCATTTCATTCGCTCCAAACCTAGACTCTCAAGATATTCTTCGACCACTACATCTAAATAAGGTCGTGTTTTATCTTCAGAATGCAATAATTGCCAATTGCACCAGCATATGAGCTGACATATGAATCAAGTATCTCATCGTGATATTTCACGCCAGTTACAGTTTCTCCGTAGAACCCAAGCAGGAAAATGTAACTGCTGAGTGAGATTCCTGTTTACACATTTATTATACCACCACAGTAACTACTTTCTTTTGTGTCTGATTGATATCTGCTGTTTTATTCTTTCCAGATCAGTAAATGTTCTGAATCGCTCTCCCATGTTAATATTCATTCGTCTGTAAAAATTACAGAAATCTATCACTGTCTGGTAAAGAAAACGTGTCATCTTACCCAAGAAAAGTAGGACCTTCTCTGCCGTCCATGGAGAGGCAGGCACATAACTTATCACCATGCATATGGGTCTGCATGGTGTAGAAACTTCCCTCCGTACTAGTGAATATTCTTTTCTATGATGTTGCAGTGTTCTGCGAAAAGAATAGATATGCTTCTTCTTCTTCAATTGCTCCGATCAATTACATAATGCCGAGACAGATATAAATCCGCGTTTTGCATCTGTTGTAGCTCGTAGTCAATCAAGAACATTTTTTCTGGGCAAAGAAACTTCAGTTTTATAATAATTGAAAATACGATGGATTAAACTGAGGGATAGATTGTATGGCCTAGCAGCATCCTCCTGAGACATCCCCATTTCCAGCCATCCTGTCTCCTGCCACTTTAACGAATCGGGCAAAGAGTTTCTCTCAGAAATCGAGGCTCCACTCTGATTATTATCAACAAATCTGTTCATAAAACTTTAAAATATGCAAAAAGCTATGAGTGTTATTACGAAATTCTAATGTTTTTATTATCTTGGATCTCAATTCGTTTACGAAATGTCGGCTTGAGGAGCAGACCTTTATTTCTTCATCTGTGATAAGTCCTTGAAGGAAAGCATTGCGCTACTGACAGGGAACACTGGACTTGAAGCGTGAGGAGCCGAGTCTTGGCGGTGAGAGCCAGTCAGTAATCAACAGAGATCTGAGTTGCGGAGCAATGAGTTGAAAGTTTTTATTCTACATGAAAAATAGAGAAATAATAAAATTGAAATAAAATTGTTACATACAGTGAAAATATAAAAAAATAAGAAATAATCCTGAATAAATGAAGAGTACTATAAGGTTAAATAAGAGAGAGAGAGAGAGGCTATACACACTATATAGAAAAATTTAAATATATTCCTCCAAATAATTTCTCGCGATTGGCCTATATTTGCAGTCTTCTATGAGATACTCATAGCGGAAAACTTCATTAAATGCACCATCTGTGCAGTTAATTCGTTTATTATAGAATTTTATATTTCGGTTAGTAATATGCTCTAGAATATCAATAATTTTCAGATCTTTTGAAATGTTTTTATTGCGAATATAGTAGGGCGTCTTCGTAATTTTTCTAAGTATTTTATGTTGAATCACTCTAAGTTTGTGTTTGTCTCTTGGTGGAATAATATTCCACACAGGTGAAATATAGGTGATGATTGGTCTTAACATTGTAAGGTAGAGCAGTCTCTTGAGATTTAGTGTTAAATTTGAGTTTTTTCCAATTAAGTTGAATAAGCATCCTTAAGCTTAAACAACTTTTTTAATAACGTTATTGATATGTGGAGTCCATGAAAGTTGAGCAGTATATGTTACTCCAAGATATTTAGTGGTTTTAACTTTTGAAATGATTTTATCGAATATATAGAGTTTATTATGTTGAAGTAATTTTTAATTTTATTTCTCTTTTTTTCTGTTAAATACTCTAAGTTGGGATTTATCAGCATTTATATTTATTCTCCATTTACTGCACCAGTTTTCTATGTTAATTAACGCATTTTGAAGTTTATGAATATCATTATTCGGCCTCATAGAATCAGCTATAATAGCAGTGTCATCTGCCTAGAAAGCAATTTAATTGAGTTACTGTCCAAACCGGGAAAGTCATGGTTGAAAAATATGTATAACATTGGGCCCAGGCTGCTACCTTGGGGGACTCCAGCTTTGATGTTCAGGAGTAATAGTTTTCACATTATTGTTTTTAATATGGAAGAAACGATGAGTTACATATGAGGTGAGTAAAATTATATCAGTCTTTATGTTGAGTAATGCGTTTGTATTGTAGGACTTCGTGCCATACTATATCGAATGCTTTTGCTACGTCGAGCATGACCATAGCTGTATACACATTGCGATGAATATTTTGACTAATAATTTCACTAATTCTTATGAGTTGTTTCTGAAGCCATTTTGTGGAATCGAAATTAGGTGAAGATAAAATTTAATTCTATTGTTAGTAATTTTTTCAAATATTTTTCCCAAAACTGGAAGCATGCTGATAGGTTTGCAGTTTTCAGGTATTCTGGGATATTTTCCAGGCTTGGGAAAAGTATTATGGTAGCAGTTTTCCAGATTGTAGGAAAATATGATATTTTAAGGCAGTTATTATAAATATTAATGAGTTAGTGATTAAAGTCCAATGGTAAATATTTGATCTTTTTGTTGGTAATATTGTCTTCTCCTAAGGCTTTTTTGGTCTTTAGATTTTTAATAATTATTGGTGAAGGACTCATCTGTGACTTTGTTTGGTTGAAATTGTCGAAGTATGGTATATGCAAAGATGTTCAGTTTTTCATTGTTTGTTTAAACTGGTCAATTTTGGCCATCAATGCAATGATTAGTTGTTGTTTTCTTCTTAATTATTTTGCAAATTTCCATATAGACTTTCTAGTTTATCTTGCCATTACGCGCGCTAAGTCCTGTAGTCTGCGCAGAGTTTTTTTAATTTTCTTATTAAGTTTGTTGACAGTATTTTTAAGTCGTGGGTTCAAGATTTTTTGAAATTGCTTCCTGATACGATTTGTTTCTTTTATGATGTATCTTATTCTATTTGGCAATTTTAAGTAATTTTCGTGGTATTGAATTTTATGGGTTGCTATTTCTTTTGCATGATTGATATTTTCATTGAATAAACTTATATCATTATTTATTTTATTTTTAATTTCTTGATTATTATTATTGAGTTTATTATTGTTGATTAATGATTAATTTTATTTGTTAACTTGATCTTGAAGATAAATTATAATAGAGTTGCCAGTTGGTTCTGAATAAAAATTTATTTGCTATATTTTTCTTTATTCCCAGACAGCCAAGAACTGGAAAAAGATCAGAAGGGAGATGATAGATAGTCTTTGATGATTGTGGGTAGCCGGTGTTTGTAAGAAAAATGTCCAAGATATTTCCTTGGTATGTACAGTGGAAGTGCGTAGGTTCGATTGGGGCAATTATTTTAAATTTAGATTTCGGGCTGTTTCTAATAATTTAGTTTCATTTTTGTTAGTAGTGTTGCATCCCCAGGTGATGCTCTTGCTATTAAAGTCATCTCCAGCAATTGTAGGAATATTTGCAGGTAGAATTTCCATAATTTCTTGGTCTTGCAAATTATTCTTTGGTCTGTTGTAATAACTAGTTATTTTTAATTGAGATTATTTTTCAAGTTGATGATAGCTGAAGTTTATTCAAAACCATTTCCTATTTTGCTACTATACAGTGTGGAATTAAAAGATCTTTTGATAATAATTGTGGTTCCTCCACCAGCATGATGTGTCCTGTCAATACGATATACGTTGTAGTTTGGTACATTAAGACTCATATTTGGTCTTAAGTGAGTTTCTGTGATTATGGAAATGTCTATATTGTGTTCATCTAGAAAGTTCATGAATTCAGTAATTTTAGGCTTTAGGCTATATGTGCGTTCCAATTCACAATTTGAATAGGTAAAAAATTTAAGCTTTTAATTATCATTGTTGGTTAAGGTAGCTGTCTGTTGTGCAGCTATTACTGCATTGAATTGTTTGAGCTGAATAATAAGATTTGTTATTCCTGAGCTTTTGATATAAAAGATTAGAATTTGTAATTCAGAAAAAATATGTTTTGCTTTCTTTATAGTTTCTTTGTTTTTACTAATGGTTCTTGTGAACTAGTGCATTTGCATAAGATAGGTGTGGATTAGTGCTTGGTATAATCTTGCTTTTTATGGCCTCGACTTTGTTGTTGTTAAGTTAATTTGATTTAGGAAATTTATTACAGCTCCTGTAGCTGGCAGGTCTTGATGCTTTTATATTTTTCTATAAATAGTATGTACCTGTCTTTTTGTTTTCAAAAAGTGGTAGGTAGTGTTTTTGTATAAATTTAGTTCAGTTTTTATCTCTTATATAAACCATAAACTTTATTGTTAGTGTTATTTGTTTTACGGTGAGCTTCGAAAAAAACTTATTACGCAACTTTTGAGGCCAGTGTACATGAAACTTTAAGTGACTTGGAAATTGCTTTAATACGTTTAATTAATTTATATTGTAAAGGATCGTAAAATTTTGGCTTGATATAAAAAAGATTTACTCATAAATTGTTAAGTACTTTTAATCAGAAACTTGTTCCATTTTTTAATGTAAATTATTTCATTTCTGAAGCATATTACAGTGAAATCGTCGCTTATGAATTATACTTGGAAAAGTAATTTAATCATGAACTTATATTATGTAGAGAAAATCTACTTGAAGACTAACTATATTTATCAAATAATTAACGTAACAGATTTTCTTTTTTTACATAGAGGTCTAAGCTGGCCTGGAACTACAGTTTGAAACTGATTCTAAATCCCTAAGAAAACCACTTGTGACGACAATCAAAGCAATTTATATAAATAGTAAGGATTTTATTTTTAAAATTCAACAATGTGTGTGAAATGCATTAAAGCAAAGTATTTTATGTGAAAACAAATATTTAAGAATTTTCCTGTGTAATATATACTTACTACTTTAGATACATTATAAGAATGTACATCAAGTTAGAAAATTCTTCTAAAAATCACAAGACATTAATATAGCTTTCAATTTGTTGCAATTGAAAATAAACATAAAAAAATCAGAAATCACATTTTAAAAATGATAATGTGAAAAATATGTAAGATTGTGTACATTGGGCGGTACAGTACAATAAAATTTAGAATGTGTATTTTAATTGAATCCAAAAATATGCAACTTTATTAGTTGGCTCCAAATAATTCCGAAATTTAATCGTAAAAGGGAAAATAAAGTTCATGTATTTTAAGATTACTTAAGTAGATATTTTTTAAGTAAAAAGAAGGAAATTATGAATTATCAAAAATAAATATGACTTGGGGATAAAAAAAAATTTAAATTTAACTTAGAAATATAATTTTTTTAGCAATAAAACTACATTTTTTTCAGAAAATAATACTGCATATAATTCGAAATAACTTGAATTATAGTTTTCATTTAGTCGCGTGGGAGAAACCTATTTACATCTTGCTCACCAAAAGTTAAAAAATAATCACACATTTAACAGGTGTTAATCTAATCACGTTATCAGCATACACAGGTGAGCTGTAGGAAAGCTTTGCGAATAAAACGTTGGATTCAATACATCTTTATGTAAAATTTGAATGAAAATGAGTATCTATCCGTATGAAAGAGTAATATGTATTACCTTATATATTAATAAAATTTATATTCATGTATGTAATCAGAGTTTATGTAGATTCGAGATAGTTTATCATTATATGTAGCAAGCGTTACTGAAACAAAATAACATTTCGTCAGATAATGTATTTAGGACTAATAAGGAAAGAATTTGAACTTCAAAGGGAAAGATTTAATATATTGATATTACGTTTACATGTGTGGCTGTAATGCCGCATGGTATTAAAGAATATACTTGGAAATCTAAAGGAATGAACTTTTTCATGAGAGATATTCTTTGTGAAAATAGTATTCTATTTTTCCTTTCAAAATTTAAATTAATTTTATAAAAAAAATTGTTTTCATTAGAAAAATATAATAAAAAAAGGAACTATCAAGTATTGATTGAAAGAAAATCTGTGCTTCCTTACGTAACGTAGCAATATCAGATATATTGGAGAAAATACATTTATTTTCTAAGATTTTTTAAAATTTATCTTATATTGTTTTGTATATTAATTGTTTTTCAACTTATTTGAAAACAATTCCTTATATATAAACTCTTCTAGAAATATGAAAATATTAAATATTTTTTTCCTTTTACTATGAAAAGCTGGTGTTGCAAACAATTTTGAATGCAATTCTTAAAAAGATAACTGTTTTTCTTTTATTATGAATGACATACCTCTGATATTGAGTTTTTCTTCTTCCTCTAGAAAGAAATAAATAGGTAAAATCTTAGTATTATGATAAAATTATTTGATTAGACTTTTCATAAAAAATATTATGAAATGAATTGCTCCATAATTAACTACATTATATTCTAATAAATTACTGATTTCAATATATCAGAAAGAACATAGTATAAATTTCTCTACTTTTCACTTTCTTATTTTACTAATCCATTAAAGTTACATCTTACAAGTATATTTCTATAATTATAGCAACTTTACTACGGATATACTTTTTTAAAATTACGATATATTGTGCTAAAATAGCTTTACTTTTTTTATGAAATGAACTATTTTAATTTGCTTTATGTATACATATTCCATATATTTCAACTCTGATTTTTATTTAAAAGTAATACACACACACTGATTTTCACAGTTGTTTATTTCACTGAAAATAATTATGGTTAAAACTGAAGTTCAAATCAAACTGAATGAGTAAATAATCTAGTTCAGTAAATAATCTATAAATCTAGTTCAAAATGTATAGCAATAGTTTATTTTAATTAACTGTAAAATTAATTCACCCTAATTGTAATTAAATTATGTGAGATGATTTAAAAAATTATGATTTTGTTACGAATATATAATTTACATTTTCTTCAGGGTTACCTGATTTTCTTTCTAATATTTTATTACTAAGAAATTTTGTAAATATTGTTAGTTTCTTAGAATTTTGTATGTCTCCTATGATAACCCAACATGAAAAACTTATATTCACAATTAGTTTCATGGAATTTTAATAACATAAGCATTTTTGAATACTTTATATTTTCATTGGCATACATCATGGAATCTTATTTTATTTGGATGTAGTTATTTTTGTAATAAAAAAACTTTAAAAAATTTTCAAATGCATAAAATATTAAATATATATACATATATAATTGGTTTCTGTGTGTTCGTTTTCAGCTCTAAGCTATTGAGTGGCACAATATCTAGCACTCTAGGTTTGGGTTCTACTAATTTTTTTCCATTAATGGATTAATTGAAGAGATTTTCGCATTTGACTTTAGTAATGTGCTCATTAACGTATCTGTATCGTTTAAAGTTGGCCGTTGAAATGCTAATATTATAAATTTGTTAATTACTTGATAGAGTTAACTTGATTTATTTGTTGTCGAGAAATAAATATGTATTGGTCTAATTCGTAATAATTTTTTTTAAATCATTTGGGATTCTGAGTATTATAATTTTTAAATTGGTTGAATAAAAGAATTCGTTAGCTGTTCATTATTACCAATATAATTTTTAAACTGATTTTTAATTGTTTTATATATATTTTTGGCTGTCTACTTTTAGGCATAAAAGACAACAAACACAACAAATATCATAAATTTGAATCAAGGAATAAGATCAAGATTTTAAAATTTGAATATATATTGTTTTAAAGGCATCAAATATTCACACACACTCATCAATAAAAAATTTAAATTACAAATAACTTATCGGACAAATGTTTTGTGTATTGCATAACAAATAATTTAACATCATTGATCCTAAATATAATTTCAGTACTTTCATGGATGGAATTAAATCAGAGTAGGATGGTTTGTATATGTCAAAGGTTTTACAAAATTATAAGATTTTAAAATTTAGTTTATGATAAATGTTATTTTATTGGTACAAAATAGATGTCTGAAGGAAAATTATTATCCAAACAAAAATATGGTTAAATCGTTACGAAATTTATGATAATTTTTTATTGATATCGTTACTTCTATGTGTTAAATTTTCAATCAAATATAAGTTAAGACATTAAGTTTTTCCATTCATTATGGTTTGGAGTATTTCTTGATGGTGTAGCATATTGTTAGTTTTCAATGTATTCTCCACCTGCATGTATCATTTTCCGAGAAACATTTATGCAACTTTGAATTGCTGTTAAAATTATGACATTTTTATCTAAAACAACCATGAATATTTCACCGATGTCTGCTTTATTAGATTGTATAATCCAAGATGAATTTCAAAAACCAATACCTTGCTCTCGAATTCTTGGCATATTTACGACTCTGCAGATAAAGTCTTGAAGCAAACATCACCAGAAGAGCAGTTTGGACTACTCCATTTGTCTTCTTTACTGCTTAAGTTACGATTGCTGAAAATTAATGGCTGACCTTCTTTTGCTGTTTGTTTTTCAGGAGTATGTTTTTATATAAGCAACATGATACTCTAATTTTCATTTCTTTCTAGCTTCATTCAATGGTAAAGCAGAAAAGTCCGGAACGTCGTTGGTTTCTTTAATAATGGATTGAACCATGATAAATTATATAAAAAGCATATTCCACAATTAAAATGAATTTAATAGAAGGAATATAGCATACAAATTTTAAAATAAATAAATAATTTAAATGAAACATTTATTTTTTCATGTTGCTTGACGTATTCGTGTCTCAGTTGATACTATAAATCTGTATTCAACTGGTATGACTAAATTGTAGTAAATGAAAATGTATATTGACCAAACAAGCATATTTCTTTTTCATAATAAAAATAACTGAGCTATGGCCTTACAAATTTGAAAAACAAGTGGTTATCAAATCAACTGTCAGAACTTTTATTTCGGCAATATTTCAATCATTCACGTTTACAGATAGAAGTGTTGAGAATACTTTGCAACTGCATATAAGTTTCAAATGAGACTTCTAGTAAATATAGAAGAGAGCGTATTTAACCCGCGTAACTGTTTCCCATCAAGCCAAATTCTAGTGAACATGATCTCAAAATAATTAAACTTCAATAATTAAGACACTGATGTCTTCAGTAAAGTGTTCCCTTTTCATTAACTCTGCAAAGATAGTTAAGCATTTCATGGGTGACATTGGGTATTGGCCAAATTATCATGCCTCAATATTATAAAGCAGATATTTCTGCCCAAAAGTGGTCAAATTTTAGATAACTGAATCCCTTAGACAAAATATTTTATATACATAGTTCACATTTATTTTTCAAGGGTACAATATCAAAATTTATTTTTAACACCCAATCACTTTACAATTAGACAATATATATCCCGCACATAAACACGTTTTGGTTTAAATTGTTTTCAAGAATATTCTAAGTTTCCTTGATCTCAAAACTTTTCTTAGAGAAAAAAGGAAGTTAAAATGTTTGATAGAAATCCACTAAGAGAGAGAGAGAGAAACATTGCTGTTAAAAAGTTTTATAACAAACATTATATTCACTAAGCGTGAAATATTCTATTTTTTTAGTCAGCAATTCTTTATTCATTGTTCACTTTCTTAACTCGTATTGTTTTTCTCTGATACCAGTTGGTTAAGGGAAAAATCATTTTTATAATTGCAAAATATTTTTGTCCTAAAATATGCATCAATTCTGTTTTGTGAGTGCGATTTTACTGAAAAAATGTAAAAAATTCTACTTGTGAGGGGAATGTAAATGCCTTGTTAAAAATTTTCGTATTTTTTTAAACAGTAGATTAAACAAAAGTATGAAAGAAAGTATTCACTTGCCAGTATAAAATATGTTAAGTTTATTATAAAGTAAAATTATTTATAATTCCGTAAAATATAATAAAAAAATTTATTACTTAAAATAATGCGAAAATAGCAGAATAAAAAACAATTAGAAAAATTAAAATTTAAATTTTCATTTCAACTCTGAAAATAATTATATATGTGTGTGCTACTTTCAAATAATGAATGTAAAATGACTGTGAGCTGAGAATTGTGCAGTCACAAATTATAATGCTTAATTTATGTATCGAAATAACTTTGTAAATATATTTATAAAACTATTGGTACTTATATTTATTACGAAAAGCTTTAAATAAAATTTAAAGTGATCACAAAAATCTTTCAAATTCTATTAAAACACGTATATATCTTCTTGTTAAACGTACAATTAGTTGAAACTAAAAAACCATAGCATATTTACATGCGTTTATTTTAAAACGAATAAATCATTCCTAATTTAAGACAAATTAAAATATATTTTACAGTTTTTGTCGTTAGTTTTTGAAGTGATTATTTATTTTTGAGCAATAGTATACGTAGTTTTATTTAAATCTGTAGGACTAAAGTATGAGTTTTATAAAACTATAAGATTTTAATCCAAAAGATCATAGCAGTTCAATAAAAGTGATATGTCGAAAATTCATAAGGAATACTTTCCATTATTTCAGAAATATCGTTGGATTAGAAAATTTATTGAAATGTTAGTCAAAAATGTTCCATATTTCTTACTAAAGTGTCATTAGTTTATCATCTTTCTAAAAATGGAAATAAATTAAAGACTTTATTAAAAAGAATATTTGATATCATACAAAATGTGTACTTGAAAAACCCTCTTCATAATTATGTTTTAAAATTTAATTATCATACGTTATTTAATTTACTAAAATTTGCACATCATTAATACTATTAGTTTTAACATGTTTACATTATTAATGTAAAACACCATTTAATGTATAAATTAATAAATGTAAATATTTAAAGCCTAATCAACATTTACGCTACAATTAATAATGATTACTTTTTGAATTAAATAAATGCTTATCAAGAAAAGCGGCTTAAACATTTGTTCAAATAAGAAGCATGATTAAAATTAATAATGCATTTCCTACATATCAGCTGTGTAAATATTTTACTGCATTTACCCATAACATTTGTTAATTGAAACTTTGTTATTATGTGTAATTTTGAATGAAAATAAAATGTTTCTTTCAAATATTTAGTTCTGAATTTACTTATTTTTTAAGCTTTATATATAGATTCCCTTAAATATAAATTTATGTTTACACAGAAAATAAAAAATAGTTTTAATTTTGAATGCTAGTTTCATACTTAATCGTAAATTAACTATCATGTATTAATAATTCAGGTTTATAACTCTTATTTTTTTCGTTAAGATAAAAAATGTATTCATTGATTTGTTTACGTTATATATTCTTTATTTAATTGCTTTACGGCATAATTGAAAATCTATCTAGGAGAAAGCAGTCTCATCTTATTTACAATTCACATTTCAAAACGAAATTCTTTTTTATTTTGGATTTTTTAAGTTCTTTATAGCATACAACCTGATTTTAAAATTCACGATGTTAATTCAAATACTAGAGGCAATACTTTTGTAAAAAACTTTAGTTTTACACGAAAAAAAAAATATATTACTCATAAAATATCTAGTGAAAATCATTGTCATGCATTTTTAATTGTATATAATCTTAAGCACTGGTATTATATGCATTGTCAGTAAAATTTTAACGCAATAAAATATATAGGAATATAAAATTAAAATAATTTAGTTATGATATTAGCATTGATATTTCAATTCTCCGAAGAATAACGGTATGAAATAGAAGTACTAATAGTAACAGCTAAACGGACAGTACCTATCTTCACCTGGAGAGGAATAAACGTAATGTGCATCAAAGGAAGTGTTCAGCTTAAAACAATAAATAGATAAATATCAACAGTTAATTCAAAGAAGTAATTCAAGAATTAAATTCTTTACTGTCTAAGAATTGGCATTAAGCTGTCACATCTATTATATTTTTCTTCTAGGTAACTCAAATGCTTTTTCTTGCTACTGATTTATCTCGCCTATTGTAATCATGAGTTTATGGGAAAACTCAAAAACTGATTTTGTAAGTTCGTAAGCAAAAGTAAGTTCGTCTCAATTCAATGAAAGAAATAAAAATATTATTTTCAATCCCTATATTAGGCAGATATGTCTATATTATTTACAAAGAACGAAATTGCATTTAAACCTTAAAGAGCCCGACTGATGATAATAGATTTAGAAAAAAACAACTTAATGATATAGAATCAAAATATCATTAAAAAAGTTTGCTTCCTTAAATATCAAATAT
This sequence comes from Latrodectus hesperus, assembly GCA_037975125.1. Classification (NCBI taxonomy): domain Eukaryota; kingdom Metazoa; phylum Arthropoda; class Arachnida; order Araneae; family Theridiidae; genus Latrodectus; species Latrodectus hesperus. Next base: position 11,233,007 of record CM075853.1, read on the forward strand.
AATTACTCTTTCTTTATAGTTGTTCAGCTACATAAACATACATTAATTAACATAAAATGTATGCTCGCACAATTTTATATTGTAGAATTACTTTTGATATAGGTGTATTTAAAATATAGTTTGAATATTTTTAATCTGAGTATGAATAACCATACATTGCTTTCAATATACACTTCTATATTTCAATCGGAAAAAATCTTATTAGTTGATATTTTGGATGGAAAATATTTCTATACCTTAAGAATAAAAGAAATCCAAAAAATCATTTGATAATATTTGAAACGAAATACGAGAACGTGGGTGTACCTATATAGATGTTATTTCCTTTTCTTTTTTAAATAAAGAATATTTTACATGATTCTCTTTTTCGAAATATTTTATAAAAATAAACATACATACTGTTCTGAATATTTGCGACTGCTGACAAAAACGTTTCTCTTGTTTTAGAGTGAATCAGGATTTTTGAAGCGTAATTCTATTTTCTTTAAGTCGTTTCGAGAGGAGAGTACAATTCGAGAAAGGTTTTGAAAAATTGATAAGGGCTGAAGTTTTAAGAAAAGTCACAGTGTTAACTTGAAAATTTACACCTATATTTAAATCTGAAATTATCTTCCGGTTTCACTAATCACTTTATGCATACGACTAGTTTTAACAAATATATTTCTTAATTGAAAGTACTTTTAAATTTATATTGAATAGTGAATTTAATATAAGTTGTGTTGAATATGTTATTGCGTAAATTCCTTATTTTATTTATTTTAATTGATATGGATTGTTTTATAGGTCAATCCATTCTTCGAATTCAATGAAAAGTGATAAATAATAAAACTCTTATTTTGAAATTACTACTCTTAATTAATAAAATCATCCTTGAACAATCGTAAAAAGCTTGAATTCTTTGTCCTCTTTTTCTTTTATCTCATTAAATGGTTCTGTGGCTATGTTCTCCTATTGAATGATAAATTAGAATATCTCTCAGTATAAGTGTTCTTTTCAAAAACTTGATATTACATATCAATAAAATCAAAAGAACATAATATAAAAATAACAAATTATCTAATTATTTGTCACGTAACATAAAATAAATTAACAAACCATTTTATTTACCACCTAAACGTCTAACTTAAAGAAATATGAGGTCTTAGGGAAAATGTAATGTAAAACTAAAAGAACTTACGTAATTAAAATAATAATGTTTACAAATATTTCTGAATTCTATCCAACTAATTTTAATCATAATGATAAGGTAATAAAATACATAAATATGAAACATATTTACAACACTAAAAATTAATTAATAATAAAGATTATCACATAATGGTATATTTTTTAAATTATTTCCAACTTTATTAATAGGATAGTGTGTGTACCTTATTGTAAATACTTATGTTAATATAATTTCATGGAATATTAAATTATTTTATTACTTTAATGAGAAAAATTATCAAACATTAAAACGCTTGTTTTCTATTTCCGGCAAATTTAAGCACATACTGATAATTATAAAAATATACAATAATAAACACATACATATATATAATTAAAATGATAAAATTATTACAAATTGACTTCCACGTTCACAAATTATTCTGAATTCAATCCAACTAATTTTAATCATATTGATATTATAAATATGAAATATATTTACAACACTCGAAATTTATTAATAATAAAGGTTATCATATAATGGTATATCTTTTAAATTATTTCCAACGTTATAAATATGATAATGTGTGTATCTTACTGTAAATACTTATGTTAATATCATTTCATGGAGTAATAAATTATTTTATTACTTTAATGAGAAAAATTATCAAACATTAAAACGTTTGTTTTCTATTTCCGGCAAATTTAAGCATATACTGATAATTAAAAAAATATACAATAATAAACACAATAATATGTATAATAAAAATAATAAAATTATTATAATTTGACTTCCACGTTCACAAATTTTTCTGAATTCGATTAAACTAATTTTAATCATATGGATAAGATAATAAAATGCATTAATATGAAATATATTTACAACACTCGAAATTTAGAAAATAATAAAGGATATCACAAAATGGTATATTTTTTTAATTATTTCCAACTTTATTAATATGATAGTGTGTGTACCCAATTGTAAATACTTATGTTAATATAATTTCATGGAATATTAAATTATTTTATTACTTTAATGAGAAAAATTATCAAACATTAAAACGCTTGTTTACTATTTCTGGCAAATTTAAGCATATACTGATAACTATAAAACGATACAATAATAAACATATATATATATATATATATATATATATATATATATATATATATATATATATATATATATATATATATATATATATATATATATATATATATATATACATATATATATATATATTAAAAATAATAAAATTATTATGATTTGACTTCCACGTAAAATTCTAACACATATTGAATGTATAAGACAGTATAAATAAATGTATGGTCTTGTATATTTACTAAACACAACCTTTAGTAACTAATTTTGTTTTGAAAGAATATTTTTAAGATATATTTAGATTGCTGTAATAATCTGTATTGTAAAAATAACAAATAATAAGAAAGTGTATAAATATAATATTAAAAACTACATTTACTTAAAAAAATTATTAAGATTCATATTTCTGATAGTATTTTCTACAAAGTACTGAAAGTAATTTCACTTCTCTGATAATATTTATTTAAGAAAGACTTTCAATAAAGAAATTCTTTTGATATTTTAAGCATAAGTTCATTAAATCCTGTGCTATTTATATAATTGAAGAATAAAACACTAGTAAAGGTGATTAATGTGTCAGAAGGGAAATTTTTTCATTATGTTTTGGGGAAAATATAAGCTAAGTTATAATTAATCATGAACTTAATAAGGTGTTATATAATTGCACAAATATATTTACTTATTCTAGTAATTCAAAATATTTTCTGCGATCCTATCAAATTATTCAGAAAATAGTATAGATTCTATATTAATTTATCTTATACTTAAAGCAAGTACATTTTTTGATATCAATATTTTAAATTTATTGCATATGTATTTGGAATAAAAATAATTATGTTTGAACGAAAAATTATTTTTTTAGTGTAATTTGAGTACAGATCACAGAAATGTTTTCTATATCAGTGTTTCTAAACTGGATTTACACTAAGGATGGGTAAAATAACTCGATACGTTTTCGCGGACTTGTAAATTTAATTATTCAACTCATTAGCCCAAATTTTTCAGAAAGTAAATCAGGAAGACAAAAATAATTTTTAAAAAATAATAATAAAAATAAAATAATTTTATAATTTATTATAATAAATATTCAGCATTTAAATAATCAGCGATATTCAAGGCCGACATGACACATTAACTGGTGTACTAAGTGTACGGCATGGCAATTTATGATAGGCGATTAGGTAGATAGTTACCAAATTTTTCATTACCAATCATATTATTTTCTAAAATAGTAAACTATCGTTATTGTAATGTAAGTGCTGTTTTAGTATCGGTTGGCGGCTGATGACACTTTATATTTTGGACTGATAGATTTCACTTACCAGCGTTTGGGAAACACAGTTAAACATCTCTTTTGTTTTCGAAACCAGGGGACAGCTAAATCATTAAAAGTGGTTGCATGAAACTTGATATTTTGAGTTTGTTAGCACATTTTATTATACAATTTATATATAAAATTTAAGAATAATGGGAATTTTATTAAAATAAGAGCAGCTTAAATTTTATCAGAAGAAAGTATGATAAATTGGCCAACTAAATGTGAAATTAAGGAAGTTTGCAAACAAATAAGTACTATCTTTTTCCATTACATACGTTCATTTACGAAAGAAAAAAATATTGAACTCTTAGTGAATTCTCTAAATTAAATGTTGCATGAAGTTTTATTTTATAACTATTGAGTAATTAATAATGATTATGTTAAATAATTTAAAGAATTGACTGTTTAACGTATGTCCGCGTGTGTATTGTATTAAGATTGAAGGAAATGTGCCAAATATTAGGAAAGATTGCTAAAATATCAATTTAAATGCAATAATGCTTAATGTAATGTTCAGTTGTTGAAAAGGTTTTCTAAAAGTACCATTAATTTATAATAAATTACACACACACATATATATATATATATATATATATATATATATATATATATATATATATATATATATATATATATATATATATATATATATATATATATATATATATATATATATATATATATAAAATAATGCTTGGACTCCATTTAGTTAATAGAAATATTTTATAACAGTCCTGACAACAATGCTAAAGTATATATAAATATACTTTAGCATTGTTAAGTAGTAATGTTGCTAAAGTAATGTTGTATTAATGAAAGTGCTTATTTACATTTTAATGAAAATGTAGCACTGATTTATTCGAGAAATTTAAATAAATTATTTACAAAGTAAAATTTTAATATTCTACAAACCTCATGAGTATTAATTAATAAGATACATTTTCCTATGATATATTTAAAAGAAAAAATTACAGTTTTATAAAATCTCTGCTTCTTCCAATTTATTTGAAAATTCAATTTATGAAATCTTCGTTTACATTAATTTAATATTTTTTTAGATGAAAAAATAAATATATTTAAGTTATCCATATATAGATTCAATTAATGATAATTATAACTCAATTTAAATACTGTTTTAATGTTTTTTTTATATATCTCTTTTATTTTGAGATAAAGAAATATTTTAATCTTTTATTTTGAACAAAATTTCACTCCGTCTGTTGTTAATCAAACGTTTTTGGAAATAATGTGATCTCTTCCTGTGCCAAATTATTATCAATATCAACTTTGTTTAATTTAATATTAAATTAACAGGTATCTAATTTAATACAAAATATATGCAGTTTATGAGCAAAAACAAAAAAAAGGACTTCTGAAAATGTGCAAACATTAATTTACTTTTAGTAGCGTACACTGAAAAATGAAAAATAAATCTGATTTTTTTTTATCAGATCATTTTTTATTTAACAACGCAGGTTTACTTTTAAAAAAAATCTTTCTTGACATATTTGAAATACACTTGAATTTTATAAAAAATGAGTTTTATTTTAGAAAGCACATGAGTTATTTAGTGTGTAAAACTGTATATATGTTAGATTTCTTAGAAATCTCAGTTTTTTTAATGTAAGTAACATATAAAAAGTAATTTTATAAAAGAACGAAAATTATTTGAAAAAAAGTTTTTACTTTATCCTTTAATACCAAAATCTATTTCTATTTAATATGTGCTAAGATATAAGAAAATTATATTTTATATAAAAACAATATAAGTATAAATTTAATAGCCATATATTGAAAAGTGTCTTTTACATTTTTAGCTTCATTACATTAATTAGCAAAGTCTACCTATATATATAATGTAATAATAGTTAGAGATAAGCTAAATTAATATTATTAATCTAATTTAAATTTGAAATTTGTGCCATTAATTCATGAAAAATAAACTGACGCAAGAAATTCAAACTCACATTAAATTGATAATCTAAGAGGCAATATTATTTTAAATATAATTAATATTTTATAACAATTGATTAAGGAGTAAAAATTATAACTTATAAAACCAATTTCCATACATTTAAACTTACTAAGTTCCAAGAAAAATATACATTAAACAATTTAAATTTTTAAAAATATGATGATTTTTAAAATTTAATGTTTTTTTTATATAATTTTATTGTATTTTTATTTAGTTTCTACCAACGTTATATTTTTCCTAAAATATTGCTTTCTAATTTAATCATTGGAAAGAAAATATTTAATTTTTTTCCCAAATATACGCATGTGTAAATATAAGATAAACTTATGTCTCCAATCATAATTTCGTAGAACATTTAATCTATTTATTCTTAAAATAAACTTGATATGTAATCTAATAGTATTTTAAGCTAATATGTCATTTTATGTAAACATTTCTGTTTCGTCAAAGATCAGAAATTGTTTCATTATTTTATCTAGAATAACGCATCAATTTATACAATTAAATCTTAGACATAAATACGAATTTCTTTTCTTATTACATTTAAAATAAAATAAAATAAAAACTCTTTCTTATTTCTTAAAAATTACAATTTGTATTATGTATTTAATAGTATTTCTATCTAAATGAAACAAGTCAAACTTTTATTAAAAATTGAATATCTTTGAAAAATATACCATATAATCCATTAATTTGTATAAGCATCAGCCATAATATATAAAAAAAAGATTTAAATAGCAAAAATAATTTCCTTCAGATATATTTTATTGTGGCTATTTCTTGAAATGTAGATCATATAACAAGATCTATATTTTAAAAATTTATTTCTATGTAAGAAAACAGTTTAAAATTATAAGCGTTAAAACAAAGGATATTTCGCACCACATTTTATGCTCTTTTAAGCATTAGTTTTTGAAACTAATAACGATAATTTTAACTTTCAATTAATTTTAAAAATTCTGATTTCTTGTTACCACAATTAGGAAAAACTTTCAATGAAGTTCTTATCATAAAAAAAAAAAAATCATCAAATGTAAAAATTTTTGATACTTCTATTTTTTACAAAAATCTTTAATGGTAAAAAGATTTTAAAAAATCTTATATTTAGGGAACACTGTTTCTTGATTCTGAACTCATACTTTCAAGAAGTGAGTGATATTATAAAATTGAAAAAATATATAAAGAAGACCTATACAAAAGAAAATTACTTCTTTTGTGCAGCGTTATATGTGACATCCTTTCACAATAGGAGAGAGATTTAGAAAAATGTGGCACCATTTTTGATCAAAGTATTACTAAATACAGCATATTGTATGAAGGCTATTTTGGATATTTTCAATTTCTTGTCGCAAATGATTATAAGATTCCTCAAGAAATGAAATATTTTATATTGGAATTATTTTTAAGAAACTGATTTTAACTTTAAATATTTATATCTATATTTTTGTTTGCCTATCAAAGTGGATATTCAGAATAATTTTTATTTTAAAATTAAACACTTACTTTGTATACATATACAATGCATTCCATAAATTAATATTTTTCGAGAAATATTGTCTTTTGAACCAAGGAAAGAATAAGTTTTTTCAAAGTTTGTTAAACAATATAATTTTTTAAAAATCCCAACAAATTACTATTGTATAATTTGAAATTACATGTGTGGGAAAATTTTTCCCTTCCTAATAATCAAAAATTGAAAAAAATGATGAATGTAAAACTGATCTATTATTAGTGGTTGATAAAGTATTAATCATATGAATAATTTCATTTTCTTTTGTACCGTAGACATTTTAGTATTTAAAATAAAGATATACAAATGATGTATGTGAGCATAATCATTATGATTTGATAAAAAAATGTTAACAGATAGTAAAAACAGTAATAAAATTATTTGATTTGTTGATAGGACGTAGATATTTGACCTTTCTCATGAAAAACTTCACGGGAATCCTAAGCTTAAAATTTAAAATTTCAATTAATTAAAAAAACACATTTAAAATTTATTTAGTTGCTTAGGAAATTTATTAGTCATTTATAATTATGAATAACCTACTAAATTAATAGTAAAAAACCCTATTCAAGCATGTAATGTATGTTAAGATTTAGGTAGAATTCAAGTGGTGATAAATAAGCATTTTGATTTTTCAAATTATTTAAGATTGTTTTTATTGTCGTACAATCAGTTACATAAATATTAATTTCAATGAAAATCATTCCAAATTTTAGAATATCAAGTAAATTTTCATTATGAGTTGACTTATAAAAATTGTTGAGTATATTAAAGTCACGCATTCTTTAAGACAGGGATGACGAACCAATAGCACGCGTGCCACATGTGGAACGTTTGAAAATTTTGATAGCACGCACAAAAACATAATTATTTTTATAAGTCCTCTTTTTTGATAGAAGAGAATTAAAAATTATTAATGTAGACTTAATTTATAATTTATGATATAAATTTGTAGTACTGAGAACCGTCAAATTATACATTTTATTTTGAAATATCGCATGAATTTTCTCGAAAGATGCCCATTAGATAAAATTTTTTGTGTATCCAGTTTTGTCTTCTAATTTTACTGCATGTTGTTGCCGTCACAGTGCTCGAATCAGACGACAGACTGTATTTGTCATGTTTAGTGAACCGTCGTCTTTAAAACTTCTCACAGTGATTTTTTAAGAAATATAATCGCTTATTATAAATAGATAAGGTATGAAAAGTTTCTAAACTTATAGTTTATTTTGGCTTATTTTTGAACAATAAAATATTTTAATATTATAAGAAATTATTTTCGAATTAAATCAGAGTAAAATATAGAAATAATTATTAAAATTACCTTGAATAATTATATTATTTATAATTGTCTTGTGTGGTAACATTTTTAGAGTTTAATATATGAAGAAATATGTTCTTGCAAACGAATCCCGAATAAATGATTTATTTTATAACAATATTATTAAAATATATATTTTCTAGAATTTCTTATTATGGCTAGTTCAAGGAATAGATCAAAATTATGTGAAACATGTAGCAGCAGAGAATTTCAAGCTTGGCGGACCGATAGATATGGCATGATAGAAAAGAATTGTAAAGCAATTTGTATTTTATATTCTAAAACTGTAGTCTGTATGTAACATCTTCAATAAAGCGGCATTATAAAATCAACCATAAATTTCTTCTCGATCGTAGTGTGAAAGCAAAAGGAGTATATATCACGTGCTTGAAAAATTAAAATGCTCAAACTGCTTCTTTAATGAAATATATTAGATCTCAATCAAACACCACTGCTGCTAGTTATCAAGTTTTAAAAACTATGACTCAATATGCGAAACTTTTGAATGAAGGCGAATTTTTAAAGGATGCTCGCCTGCAATGCGCATCATACTTATTCTATGATTTCGAAAATAAAGAAAAAATGATACAAAGAATAAGACATGCCGATAGCTAGGAATGCAGTGAAAGAGAGAATTTTGAGTATGGAGGAAAATGTAAATTTTCAACAAAATTCTTATAAAGTCTTGCGGTTTTATATCCATTTGCCTAGACGAGTCTACCGACGTAAAAGGCTCTGCTCGCTTAAAAATTTTCGTACGTTATTGTGTTCAAAACAATATTATAGAAGAGTTAATAAGTTTATCAAAATTAACAACAAAAGGATTAGACATTTGTAATGCAGCTATAGATGCATTGGAAAAAAGAGAAATATGTCCTTCTAAATTGTGTCAGTTACAACTGGTGGTGCCCTCAGCTTAATTGGACGGGAAAATGGATTTATAAATTTATTTACAAAACGCATTGGACACACGATTCTTGATTTCCATTGCATTATTCACCAACAACCGTTATATGCCAAAACAGTTTTAAAAATGTTTGATGATATTTTGAGTTTTGTAACAAAATTAGTCAAATTTATATCAGCACGTGCATTAAATAAAAGAAAATTTCAAGATTTGTTAAACGAAGTAAATTCGTCGTACAATTGCTTACTTTTATTCAATCATGTAAGCTGATTAAACAGCGGAAAGGTTTTGAAAAAATTTGTTGATTGTTTGGAGGAAATAAAATTACTTTTAAATAATGGGAACATAATTGACCAATACAATCAATTACTGGATGTAGAATGGTTAGCACAAAATTATATTTTTTCACTGATTTATGCTTTCACTTAAATGAATTAAATATGAAACTACAAAGTGTTAATAAAATAGTCAGTAAAATGTTTGACTTAATCAAAGTATTCGAAGTCAAATTACAGATTTTTAATCATGATATTCTTTCAAATTCATATAATTTTTTCCGAATACAATTAAGTTTTTTTCTGAAAGTGAATATCATGAAAAGCCAAATAAAGAGTCATTAACAAAAGAATTTTTTCAATGGTAATTCAATCCCTGATTCAAGAATTTTCTGCAAGATTTCGCAAGAATTTGAAGAAAAACTGCAAAATTAATTTTATATCCTGATACAATATCATTTGAAAAATTAAATTTAAAAGTCCTTGAGTGGTTAAATTTAATGAATTAGTAATGGAATTAGTTGAATTTTAGTCAAGTACCATATGGAACCAAAGATTGGTTGATTTAAGAAATGATTTAGAAGTTATTGAAAGTAATCGATTATTGGATAAAATAAATAAAAATGCAGCAGGTGAAATTCTAACTACATGAAATTCAATTCTTGACATGTTTAATTGTTTACAAATATTAGCAAACGCAATTTCAACAATATTTTATTTGACGTGGGCATGTGTGAGTCTCTATTTTCAGAATTAAATTTTATAAAAAAATAAATAAAGGAATAGAATGATGGATTAGTCGAGCTCTGCATGCGTACTTTTGAAATTAATTAAATATGAACCAGATATTGAATCTTTATCATCCGTGTACTGCAACTAAAATTTGCAACAAAAAAATGCAACGAAATAATTGTTTTTAACGTGAATTTTGTTTCTAGCATATTGCTTTTTGTAAAATATTGATTAATAAAATATTGTGCAAAGAAAAATAGCTTTTATTTGTTTATTTAATTATACTTACGTATAGTTTCACCACACTAACATTTCGAATGAAATTTTATTGTGGCACATTACCTATTTAAAAAATAATTTTTATGACTTTGTGGCACGGACATCCAAAAAGGTTCGCCATCCTTGCTTTAAAACTATAAGTAAGAATATTATGTGAAGATGTTCACGGAAGTGCTCATTAACCTTTTAACTTTTTTTACACTTCGGCACAGATATGCTATATTTCTAGATGCACTGACAAAGAATAAAAATTAGACTAAGACTCAAAACTTCTTGTCTCTAATAGGAATAATTTTCTTTCTATCAGTGAATAACTATGTGATTTTGTATAAAAAAAGTAGTTTAAGTAATGCTAAGTAATGTAGTTAAGTAGTTTACTACAGATTTATAATGAAGTATTAATAAAATGTATGTTTTCAATTTTCAGTTGAGATTACTATAAACTAAGTATAGAAACTGATAGAAGTAGAATAGTATCCTTTCAAAGATAAGGAGTACATATATGTATCATTATTTGGGAAAAATATTTTTGAGGTCTTAAAGTAAACTTTGGAATAAATGTATATTCAAGAATCTTGGTTTTACTTTATTGGTATGAAGATGAAAAAAAAAAACACTTAAAAATAAGAATTTCTAAATATTTTTGTGTTTTATTTTTTAAGTATAAAAGTATTTATTATAATGCAATATTTAAATCTTAGTTTAGTTCTTGCATGCAATGCACAAATAATTGAGAGCAATCACTTTCGATTTTAATTTTTTATATTTATTATAACAAAAATTAAGAAAAAATTAATATTGTATTATTGAACATTCAATGAAGTTAAATTGTATGACACGAATTTAAAAAAAAAGTGTTAAATTTAGAAAATACATATTCGTATTATTATACTGACGTTATTGAAATTTTTATTTATATATTGTAAAAAGTAAAGAAATCATTGTAACATAAAGAGTTGTAAGGAATTATGGAATTAAATAAGAAATAACAATGTATAAAAATATACCCTGTTGAAAACAACAAAGCATAAAAATATTAATAACAGACAAATATTAAATTTCTGTTAGATATTTCGTAACATATTATTGTATAATATAAATCTACCTGGGATTATTTTAATACTACTGTATTAAATTAAAAAATAATTTTCTATAACAAATCTTATGTGGAATATTAATTGTGAGGAAAAATATACTATTTTTTATTGATTAATTATTCATTTTAGATGTACATAACTTTAGTTAATTTTGACATTTAAAAAAATTGTCGAGAATACTGGCTACTATTAAAGTTACATTTTTGACAAAAACTGTATATTTTACTGCATATGATTGCATAAAAGATGTAAATTTATCTAATAGTTAAAATGATATTATAATTTAAAATCCGTGAAAGTTTATCCACAAGAGCGAATAAACCAAATAAATTATCAGTTTAAAAAATAATTTCCTTTTACATAGTTTATTTTTAATATAAATATAGTAATCAGCAATGTGTCAGGCAAATAATTATCCTTTTAAGAAAATACTGAAAAAATTGAAATTTTTATATGTTGCTTTAATGAAGAAAAATTTGCATTCCTAATTTTTTCTGGAACTTATTATCGGTTATTATTTTTTAATTTATAAAATTAAATAAATTAATTAAAATATTATTATTAATTAAACGCAGGTAAATATGAAATTAATATTATAAACAAAATAACTATAATATATGCATCAGGCTTGCCTATTTTATTGTCTGGACATTTTAATTGTTTGCAATTAGAATTTTATTTTAGTTAAATTAACATAATGATTTCTTCGATAAGTTTAATTTTTAGTTCATTTTGTTTAAATGTATTTTTATAAGCATAAATTGAACACTATATGCAGGAAATGAGCTAGATTTATAATTCTTATTGCGAAAGGAATTTGTTCAAAAAATATTCATCTTGTAAACAAATCTTTGTTGTTTTTTCTTAGAAGTTTTCTTACATAATTTTTTATGAGAATTTCATTTGCAATCTTTAAAATGTGCTTACTTTTTCACAAAATTTCTAACCTATGTTTCAAAATAGACATTTTTATATGTAGTTTAATATCCAAAATTGAATGAATCGCGTTATTTTAAATAAAATATTGGGTTGTTCAGAAAGTATTTTCGTTTTTCTTACAGGATTAGCTTTTTGGTAGTAAAAAACAACCACTTTATGACTGTGGAATCGTGCTACTACCAGAAAAATGGTAAAAGATATTGAACCAGAATAGACAATGTGTAATGCACAATACAATATTTATTTGCTGCAAGTTTTTCATTTTATTGAAAAACGAAATGACTTTCCAAACAACCCAATAATAATTCTGCTAAATAAGTATAAAACTAAATATAAGTATGCTTTACAATACCATAAATTAAAATTTTTTATGTTAGTGCTAAATATGATGTATTAAAGTTCTTGGGTCAATTTAGAAATTATGTAGAGTTGAATTGTTTTAGGTAATATGTTTCAGATGCTTTTGTGCTTTAAAAAAATAAATATTATTTTGGGAATTATTAGAATATATGTTTGATGTGAGATTAAATAAATCTATATTCAGTACAATAAAATTAGATGACTGTTTTTATTAATATTTCAAAATTTTATGAAATTTATAATTATTTTTTAAAAAATCAATAAGTAATGTTATTTAACTTTCAAAATATACTATTTTAACTACCTTTGTATATTATATATAAATAGTATTACAAAAAAATACATACAAAATAATAATATTTAAGTAATAGAAAATTTAGAAAAACCTGAACATTACACAATTTACGTATTAAATATGTATGATTTGATAAAAATGTATTGCTTGACAAGAAAATTTAAATACAGGGCAGAAATCATTTTAAGAATGTATAAATCAAATAAAAAGAAAAGAATGTTTGGAATGAAATAATTTTAGCATATATAGGTGATTCTGGAGGTATAAATGTCATGTGAATCACTTCTGAAAGTAAAATTTGTGTTTAAGATTAATCATCTCCAGAAATCATATTATAAGTTCGGAGTTTCTTCGAATAATCTTGTTCTGCCTCGTATGACATGAAGGTATATTTTCTAGCAATAAGCAGATTTCGTTAAATGTAGAACTTTTACCTATCTCCAAAATATTTGTTTTCCTGCTACTTGTGTCTCGAATTAGAGACCTGAAATTCGAGTCCAGCTAAGAATTCTAACTCACTCGCACTTGAAGACAACGGTAGCAATGAATAGGTGGCACTTAATGTGAATTTTCTTTAAATTAATTTCAGCAACCCTATTATTACTGAAGTTTCAGTCTAATGTTGTCAAAAGAGTAATTATGCTGTCAAATGCGTTAGAATTCCTATCCATGATGACTTCCGGGGCTCTTTTTTCAAGACACTAGTTTTCGAAATTATGAGATTACTGTAAGAGAACATTCTTACTATTATTGTACAATAAATATTTTTATTTGTTTTCCTTTAAGATGCTTCAATTTAAATGACAACAGTATATATATATATATATATATATATATATATATATATATATATATATATATATATATATATATATATATATATATATATATATATATATATATATATATATACAACCTGACCCAACCACGCGTTGCAGTGGCTAAGTAATTATAATATATTGAATAAATTTTTTACTAATTCTTTGGTACAATCAAATTAAAATTTTCTAAAAAAATTTAAAATAGGTTCATTCATATGATATTAAAAATAAAACGTTTCGCGCCAAAATTTAAAAGTAATAGGTAAAGTATCGAAATTTTGAAATTAAGCACAAATCAACATATACTTTCTGAATTTACATTTTATTCATCTTATATTAAATTATAGTTTGTAATCAGTGACTGATTGTTAAGGTTGGATTTTTTCCGCGACATTATACTGAAATAAAAAAAATTAAAAGAATTTATCATTTGAATAAATAAAGTAGGTCAAAATGTACGGCTGAATAAATTAATAATTATCAAATAATAAAATAAAAATAAAAAAATAAAAGGTTATCAAGAAATACTTACATTTTTCGAGGTGGTATGAAAATTAGTAGAGAAAAACAGTATTAAATAAAATTTTATTTTACTATTTATAATATTAAAAGTATTCATACTGAACACTGCACAATAATAAGACAATACAAAGTATAATTATAATAAATGATTCATGAAAAATTGTTATAGTTTGATTATACATCATGAAAATATATGTAAATTCTATATTCAACCACGCGCTTGCCCGCACACGTTAATTTTCGAAGATGGTATAATCTAGAATAATAAACACGTCGCCATCTACCGAATACCTTTGCAACTTAGATGCTAAGCCGCCATCTATTAGGAATTTACAAAACTAACTGATAAATAAACACTAATGTCGTATAATAAATATTGAGATCAATAATTAAGAGATAAAAACTATTCTATCTTTTAAGTTGGACCATATTATAAATGGTTACAAAATTTTATCAAAATCCGTTCAGTAGTTTCGGAGTTTATCGGGAACATACATCGTGACACGAAATTTATATATATATATATATATATATATATATATATATATATATATATATATATATATATATATATATATATATATATATATTATTGTCATCAAGTTTCTGCTATAATACTTACATATTCTACATCATTTAATGTTCTGCAAAAATTACTAATTTTGTGTCATAAAATTAAACAACTAACTATTATTCTCATTTAAGATATATTATCCATAATTTTTATTTTCAATAATTCGTATGCTAAATTATTGAAAATAGTTTAGTAAAATTATTAAAGTTGTGAGACATAAATCTGTGTTTCCATAATTTGAATTTTAAAACATTAATTGTTGCTCCTAAAATAAGAAAATTAAATGTACTGTTTTTTAAAACTTTTGGCAGGCTCTGAACATTTCTATATTCATTGTGTTCTTTTATGTTTTTAAACTGTCATCAAAATGTGCTTGGATGTAAAATATAAAATTTTATAAGATAGATATTAGTTTTTGCAATGTAATGATATTTTTTTTTAAACAAAATAATTGTTAAGCATATGTAATATCATTCTTACATGTTTTCCAAAATGAAATTACAGATACCTAATGCATATAAAATAAATTAAGAGTTGTAACTTAAAATATAAAAAATTGCTTAAAGAATTGCTTTAGGAAGTTTTACTAAGTTGATTTTAATAGAGATTTAGTTTTATCACTGATGTTAAAAGTGCAAGTTTTTAACTGACACGTTTGAGATAAAATAACGAGTTTAATGAAAATTATGATAAAAATATTGTTCCTTATAAAAATGTAATCTCAAATGCGTCATAATCTGATAAAATATTTATGATTTTTTTACATTATTTAATTAAAAAAGGTTTTCTCTTCGTATGATAAGAATTAAAAGAAAGGTTTTGCAAATTTATTGAGGAGTTTTAAAATGCTCAAAAGTTTTATTAACTATTGATTTCCTTTTATATTATCTGGACTATGAATTTTATATGAAAAGTAATGAATAAATATTGATGTGAATATCGAAAATGAAAGTTCAGCTATATTGTTGGTATTTACATAAATTTGCATTAATTAGTTTAATATTGAAGTATTTTCTTAGAAAATAATTTAGACAGCTAATTCCGAATTGCTTACAATAGCCATAGTATGAAATTTTATTAGTAAAAATTGTTTGTTTTACTTTAGTTATTTCAATTATACACAGGACACATATAATGGAAAAATACAAATGCATAAAACGTTTTTATTTCAGACCTAATTATTTACTTATGAAAAGAACATTGGATTTTTTTGATTTCTTTAAAATTAAATAGAGTTTTGTACTAAAATAAACATTCAGAACTTTCAACTACCTGGAATTATTGTTGTGGTGGATGTGTATATATACATACATACCCACCACATTATTTAATTTTTATTTTTTAATGGTAATTTTGACTGTTTAAGAAAAAGTTTTTCAAATTATTTTAATTTATTTTGTAATCTTAAAATTAGTTAAATGAAGTAAGTAAAAATTATTACATTTTATGTAAAACAATATTGTTAATAATCACTTGGTACATAAATAAATTTAAATATTATATTAAACGAATAAAAAATATAAAACAATTAGTTCAATAATCAAAATAAAAATTATTAAATACAATCAATTGCTATATTGTAATTTTCCCGAAACAAATATAAAACTACCCTACAGGCCATTAAAATTGCTACATCAGGAAAGCGGCACACCACACACGTGAAATTTGCATGACAGGCAGAATTTGCTGTGATATGCAAATGATTAGATTTTCAGCTCATTCATACAAAGCAGGTGACAGTGGCGACATCTACAATGTGTATAAAACCAGAGATTTGACAGCAGTTTTCTTATACTCAATTTCCGTTTCAACGTTGTTTTCAGCAAAGAAAGTTGTTGTAATGTCTCGTGTAAGGAGAAGAAATGCCTATCAGCACGTGTCTGACTTTGATCGAGAAAGGATTATAGCCTACCGGGACTGCGGTTTATCGTACCGTAATATTGCTGCTCTCGTCGGTCGAGACCCCATGACTGTTAGCAGAATATGGAATCGATGGGTTCAGGATAATCATACGGAACGTCATGCAGGATCTCAGTGGCCCCCCTCACTAACAGCAGAGAAGACAGGCATCTCATCCGCATGGCTGTACAAGGGATCGTACAGCCACGTCACGAACCCTGAGTCGAGAAATGGAGTCATTTGCAAGGCAACAAGTTTCTGCTCGAACAGTTCGACGACGTTTGCAGCAGCATGGATTGTCTGTACGGCGACCATGGCTTCGACTACCATTGACGCTGCGTCACAGACAGGAGCGCCTTCAATGGTGTAATCAGCGACTTACTGGACGCGGGAATGGCACCACGTCATCTTTACAGATGAATCTCGGTTCTGTATACAGGACCATGATGGTCGCATCCGTGTTTGGAGGCATCGTTGAGAACGCGCATTGCCAGCTTGCATTGGACATCACAATACTGGCCGATCTGCTGGAGTGATGGTATGGGGTGCCATTGGATACACGTCTCGATCACATCTTGTTCGCATTACCGGCACTTTGAACAGCAACCGTTACATTTCCGATGTGTTAAGGTCCGTGGCTCTGCGCTATCTTCGAGGCTTCCCTAATGCTTTGTTTCAACAGGATAATGCACGACCGCATGTTGTCCGTAATGTTCTGAATTTCCTTGATACAGAATAGGTTCGACTGTTACCCTGGCCAGCACGTTCTCCTGGTCTGTCACCAATTGAGAATATGTGGTCAATGGTTGCCGAGCGATTGGCACGCCATCACTCACCATCCACTACTGTCGATGAACTGTGGTATAGTGTTTAAGCTGCATGGACTGAGATCCCCATACATGCCATACAATCTTTGTTTGACTCCCTGCCTAGGCGGATAAATGCTGTTATTGCAGCCACAGGTGGTTGCTCTGCGTACTGATTTCTCAAGATCTATACATCCTAATTTCCTGTAAATCTAACCACTTGTTCTTTCCATTATAATGTATTTGTTCAATAAATATCGTTATGTTTTTTGTATTCCTTCTTGGTGTAGTAATTTTAATGGCCAGTAGTGTTGCTTATCAATTAAAATTTAATTTGCTTGAAAATTCACATCAATTAGGAAAGTGCTAAATAAGTTAATTCCAAGGATTAGAGAAAATTCATGAAACTTGAAACTTTCAATTTAATTTTTCTTAATATCAATTTATTTAAAGTGTTGTAAATCCAAAAGTGGTTAGCTTAATCACTATAATAAGAAAGTAACGACTTATATGCCAAAATGATTTTGCGAATTCTAGACATTGTGAAAATTTATCACCATCGAAAATTTACATTTATGATTTTAATAATTCATATTACTTAAATAAATGTAAATATAAATTGATAAATAACTATGAATAAGTTTATATAGTTGGATTTTCACTGATCTTTTATCCATGATTTGAGGGAAAGACTGAAAATGCATATTTGGTTCTGGGGAATTTCCTAGATTTTTCAAAATATTAAAATTATATTCTTTTGCTATATAAGCTTAGTGGTTAAATTCAATTAATTTTTGAATGAAACGTCAAAATTTATTCTTTGACTGAATTGTAAAATGTATGATTTAAATAGAAATGTTTTTTTTTTTTTTTTTTTTTTTTACATTTTCCAAAATATTTAAAATTAGAAAGGGTACAAAAGAATTTACGGGAAATATTTCAAGGAATATTCTAGGTATTTTTTAACACCGCATATGTTCCTTTATTATTAATATTTAGAGAGTCATTTAGGTATTTAATATTTATTTAATATGAGAGCGAAACATTATTTAACAAATAAATTTTTTAATATAAAAAAAACATCCAACTTTATAAACTAACATTGATGCAAGAAATCAGTACATTCTATAGTAAATGGAGCAATTTATCATAACCGCATCTGATTTAATTATTTTTTGTCATGAAGCAATACTTTAAAAAATAATTGAATCAGAGTAGCCATGTTTAGTATATTAAAGTTGTGAAGATTTACTTGATTATTTGATGTTTTTAAAGATATTTAGAATTCCATATATATGATACTAAGAGAAAATGATTTTATAGATCAAATTATCCTACAAATGAAAGTATTCAAATGCATACAAATATGTATTCTAAATTTTTAAGATGTCTTGTAGAAAATAGTATCGTAAGTTAAAAAAAGTATGTCATGTATTAAAAACTAACAATGTAAACCCATTCAGATTATGTAAATCAAGATATATTTAAAATACATTTCAAACTTTAAGGTTTGCAATACAGAATTCTACTAAGAATGTAAACGTGTTTATCTTAACATTTTTTGACATATTACGAAGTAAGACGATAAAAATAAATTATACTTTTTGAAACTCAACATTTAATAGCTATAAAAATAAATACTAGATTAAAAAAATGTCATATTATTGTCACTTATGTAATTTATTCATTAACAATCTCATTAATGTTTCTACAATTATCAGCCTACGAATAGCTTATTTATGTGTTATTTTTTCACCCAAAAAGGTATTTTATAGGAAATTTAAATATATTACACTGCTGGCAACCGTAAATGCAACTTTCTGAAGGATGCATGCAAATAACATGAATTTTACAACATGCATTAGCGGCGGTGAGATATGCAAACAACAAGAATTTCAGAGCAGACGCAAATCACCCGTGCTTGTCACATCACATCAAACCACCATTTAAATCTTGGAGATTTGAACGATTTCAAGTTCGGCAATTTTTTTTCTAAATGTTTTTTTTTAAATATCAATTATGTCTTGTAGAAAACAGTGATAATTTTTTAATCAAATATCCCAGTTTGACAGAAGGAGGATAGTGGCCTGCCAAAATTTTGGATTATATTTCAGGGACATCAGTAGTCATGTTGGACGAAACCAAACAACTGCAATTTGGATATGTGACCCTTGGATACAAGAGGGTAGGACGGACCAATGCAGGATTGTGAAGTGGAGCACTGATCACTTGATCTCATCCTCCTCAGAGCTCCACTTCACGTGATGACAGATAAATTGAGAGCATGGCAGTGACAGATCGCTAAGCCACATTACAAACCATAGCACAGTACATTCAGTCTGTGACGAAAAAACAAGTGTCGTTGCGTATCATTTGAAGCCGTTTGCAGCAGAGTGATTTGCCCGCAATTCTGTTATAGCTTCATCTACTCTTGACGCAGGACCACAGACATCTCTACCACCGATGGTGCAATGAAAGAAAAATTTGAATGGCATAATGGAATGAAATTGTCCTTACTGATCAGTCACGCTTCTGTCTGCAACACCACGATGGTCACATTCGAGTCTGGAGAAACCGTGAAGATAGGATGATGAAGAGATGCGTTATGCACCACCACACTGATCCTGCTCCGGGTATTATGGTATGAGTTGTGGTATTGGATATTACTTTTGCACTCCTCTAGTATGCATTGCGGGTATTTTAAACAGCCAGTGCTACATATCTGAGGTGTTGGAGACAGTTGTCCTTCCTTACCTTCAGGACTTGCTTACAGCCATATTTCAACTTGATAATGTTTGAACACAAGTAGCGGGTATTTTCCAATGGTTCTTCGTCAATCGCCAGATTGAATTGCTTCCGTGGCTGGCTCGCTCTCCAGATATTTTGCCGAAAGAAATCATGTGGTCCATGGTTGCTCAGCGACTGGTTAGACTGCATCCCCAGCTGCCACACTAGATCAACTTTAGCAATGCTGCTTGGTCTGCTGTACCCCAAGAACGCATCCAAAGTCTCTTTTAATCAATGTCGAGGCGTGTGGCAGAGATGATCCCTATCAATGGTGGCTACTCTGGCTACTGATTTTGGCAGGAAAAACACTTCACAGAAGTCTATAAATTTAATCATTTGATACTTGGTCAACATGTTATCTACGAAATAAATTTTGTTGTGATTTATCCTGTCTTTCATGGTGTTGCAATTTGGGTGACCAGCATGGTATAGCTTAGAAAATATACAGAACGTGCGTTTTTTAAAGTAACATTAAAATCACACCATTAGTATTCTATAAACAAATTAAACACTTTCTAAAATACTCACAAACTTGTAATATTGCTTGAAGCATTCACCGTCACACCAATAGTATTTAAAAATTCAATTTACTTAGCATTAACAATTTTTAAATTCAAAGTACAACAGACCACAGAGTTATAATCCCAATAATTTGACAAACAATTGTGTATAGGAATAAATTTTGATATTTGTCACCAACCTTTATCAAGAAAAGTTTTATCAATGATAACCAAATGATAACCAATGAGCTCAAACATGACAAAATCTCATAAATTGGAAACAACAAAATATGTTCAAGATAATTCCTAAAAACTGTTCAATTGAAAACCAAAATTTATATAATTCTATCATGCAGAACACATTTGAAAAAATATATCACATATAAAAATATCGTACATTTTGAATTAAGTGCCACATTATTATAATCATTAATTTTTAATACTTAAATTTCGTATTGCAATGAGCTACTCTTTCATTTTCCAAGATAATTTTTGCCTTAATTTGATGATAGAACGTGTAAATTGTCTTGTGATAAAATTAAATATTATAAAGTAGTTAAAACTTTATTAGTAAAACAATTTTTAAATTAAGCAATGCTCAACGTTCTTTTACTGTGTCATACTGATATTTTTATGCATAAGGTAGTTAATAAATTTTTGCATGTCCTTAAATAATTTCAAAATAAAAATTTTGCAAGCAGTTCTCTTAAATGTATAATATGTTTTAGAATGACAAAATTGTTTTATTTAGAATCAATATACTTACTAAATTGTTATATTTAATTATTTTCTTTTACAATTTCAAAAGTATTCAAATAAAATCAAATGATTAATTTATCAATGCTACAAATTTTACTGATGCAAGCTTTCGGAAAGTTAAGCATTTAAACAAACTTCACATGTAACAACATGCACATTTTTGTTTTTTGTTTCTCTATTCAGTAAAAGGTTTAATTCTTTTAAAGTTAAATATAATTTCTTTTCTTGTGAAGATTGTAATGTTACACATTTGCAATTCAAATTGTAGTCAAATAATCTAAATTACAACTGAAAAAACTATATTCATCAGAGTTTAGAAATTATTCATTTTTCAATTTAAATATTTTATTGAAGTACACTTAAGTAGAGGCTTAAAAACGTACATTAAAATGAACAATATACACAAAGGATATTTATTAAGTCTAAAAGTGGACATTTAATGAAAATTTAACAATTTTAAACTTTGAAGAAATTAAATAATCTGCAAATATTTCACTAAGAATTTAAAATCCTATTTATTCCCTTTAAAGTTAACTATATATATATTTAGTAATTTAAAGTAAATATAAATCAATTTAATATGTTACACAAAGTAAAATGGTTGGCTTTGTTTACAAAATTATTCAATTTCAAGTGATCTGAAACTATAAAATTGTTAACTTATTATCTAAAAATCTTAAAAACTTTAAATTTTTGAGAAATTTAAAAAAAATTACTTCTTAATAAATTACTAGTATTGATTATTTGCATTTCAAATATTGGAGAGTTTAAACTATGTAAATGGCAAATTTAATGAAAAAAATATTTTAATAAGAAAGTAACTTGCCTAATCAAATATTTCAATCAGAATTCAGATAATTTGTTATGTTACATATTTCATATTTTTTCATCAATCAATGCAAGAGAAATATGTATAATCGATTTCTGTTTTCACTTAATTTTAATCTTTTAATACTATTTAGACTCTGTAATCATACGATATTATCACACATACAAATTTCTATAAATGGATTTTATTAATTTTGCAGAATATTATTATCTTAAATTTTGTGAAATTATTTGCTTATTTACTTTTTAAATAACATGAGTTCTTTATAGACAACAAAATTAAAACAGGCAACATTGCTAAATAAGGATTATTTTAAATATAAATTCTTGAAATAAAATTAACTTTAAATAAATTTTGAATATTTTTATATTGAAATAATTATTTTTAACTATAAATTAAAATTTTCTGTGTATATATATGTAGGCAATCTCATAACATAACTTATAATAAAGATGTATTTTTTAAATTTCTTTAAAACAATAAAATTATGTATGATTTCTAGAGAAAAATGTGTAAATATTCTATTCACTTAAATGAAAGCTTTTACAAGATGACAACGATAATTGAATCACAGGGACATTCAGAAAATTAACAAGTATTTATTGCAAATAAGTATTAGATTAATAATACGTATAAATGTATTATTTGAAAGAAATTCTGAAATTTTGGTTGAATTACAACTTATACGCTGATAATGACTGCAAATAGCAATAGATGTTAAAGATAAAAATAGTAACTTATAATAAAATAATATTTTCCTTCTAAAACTTAAAAGAAACTAACAAATTAATCATTTATTAAATTCTTTTCGAAGTGTCAATTTTTTTTCATTTTAAAAAAGTGTTTTAAAATACAATTGAATGTAATATGTATTATTTTCCATATGTTAATATATGGAGTAAATAAATAATTAACTATCATTCTGTGATTTTTATTTATGTATATAATCAAAGAATGTAAAAAAGTGTCCGGCCCCGGCTTGTGTTAACAAGATTAATCATTTCCTTATAACTGTCAATTGTATATAAAAAAATATTTTTAAAAACCAGAAACGTTCATCACCTCAATAACAGAAAATAAACTTCATCAATAAATCAAAGTTTTTGAAAAACGGGAAATATTCTACACTTCGTTATAATTTCACAAAATTTAATTAATAAATTATTAAACTTTTTACATTTTTATCAAATAATCATTCTTAAAATTGCAATTTTTCCATATAATAAATAAATTGGCTGCTGACCTTTATTAAATTACACTTAGTAAATCTTTATAATTACGTTAGAAATTCAAATTATTAATTTAGTAAATGCTTATATGTGTTTAGATAAAGCTATATGGAACACAAATATCTTTCAATGAAAAAGGATTTTCATTGTTAAAAATTTAAATTGATTCCAAATGTTTGCTGCCTCAGAGATTGAATTTGAATAATGTTGTCTGTTAGGAAGTTATTTTAGTTTTACTAGAATATAATGACACAAATCCTATTTTAAATTCAAGTTTTACTGTGATACATTTAATTTTACTTGTAATCCTTTCACAATATTTAACCATTAATCCTCCGAGGAAACGTTAGACAGTGCAGAATATTGCATTATTCATTAGAAAATTTCCTCTGGCAACATTGATAACTTGTAATCACTCTGGATTAATGATTTTGGTCTGCTTCCAGGAGATAGAATGAATATGTGTTTCTTAATGCTATGCTAGTAGGCTAGAATTTAAATTACATCAGTGACATATTCATATATATACATAAGTAAATATTTTTTAAAATTCAGAATTGAAGAAGTATAAAATATCCACAATTTAATTACATTGCCAATACTGATATATTTTGTTTTGCATACTTGTTTTATTACTTTTTGATAGTTACGTTTAGTAATAGTGCATTGTGGTAACAGTTATAAAATGTGCACGTTTTTATTATATAGTTTTTATCTTGTCAAGATTTGACGTTATTTTGGTAGAAAACTCTTGCATTTTTAGCAAATAAATTGTTGATAATCATTGTAAATTGCATTGATTTCCATTTAGACTTCATATTACCTAATTTCAAATTTCAGGGAAATCGTATTAATAATAAACTGTGAAAAGAGAGAATAATAATTTGTTAAATAGAGTAAAAATTATTGAACCGAGTAAGTTTTACACAATTAAGTTTTATGATATAGTTAATAATATAAAAAATCTTAAATGTACCCAATATAGTCTAAAAATTAAATAAATTCTTCTGCTTCCTTCAAGATAAAGAATTTTTTGCTAAGAAATTTTTCAGTTTAGTTTGTTGTGAATTATTTTTTTTGATCTCTTAACCATCAAGTATTCAAAATTTATTTAATATATTGTAAAAATTATTTTGTAAAATTGTAACTATATTAAAAAAATAAGAGAATAAAATACAAAAATAGAATGAAATGAAGGAAATTTCCATGAATACCGCAAAAATTAAGTACCTAAGGTCAATCTAAATATGTCATTATGTATTAATATATTGCAAATATTCCCTTTTTACGCTTAAATATTTGATTTATATATTTTCATATAATATTTATATCTTTATACAGCTTTATATAAATTAATAATTAATATTGATGTGAAAAAACATCCTTTCAGTAATTCATAATTAACATTACAGCACATTTCCCACAAAAAATGATCCTCATTCAGGTATGAATGATATTTGAAATATTTACTCTGGTTAATCTCAAATTAAGAAAATTCTCACCTTTATCATTTAGTTAAAATAAAAGTACAATTTGAGAAGTTTACAAAGGTAATTCAATAAGTAAAGACAAGTCATTGTAATTATAAAAGACACGACTCCTTCATTTGTTGTATAATAAATCAGCAGATGGAAAATAATATTTTTTATTGGTTACTTCTTATGGCGTTTTTTCTTTTCTTTTTTCTTTGTATTTCTCAGTTGTTATGTAGTTAGGATAATGAGTGGCAAGCATGAAAAACAAGATGACAGCACCAGATTTTAGAAAGTTTCTCCTTGTAAAATCCGATCTGAATCTTCAACCAACTTTTATTAGAATCTTAATTTTAAAAATGTCCATTATAGTTTTTGTTAGATAAAATTTAATTAAAATATCAATGTTTCTCTCTTTATTAACTAAGCATTTACATAAATATTGAGTTTTTATTTTATAATTTTAGCGAATATATTATTGCTCATATGGAAATTTATAATATATTCGTATTTAAACCTAAATTAGAAAAAAGGTAGAAGTATTATGCATGTCTATTATAAATAACTACTGATCACTCAAACTTTCATTTAATTTGTATTTAATTAAATATGAACTCGTATTAAAAGTTTATAAATTCCTTAAGTGTAAATATACATTTTGTTAATTTAATAATGCTAATTCTTGCATCAATACTTTTGTTGGAAAGCGTTTCTCTTTATTCAAAAAAAAAATAATATTTTTTAATTTAGTTCATTCTTTCCTTACAATTGTATGTTAGAAAACAAGGCTATTTATTTTGATTTTAAAATTTAAAACTACATTTTTATGTGAAATAAATTCGCGCATGTAACTAAAAAATATTACTTTAAGTTAAAGTGTAAAAGAATCAGTCCACACAAATATATTAATTAAATAAATAATAAATTGATTGAAAAATCTATAGCGCAAATTATTAGCCAATCTATTTATTGTTTATTTTCCTCTTAGTTAATAAATCTAAATGAAAAAGTTCTATTTAAGTGCGCTGAAGTCAGCTACAACAAATCATATGGCAGTCACAGCAATTCAAATTTCCCAGAAATTTAGTAGTCGTAAAATTTCCTCTTAAATGTTTATAAAAATTCACACTGTTGTAAAATTTTAAAACAAAGCCATCTTCTTAATTACGTGAAAAATTCACTGAAAGTTATAAAGGTTTTATTAAATATTATTTTCATGAGAACAAATCTTTTTAAATTCCAAATTAAAATAATATTGCTGGAGTCTTTAGACAGGTTTTTAGATTACGTTATTTTCAAAATCTCAGAAAATTTGCCATCGCTATGTAAATATTGTTACAAGAATAACACTTACTTCAAATTACTAGGAAACGCACAATAATTGGATAGTTAATTTGCTAGCTTCTGTTAACTAACATAAATATCAGCAACTTAACAAATTAAAAAAATAATAATAATAAAATTTCATAATATGAAGTTCTATTTTCCATTTAATATTTTGTAGATAAGTAATAAAGCTTGAGTCTTTATAATTTTTAATTTAAATTTTGCAGTTTTTATTGAATTTATACCAAAGAAAACTATAATAAATTATATATATTTTAGTGGTATATCAAAAAATTTAAATCATTTTCCATTTTCCAGTAATTTCACAAGTAAAATTTGAAATATTTTATGTTTTCTGATAGCATAGTTTACAATTGTACACTTTAATCAGAAAATTATTTAAAAACATGTACAATTACATATTTTGCGTTTACGTTTTCAAATCCAAAATAATAATTTAGTATGGAATTACTTCTCTAAGTATTATTATATTTTTCCAAAGCATTTATAATTTCATAATAATTCTCTCAACATTATCTAGGTTTACATTCTTCATTCTTGAATGACATTCATAAAATTACTTTTCGTAGTTGTAAATCTTGTTTATTTTTTAAAGAAGAGGGAAAAGAGAATAATAATTCAAGGTCCTTTAAAGATATTGAGAAAATAATAGTATTGGAAAGCCACCACAAATACATGGCATGTAAATTTTAAACTACTTATAAAAATCGTTCTTCACTCGAGCTTCAAGATAATCTAAAATTGAAAACAAAATCTCGTAATACCATAAGCAATTTCATTTTTCTTCTATTCAAAAGAGTTTTTTTTTTTACATTTGAACATAAAAATGCAATTTAAATTTTTTTTTTTACTTTAAAGTGAGAAAATGAAATAAAAATCATGGATTGTAAGCATATTTTATGTGGGGAAATGATCAGATGTTTTGCTTTTCTGTAAGTATGACCAAATTCTCCTATTAATGTAAAAAAATCGTTTTTGCATGCTCCTTTATTTGAATTTAATTTTTGCGTATATCTGGGTCCAAGACCACACTTAGCCCCAGACATATGCATGAATGCGTTTGTGTGTGTTTGTTTGTGTATGTTATATGTATTAAACATTGAATAACATTAAATAATATTAATAATAACATTAAAATATACAGACATATGTATGCATATGTATTTATAATTAAGTTGAAGCTTTTTAGACCTTTTTCCTTATTGATAACGCAGTAAGTGTGCGCAACAAATTTCATTTTGATTGCGAAGTCGTAAGCAAAAATTGCTGAAAAGTGGCAGAAGTAAAACTATTTAATTCAAATGCGAACAAAAAATTTAAAATGGATTAAAATTTTCATTCTTGGTACGGAAAATAGTTTATATCTAGTCCTATTTTAAACAAAGTAGTTTTAAGTATTCAAGAGATAAATGGCTGCATAACTGCATATAATGTTATTTATATAAGTAAATTCAACAGATACATAAATTTTTTATTGATCTTAAACATCAATGGATCTATCAAAAGAATACTTGTAAACCTTCCGTCTAAATAACCGATAATAATTTTAATGAAATCCGTTTGTCCAAAAAGTGAAATCAATTATTTTCAATTGATTATTGTCGATTGATTGATTTTGAAAGACATGTTAAATGTTTTTTTTTTGAAAGTGAAATTCATGTGTTTATACATAAATATATATTCATTGTATAATTGCAAATTATCATTCTAGGTTACTTAAACATTTACTGATTTTTACAGAAATAGAAATGAAATTCTTTTTAGGTCATTTACTGAAATACACTCATTTTAAGGGTGAGTCAGAAAATAATTGTTATTCAGAAATTTATAATTTATTACATTTTTGTATTTAAAAAGTATTTTACGAGTAATGTAACTGTCTACTTAATTAAAAAACACGTGTTATAAAATTTTAGAAGCTTCAAATTGTTATCCAAAATATTGCTGTAAAGAAAATAACTTGCTATTTTATTGTAATTTTTATGTAAATTATTTTTCTCAAAATATCTTAACGGACTGAAATTGAAATAATAAAACTAGTTATAAATCTGAAAGCAGCTGCGTTATCCAGTAATATTAGTAATTTTCTCGCAAATATGTTTCTTACGTATCTTTTGTAGTTTTTGACATTTCATAAACGTTACATGGATTTTGAAGAAATGATACTAATGTAATTTTATTATAAAAAAATATTTATACTTTTATTTTTCCAGAGTCAAAATTTCTTATATGTTTTTTAAACATTAAAAATAACTATAAAGAGAGAATTAAAATTATTTTTATAAATTTCACATAAATTTGTGTTTACTGTAAATTTTATTTTAATATGTGCTAATTTTATTACATCTTATCTTCTTATAAAATATAGATATGTTTTACTATCAAAGAAAGGAAAATGTGACACATTTAATTAAATATGTTAATCAAAGTGTATAATATAAGATTTATTTTAAGAATGGTTTTAAAAATAATTTTTGATGCTAAACTGTTAATGTAATAAGAAATAAAGTGGGGCACACTTTGTGAAACCAATAGAGTTTAAAACAATTATTTACATCATTTTAAAATAATATTCAATAATTTTTACCATATTACAGTCATATGCAGGAATAAATTTGTTTAATTTCGAATATTAATTAAGCAAATGTGCATTATTAAATATGATATATTTGATTTTCATTTAATTAAACTAAAAATAAAAAAGTCAACGATTGAGGAAATAGCAAAATACATTGAACAAGTAATTCATTTTTAATAGGAAATTTTTTGAATGATAAAATCCAAATGAATTTCTCATTAAATAGAAATTTTAAAATTTATAAACTATTAATATTTCTATACATTATTGTCTTGAATAGTATTCTTGCGTGCATTTTCTCCAGAAATGAAATCAATGTACACTGCTGGCCACTCAAATTGCAACACCAAAAAAGAAAAGAGATATCATAACAAAATTTATTTGCAGATAACATATTCACCAAGTACCAAATGATTGAATTTATATAATTCTGTGAAGCGTGGCTCCTGACCAAATTACAGTAACAAGAGTAGCCGCCATTGTTGGAGATCACAACTGCCACATAACTCGGCATGGAATAAAAGAGACTTTGGATGTGTTTTTGGGGTAGAGTAGACCAAGCAACTTCCACACGTTGCCAAAGTTGATATGGTGTGGTAGCTGGGGATGTAATCTGGATCAATCATGGACCACATGTTTTATATCGTTTAAAGATGTGGAGAGAGCGAGCAGACCAGGGAAACAATTCAATCTGGCGATTGATGGAGAACTCTTGCACAATGCGTGCCATGTGTGGTCATGCATTGTCGTGTTGAAATATGGCTGTGGGCAAGCCTTGATGGTAAGGAAGGACAACTGGCTAAACTACCTCTGAGATGTAGCGCTGGCTGTTTAAAGTACCGATATTACGTAAAGAGGAGTGCGAAAGTAATATCCAATACCGCTCCATACCTGATGCCGGAGCAGCGTGGTGGTGCATTACGCAGCTGTTAGCATCCTTTCTCCTCGGTGTCTTCAGACTCGAATGCGACCATCATGATTTTGCAGACAGAAGCGTGACTTATCAGTAAAGACAATTCATTCCATTCTACCATCCACCTCTTTTGTTCATCGCATCATTAGTGGTGGAGACATCTGTGGTTCTGCGTCAAAGGTAGACGAAGCAATGGTTGTCTTGCGTTCAGACCTTTCCGCTGTAAACTGCGTAAAAATGGTACGCTCAAACACTGGATGATGCTTTACAGACTGAATATGCTTTGCTATGGTTGGTGATGTGGCTGAGTGATTCATCGCTGGCATGCGCACAATTTGCATCTCATCACATGAAGTGGTGCACTGAGGTGGATATGATCGAACGATTCGGTCCATCCTAACCTCCTGCATCCAATTATTGGATATCCGCATTACAGTTGTTTGGTTTCGTCCAACACGACTAGCGTTTTATCTGAAAGATAATCCACAATCTCGGTAGGCCACTATCATTCATCTGTCGAAATCGGATACTTGATAAAAAATGATCACTGTTTTCTACGAGGCATAATCGATCATTTATTTGAAGGAAACACAAGAAAAACAGAATTCCTGAACTTTAAATCGTAGCAATCTCCAAACCCCTTAAATAGTGCTTTAATATAGCGCCACAGGCGTACGTGATGTGCGTCTGCGCTGAAATTCTAATCACTTATATATCTCACTTCCGCTAATGCATGTTGTAAATTTCATGTTATTTGCATGTTTCCTTCAGTGAGTTGCATTTACGATGACCAGTAATGTAAATCTTCTTCTCGGGAATAACTACTCATATTGAATAAATTTATAAGCAATGTAAAAAAACAGATTTTTCATTTTCATTTACGCATGATAAACAATCATTTTTGATTTAAATGCTATTTATAACACAATAAATTGTAATTTATAACGTATTAAAAATTGCTTTGTTGAAAGTACATTGTGAAATATATATGTCATTTAATTCTTATGAATAATTATGAGAAAACTTTATTGAATTGACATACATTAAAGAGAAATAATTTTTCGATGTTTCATAATTTAAAAAAAGAATATAAAAATTATAAGATATTGTAGACATAAAGGTGATCTTATTTTTACAAGAGGAAAAGTAAGTGTGCAGAACTGTACAATTATTCATTACTCATAAATACTAGAGTGGATGAAATAGCTGCCATCATTTCGACAGATGGTAAATCAAGAGAGAAAATATTGGATGCATTTAATGAAACATGCAAGAGCCGTGATAAAATATTAAGCGTTTCACTTGGGTAATTTACGATTGGATTCTAAATGTTCTCACTCTTTGTGTATAAATTCCTCTGGCTAGAATAAAATTTAAAGATTTATGAGGACAGTTTAAATTTATGCAACTAGTTCCTTACGTAGCAAATGACTTCTGCGAGGAATTTAAAATCCATAAGTTACAAATTTATACGTTTCCCAGATTAATGAAGTGTCAATTTGAAATAAATAATTTTACTTCCACATCAAGTCACAAATACTTTTTTAATTAGAAATTTTAATCTTAAA
The DNA here is from genome assembly GCA_037975125.1 of Latrodectus hesperus. Lineage (NCBI taxonomy): Eukaryota > Metazoa > Arthropoda > Arachnida > Araneae > Theridiidae > Latrodectus > Latrodectus hesperus. The sequence continues at coordinate 11,264,867 of CM075853.1, forward strand.
TTCAATGTGTCATGAAATATCAAAGGTTATTTTTATTTTACATTGCACTCAAAGATAAAAACTATTCTTAAAAAATTTATTTAAAATTTTTTTATTATTTATTTATTTTTTTTTACTTTCTTGGATGCACTAGAATCGTTTAACAAGTTTATTTGATAAATATATATTTATATATTTCATATTGAAATGTTTTGGAGTTAATTTTACTTTTAAAGTTTTAATGAAATCTAAATCAGTTACGTAGGAAAAATCGGTATAGAATTTATTAAGGTGATATGAAATCATTTACCTTTAATGTTGTTCGCAAAATAACATAAAAAAGAAATTATTTTATACCTTTTAACATCAATTAATATTTTATATCAAAGAAGCTAAATGTTCTATAATTGTAATACTTTAGAAATGAATGGAAATTAAAATGTAAGTTCATCATTTTCAGTTTTCATTTCCATAAAGAATAAAAGACAATGTTGTCTGTAATGTAAATTTGTGCTCTTAATATATATATATATATATATATATATATATATATATATATATATATATATATATATATATATATATATATGTATATGTATGTATGTATGTATGTATGTATGTATGTATAATCATAAAAATTATTCTGTTGAGACACATAATTACAGGTTTCACTCTAACAAGGAATTATTTGTAATGTTTCAGAATAATCGGTATGTTATTTAATTAGAAATGTTCAAATGCATATTATTTTGATTCATAAATATATTTCCATTAGATTTCGTTGATAGTGAAAAATATTAATTGCATGAATAAATTTTGCTCATTTAAAATTTAAATTGAATCTATAAATATTGTTTTATTTGGGGAAAACAATAAAAATGCATTGTTAATAATGAGATTATTTAATTCCGCTCTTTTAACATGCACACATTGGAACTGTTCTTATTCTTTCTAGAAGAATTTTATTAAAAGCAGCAATATTTCTTATTTTCTTACAAAATCTTTATAATGTAAGGAATAAATTAAATTGAAATTGGCAAAGCACTTTTGATGTAAGCAATTGTTATATTCTAAAAGAGTCGAATTTAAAAATTGAATTAAACAGTATTTTTAAGTTGTAAAAATGTTTTTTAAACATTAATATTTATTCAAAATTAATAGGCTCCAGTTAAAACTATGTACTTATTTTTTAAAACTTCTGTTGAATTTATTTAAATATAAATTTATCTTACATGAAAATAACATTGACTGATTTTTAAACTAATTACATGAAAACTAATATACAATTACGTGCAGTCTTAGAAAAGAAAACTTTATTTTATTGCCAAATAAAATAAGCATTCAATTTCTTCTTGTTGCTTTGATTTTCGTATGATTTAGAATGCTCACTAATTTTCTTGACATTGAATATATCATCAGCATAACAGTAAGAAGTTTATATAATGGGAAGTCTAAGCATATGCTTTCGTGTGATCCTATTAGACGTAAACCATGATGCAACTTGCGTGATTGAAGAATGTTTTATATTTTAAGTTAAGATTATAGCTTGCACAATAAAGTGTTCTTGAGTGGAAGCTATGTAAATTTGATAAAAATTTTGAAGCCTTTTATCATTTTTTAAAATGAAAATATGAGCAAAAGTTATCATAAATTTTTTTGACCAGTTGCTGAAATTAATGTGAAAATTTGGAAACTGAAATTTAAAACCCTGAGATATAAAAAATGAGCTATGAAGTTCATAACTACTAGAAGTTTACTTGAAAATAATAGAAAATATTTTAGAGTGTTAAATATTTATTTTTTTGTATAATTTTAAATGTTAAAAAAATTAAGGATATATTCATTTACTTATTTTTTAAGTATATATTAAAGCTGCGTCTCAAAATTTCTACACAGTCCATTTATAAAAATTGCATAAAAAGGAATGAAAGTTTAAAACTATAACAAATATAAATTTCTTTAATAATCCAAAATAAATGTATGTAAACCTATATATATTTAACTAGGTAAATATTTTATCTATCTATGTATATATATATATATATATATATATATATATATATATATATATATATATATATATATATATATATATATATATATATATATATATATATATATATATATATATATATATATATATATATATATATATATATATATATATATATATATATATATATATATATATATATAGATATATATATATATATATAATATATATATATATATATATATATATATATATATATATATATATATATATATATATATATATATATATATATATATATATATATATATATATATATATATATATATATATATATATATATATATATATATATATATATATATATATATATATATATATATATATATATATATATATATATATATATATATATATATATATATATATATATATATATATACATTGTGGTGACTTATCATATATTTCCTGAGAAACTCTTGACCTTTTACAAAACGCTTGAATTCGCGTAATTGAAACTAAAAATTGCGAATTGAAACTAAAAACTTTTCAATCAATTTTTTGTGGCAATGGTATTAACTTCATGAAATATACCCAACCAATCAGTACACGTTTTAGGCGTGGTTTATACAATACAACCTCTCGGTGAGATCTGAGATGAATACAGAACACTTGCTCTTTATATTTCATGCTAAGGGGACGTGTTGTTTCAATCCTCCTAAATTTCTTTGTTTCTATGTAACTTATGTTCTCTGCAATAAATTTTACTTATTTTAAAAATTGCCTTCTGAAAAAGTTAAACATCACTAGCTTACACCATAATACATATATATGTATATATATATATATATATATACATATATATATATATATATATATATATATATATATATATATATATATATATATATATATATATATATATATATATATATATATATATATATATATATATATATATATATATATATATATATATATATATATATATATATATATATATATATATATATATATATATATATATATATATATATATATATATATATATATATATATATATATATATATATATATTTAATATATATATATATAATTTAAATATCCGAGTGATTATTATTCTTACGCTGTTTGCTTATACTTCATAAAATTTAAATTTATGAACAAATAATAATAATAATAATAATAATAATAATATAAACTAATAATACTTGAATATATTTTATATTTTCAAATCACCTTCCTTTTTTACTAAAAAATTATACGCCTGATATTTCTAAATTCTCTACAAAGTTACATGAATTAACGTTGCAAGTTCTGCGACTATATATTTGGTATAAAATTAGAAAAATTGCTAAATATTGTCTAGCATACTATCCAATGCATTTTGAAACCTTTTTTCATTAGGAATTTAGAAAAATTTAATAGCAATTGTAATAATTATTCGTTATAAAAGTTATGTGACAAATAAGACAATAATATTATTATTATAAATATTTTTAAATTATCATGTGAATATTTCTTATCACATAATTTTTTACATGATATACAGTTTTATTTTATTTACAAATCAGAAATATTTATCATTCAAGTTAATATTAAAGATTTTAAATATATTTTACTTTTCTGTGATATTTACTAATATGAAATATTAATGCACTCAATAGTGATATCTAATACAAGTAAAACATAGTTGTTTAAAAAAATTCATGATAAATTTTTTGAAAAAAAAATTCCATATTCCTTTTCTTTTTTAAAATATTATGTTTATATTAATGTCATTACAAATGTCAATGTCCTCAGTCAAAATGTCATTACAGTTTAAAATGCAAATTTTTTGTACACAATTATTTAATACGTATTTATGATTTTTTATTTATAAAAATTTATCCTTAAAAATTTGGAATATGAGAAATCTCTCACATCTATCTTGTTCCCCTTCCTTTTTGCTACAATTAATGGTAAAGCGAATGGAGTACTTTCATCTCTTCTTCAGATAATTGCTTTCTTGAAATGTAAAATTAGAAAGCCAAATTTCAGACTAAATAATCTCAATCAATATCCATTCAAATAAAAAATTATCATCAATTCATTCTTCTAATTTGACTGGATGCGATTTTTTGAGGTGTTAATTAAATATTTGTTGTATTGAAATTGGGTGCTAGATTAACAGTTTAAAAAGAAATGGTATTTGTTTAAATTTGATAAATCTGATATAAAAATTTTAAAAAAGTATTTAAAGAAAATTTTATTGAGTTTATTTAGTATTAACAGGAATCAAATTTTAAAGTAATGATCGAAAATTCTTGTAATATAAAAATAATTATTACTTATTAAATTTCTCTTTGATACTCTCTGATTATAAATATTATAATTAATATTAATTCTGAATGTTTGTTTTCCCCCATCAATATTACCGTTATAAAAAATCAATGCCTTGTAAGCTCATCCAATTCCACATAATGCGGAAGAGAAACCATGATTAACAAATTAGTATCAAAGTAGTTTCTTTCTAATTGAGCTACTATGTTCTCTTCCAGTGCCTAAATGTAATTTGATCTTGTTTACGTTCACCTTTAAAAATGAATGATTGAGGAATCTTAAAATCACGCAGGGTAAAGAATGTTACAAGTGTAAAGTCTATTAAAAAATTAAGAAGTTATTTCTAGCAATAGAAATCAATTATTAAAAATGCATATTTTTTAAATGTTCTTTTGAATATGCCTGTTATTTTTTATAAACGAGGCGTGATATCTCGAATAAGAAAATTTACTCCCCTGACGTAAATAAAGTACAAGTTGAGCATAGAAAAAAATATATTCTTCAGAAATATCATGCATTTATATATTACAACTATTTTATTCGTGAATTTATCACCATTCTTAGTAAAATTGCAATTAAGTTGAACATTTATGTTATCTAAAGAACAGCTAATTTACAAGTGAAATTAAAGTATGTTGTATTAGCATTACATTTTAGATATTTTTCATCAAATAATTTAGAAATAGTATAAAAATTGGATGTTGAAATTAAATACGACCCATTTTTATAATACTCTCTTAATGTGTATGTTTCTATCGTATCACAATTATGCTTGACATGTAATTCTAAGCTTTAAATTTAAATTTTCCAATTGAAACTATAGAAAAATAATTTAAAATATTTTCATATAACTTCACTTTTGATGAAAATTGAAACTAAGCATATTGATGTATTCGTCGTAAAATGCTCTATATTTCTAAATCAGGAACTAAAACACTTTAATTTAATTTTATTATTAAAATGGAATTTTTTAAAATTCCTTACTGAATACAAAAATTACCTATGAAATGTTAGGATTCTTTATTTTTTTCAAAACTATCATGAGAAGTAATGTCCTGAAGAGAAAACAATTATCTGAATTGAAGTTCATAGCTGTGATTTTCTTGAATGCAATAAGAAAAATAAAACCAATGACTTAAATCAAAAACTATTGTTAAGAAACTTCAATCACACAGTCACAAATATCCTGTAAGACTCCGCGGAGAAGGTAAATAATAAAATGAGTTGTTTTATGTATGGGAGCAATTGCACTTGAGTATAAATTCTGGAAAAACATCAAAGAGGCGTGTATCCTATAAACTGATATATAGTAACGTCTTTAACTCAACTTATCTACTACTGCAGGAATTGATTTGAGAATTTAGGAATCTGTTCACATCGAGGATCGACGTGGAATAAATATTTACTTAGTATACTGAAGAACCGAATATTCCTTAAATTCAAAATATATCTTAAAAGCTCCTTTTCAAGGCGTTTCGGAAAATATTACTTATTCTTAAAAAAAAAGCTTATGAAAAAAGTCCATAAGGAAACAGAACACACTTTTTTAATTTAAATCATATTGAAAATGAATAAAATTTTTAAATTAAATTAATAAATTACAAATAAGTATATTTTATTTCAACTTCAAAATAGTAAACAGTATTTTTATTTAACCCAAATATAATTATTAATAATCATTTCAAAGCATGCATTTATTAAAATATCCTTCATTTTAGTCCTCATTAAACATATATCCTAAACGACGGTTCAAAATTTACACACTCTTGGTGCTTTTGAAATAGTAAGTATATAAATATTATAAAGAGTACATCAAAGTTGAGGTAGTATAAAATACAATACGTTTTAGAAATAGTATATACAAACCATTTAAATATTATTCAATTTGTTGCAGAGAAAAATAATATAATTTACAATTTAACTTTTCATAAATGATAATCATCGAATGCTATTTACTGGAAATATAAAATAAGTGTAACCAAAGTACATTTAAGAAAAATTAGATAGAAGTAAAGAAATTAATTTTGTAAAATATGAATATCATATTGATTTTAATGTTACAAAAATATGAATGTTGTCGTTAGTTGTTGTATAGAAAACATTTACAAAATTAACTTTGTATCAAGTTTATTCTTTTCACAAGACTAATAATATATTTCTAATATTCTATAATCATAATACATCGAGAAATTCCTTTCATATTTTTATAATATTTATTGACTTTTTATTTGATTACTATGTCTCATTAATTCATCCGAACGTTAATAAAAATTCCTCATTGATAATATTAAACAGTGTTGATAAACCTACCATTTAACATCCACTTAAATAGGAAGAATAATATGTGATGAAATTTAAGTATATTTTTGATAAATATAATAATGCATTTTATTACTTTGCAAATATACTTTAGAATTGATATCAAGTCAAACATTTTCTTATCTAAGTAAATATTTCAGAGATGATGTAAGTTTTTTTGTAGTTCCAAAAAGATCGCTCCACTACTTAAATATTTTGCAAGAGTAAGCTTAAAAAAGAACGCAACCAATCATATAAAAGTAAACGTAAAATATTTCGCTATGATTCTCTTCAAATGTATGAAGCAGACCTGGTTGAATTAATTGTATATATTTTTACATTAAATTCCAAAATATAGCATTGGAGAATAAGTCGACCAAGTATGCCATTTTTGATGAAATAGAGTAGTCTGAGTTTTTCTACTACAAATCATATTGAGCAAAGTTTTTTCATTTAAAGCAAACTTGAAACCAGAAGAATACAACAAAAATTATTTTGTTTGCTTGTATTGAAAAGTGTAAGAGTAATTTAATTTACGAATATGAAAATACTTTTTCGAAAACAGTTTATCAAAATTTTAAATACGAATTCTTTATTTTTATTTGTTTTATGAAATAGCACTTATTGTATGTAAAAGAAAACAAACATGAAACAGTACCTAAATTATTAACACATTAAATGCTTAGCATTTTAAATTTAACCATATTCTAGTTTTTCTATAAAAATAATTAAAACTGTCACTCAAGCTAGATATCACATAGATTAGCATGTTACGTAAACAACGTAATGTTTTTAAATATCCTGAATAAATTCCGATGAATAACAAAAAATAATAAACACAAAAAATAATAAAGCGAAGGTAAGATAAAAACGTGTCTACTAACAAAATGATAGACAACAATCCCGTTGTTCCTTTAAAATTAAAATTTACATCAATGGAAAAGCACAACAAAAGAGAAGTTAAGCCCAATATAAACGAACAGCGCAAATGTGGTAACTTATAGTAACTTATATATATATACATACATACATACATACATATATATATATATATATATATATATATATATATATATATATATATATATATATATATATATATATATATATATATATATATATATATATATATATATATATATATATATATATATATATATATATATATATATATATATATATATATATATATATATATATATATATATATATATATATATATATATATATATATATATATATATATATATATATATATATAGTGTATATATATAGTGACTCCCTGATTTTCATTGATATTTCATTTAATAATAGTCTCAGTTTAAATATCAAAGATTATGATTAAAGTGAATGCAGTTTAAATTAGGTATGTTTATTGTGAAAGCTGTAAGAATTTTATACAGCAATTTGAAATAATAGTTACAAAAGCTGCTGACAGATGGCGCTGTACGATGCACAGCTCAAATCAGCATACATAAATGAAATAATCGTATGAAAACATTATTTCCAAAAAATCACATCACAATGTGTTCAATGCTAACCTCCTTTCACGCTTGAATAGTGGTATTGATTGCTCTGGGCTTCGACTATTTATACTAAGCACTACGTATAACGATTACAGCGCCATCTATTTGCAACTTCTGTAACTATTATTTCAAACTGATGTATTAAATTCTTACATTTTTTACTATAAACATACCGTTTACTGCATTCTTCTATCGATCTTCGTTTTCGAGATATTTAATTTTGGAATCAGGGAGTCCTTTTTTAAAAACCATTATATATATATATATATATATATATATATATATATATATATATATATATATATATATATATATACAGGGTGATTATAAAAAAACTTTGCCAACATCTGCACTTCTAGCGTCCATTCTATTTAACCGATCAAGATGATACTTCAAATATAGTTCTTTTGAGATATGCGCTCGAAATTTTGTGAATGGCAACACAGTGGCCCTCGCGGTTACAGTTATAGTGACAGAAACTCGAAATTTTCGAATGGCAACGCCTACTTTTACCATCGCAAAATGTTCAGCACATGCGAAAACCCTAAATAGCGTTGAAACGGTACCGATATGTCCGAAAACCGACGTGTTATACAAATACAAACAGTTCTTCAAGGCGCACGGAGGAATAATGCATACGACAGAGACAAGACACTGCTCAATGATGAGAACACATAGAGAAAAAAAAATCTTTATTAATTTCAAACATTTTTCACATGAGTGCCATCGCAGGCAATTACGCATTGCATGCGGGAGACGGTGGACAATGTCGCTGCACGCAACATGGCACGAGGGATGTTTCCAATCTCACGCCGTATAGAATCCTTTAAGTCCGACAATGTTTGAGGATTGCACAGATAAACTCTGGATTTGAGATAGCCCCAAAACCAGAAATCCATAGGCGTCAGAGCAGGGGATCGCGCAGGCCACGGAAAAGGATAATAGCGTGAGATGATGCGATCACCAAAATGCTGATCCAGGAGCCTTTTAACTGACCTCGCTATATGTGGAGGTGCGCCATCTTGCATCCAAACAATGTCATTGAGTGCATTCAGCCGACGCAACTCCGGTAAGACATAATTTTTCAGCATGGCTGCATACCGAGGGCCCGTTACAGAACATGTTGCAGGGCCAGTCGGGGTCGTTTCCTCAAAGAAGAACGGGCCCAGAACAAATGTAGTTGTAATGCCGCACCACGCAGTCACTTTGACATCAAATAATGGTACTGGCGCCACAGCATGAGGATTCGTCTCTCCCCAGTGCACACAATTCTTTGTGTTAATGCTGCCATTTAAGGTGAAATGCGCCTCGTCCGTCCATTGTATGCGAAGTGGCCAGTCGTTATCCGCATCATATCGTAACAAAAATGCATTTGCGAAGTCCAGACGTTGTTGTGGGTCACCCGGCTCCAACATCTGGACGCGCTGGAACCGATAGGGAAACATGTGAAGTACCGAGCGCAAGAGCTTGCGGACCGTTGAGTTCGGAATATCCAACACGCGCGCTATGCCTCTTGCGGTTTCTGTGTGTCCTGCAGTCACTGTATGGTGCACTTCCATGACAACGTCCTCAGAAACAGTTGGCCGTCCGGAGCGCTGTTTGTTACAGGTGCAGCCTGTATCTTCGAATTTCCGCACTAAATCACGCAGAGCTTGCAGAGTACATGGGCCGCGTCGTTGTCGATGATTGCGGCGATACACACGCAAGGCTTCCGCAGCGTTCATCCCATTTTGGTAATAGAGTTTGATCAATTCACCGCGAACTTTCCTAGGAAGACTCATATCGTCGGCATGTGCGAGTTCCCGAATGACGACTTCGCATACCCGCTTGGTATTTTATAGGTTTCCTACGCTGAATATCTGGCGACCGGCGTTCTGTGATTGGTTTCTTGTCTCTGTCACATGCAAATTTATTGCGTGCGCCCAGATCGTGTTTTATTGGCCGGTTTTCAGAACTCTTTTTTGTGTTTGCAGAACACGTCCGTTTTTAGACATATCGGTACCGTTTCAACGCTATTTAGGGTTTTCGCATGTGCTGAACATTTTGCGATGGTAAAAACAGACGTTGCCCTTCGAAAATTTCGAGTTTCTGTCACTATAACTGTAACCGCGAGGGCCACTGTGTTGCCATTCACAGAATCTCGAGCACATATCTCAAAAGAACTATATTTGAAATATCATCTTTATCGGTTTAATAGAATGGACACTAGAAGTGCAGATGTTGGCAAAGTTTTTTTATAATCACCCTATATATATATATATATATATATATATATATATATATATATATATATATATATATATATATATACACTGAACTATACTCGTGTTGATATACTTAACAGAATTTTTTCGCATTTTTATTATCAGACAACTGATCTGGACATACTGCAGCTGGTTCGTTTGAGGAGAAAGTTACTGTATTTACAGCATCATTCATTTCTTGTTTGATGTTCTAGTGATCTTTGTCTGTAACTAAGTTATCGATAACCTGTATGGACAAATTTGAGGTAATCAGTCTCCCTTTTGCCTTGCAGCCAAGCATAGCCTCATAAGGTGACTGCTGAATTTCTTGATGAAAAGAACATTTTTTCATGACAGGAAAGAATCTGTGACTCTTGGCCTAATGTGTAGATTTATTTGTCTGCATCCATACCATCATCATATTTTGTACATCTTGGTTAACTCATTCTACTGAACTATGGCTTCGGCTATGCCTCGGTTTTCCATGAAATAGTTTCAATTTAGGCCACATGTGCTTAAGTTCGTTAATAACTTGATTCGCAAATTCTCTTCCATTATCTGATTGAAGCACTCTTGAAACACCTATGGAGATTAATACAACCAGTAGCTGCTAAGCTGCTCTTTTGCTCTTCAGAGCTTGCAATAATATGAACTTCATTAAATTATCGTGGTAATTATGGTAATTGAGTGTAAACTTGAATTTGCCTTCTGGGTTATCTACCGAACAGAGTCTTGCTTCATCACTTAAAACATGGCTAGGGAGTTTCGAACTCCTCGGGAAGTGGTCGTCCAAAGTCGCATATACGCTATTTATTACCAGTACATCGGACATTGGCCACGCACACCGGCCAATGTGTGATTTGGCCAACAAATTCGGAAGCTAGTGGAACCTCGGGCTCTTTGGCTGTAACATATATATGTGTATTTATATATATATACATACATACATACACACACACACCACACACACATGCACCACACACACACACACACACACACACACACACACACACACACACACACACACACACACACACACACACACACACACACACACACACACACATATATATATATATATATATATATATATATATATATATATATATATATATATATATATATATATATATATATATGTATGTATGTATATATAAATTGAGCTACTATTCAAAGAAAAAAACTTACGTAATTCAGAAAAGATTTACAGCATAGCAAGCATTAAACTGCTATAAGCAATCATTAGAAGAATAATTAATACTTTTAGTAATGGGTAACATAAAAGAATAAAAATATTTTTTGTGGATGATATTTGGAAATATTTCTAAAGAACTACAGTCTACAGGGGATATAAGTATAGAAAAGTAAAAAATTACTGCTGAGTTAAATTTCAGTATTAATGACTTAAATTTAATGAGGATATTTGCTATTGCTGTTATTGGAATCTCTCAATTATTGTGATTTTTACTCAGTCATATTTAAATTAAATGCGGTATATTTAAAATTTAAAATATTGTTTACTATTTTCTATTTGTATATTGTATAGCATTTCGTAGAAAACAGCTTCAAGAAATTGTGAATTTTCTACATAAAGTGATATTTGTATGTTTAATAGTTAAGATATAACACAACTTCTTTTTGTGTTCATTATAGTTTCATTCTTGTTGCTACGAATACAGTTAAAATTCTATAAATGTGCACCACGAGAGATGTACCCATTATATAGTTGTGTGCAAAAGAAATTTAAAAATAGAAATCATTTCTAACTTTGAAATAAAATGAAAAAGATGGCCAAATTTCCGAAATGTATGTGTAAGTTTAATTGAAAATTAATCAAAGGATCTCAATTTTATTAAGTTGAAAAGGTAAAATTAGTAAAAAAATATCTAACTGAATTAATTAAGAAAATATTAACGAATAGGATTTATAAAATTTTCGCTTAAATTCATTGAAAGTTATCCTAAAAATATATAAATTTATTTAGTTCCTAAAGAGTATGCTCTAATATATAAGCACACATTGATGTAATTTGAACTGACAAACTTATCAATAATAAATAAATTGTGCTCGAGAATTATAAAAATTATAATTTATTTTTATGAAAATAATTAAAGTATTTCATATTAAACTGGGATTAATAAAAGATAGTTAATTGATCATTCATTAATATTCATCATTCAAAATCATACATTAATATATTTTTGAAAAGTTTTTCTTTCATTTTTCAAATTTAGGTAAAACTGATTTCATGATTTAGTTGATTTTATAAAATAAATAAAATACTTCATTAATTTTAAAGATAGTTTTGAAAGAAATCATTTAAATAAAAACTATTTTTAAGGACTTTTATGGCAATTTAAGGAGATGTATTTCTATTGTTAATTATGTATTGTTGAAAATATTTCAATAATTTGCAAATAATATGTACTACAGCTAACATAAAAGTTGAAAATGTATTCAATAATTTGTAAGAAGAAAAATCCGTAATTACAAAAAAATTCATATTTTTATGGAACATCTATTATCAATATTTTCAACTGGAAGAAATATCAAAATCAGAGCCTAATTATTACCTTTATTTTGATGCACATATTATTTAATGATTAAAATAATTGATTATTTATGTCAAATGTTAACACGATATATTTATTGAAATATATTTTATAATTCATAACCTGGAATTTTTCAGTAGAATATAGTGATTAAGTATATAATCTATCCTATTTAATTTTACCAAAAACTTTCTATTTTTATTATATCTGATGAGCTTTTAGCAGCTTCTGTAAATTACAACATTTTACTTGGTGATACTGTTCACTACACAATTTTAAGATTGTTCAAATAACTGTCCCCCAACCTCAATGTTCACCCGCAAGAGAAGTTTATAAATGTCTTAAGATTGCTTTTTTGAAATAGGTCAAAAAATGCATTTTCGTTCCCTTGAGTACATTTATGTAATGATAAACACATGCTTCTATCTTTAGCTTTTTTTGCGCATTTATAGCAGTCAAATTTCTCATAGAAAAAACAGGCGAATATCACGCAATACTTTTTCAGTATTCGGAGTGTTCAATAAATTTTTCTGTCAATCTAATTGAAGAATGACACTTTTTAAAATACAATTCTGATGAACTTCTAGAAAACAAGTTATAACTGATTAGTTGTTACTCATCTCAATTCTTCAAAATCGATTCATTTTCCAATCCTGTACGTCTTTTATAACTTTATAACTTAAGAAAGCGTATTTAAATTTTTTTAATGACACTTTGTCTTTTCACAATCATGGGCATATCATCATCTTTAAAAACCCATTGCTTTGTTTTCTTGGCGTGTTGGAGAAATTCCATATACATTTGATACAAGTTAAGGTTTCAGAAAAAAATGTAGAATTTACCAACTTCAAGAAATTTCTTGGTTCCTTTAATGTTTCTAATACACTTAATTTTCTTTTTAGTGTTTGATTATTGTGGATTATCAAATAGAAACGTTTCCCTCAATTCTTGAAGATCAATTCTATACATTTTAACATGAAATATTTTGTTCTTTCTGCTACATTCTACGCACAGCGGTTATCAGCAATCAATATTTTGAATGTGTCAGCCACATTGTTCGGCACTAGAGTTGACAGTAATTTTCCTGCATGTTATTCACACTAAAGAGGATTTCGACCATCGTTTAATTTTAAAAACAATAAGAGTAAACGAAGACAGTAACACGAGATGAAAATTTATTACCAAATGCTAATTTTCAAAACTTTAATTAAAGAAAGTTGATTATTTCAAAATTGTAGTCAAATAATTATTTTCAAGCAAAGAATGTTTGGAAATTCTATACGTTTTTAATATGATTGCAAAAATATAAAAAAATACATCAAGTTAAGATAAGTAATCACCTATATTTAGCTTTATAATATAAAAAGAACTAATATATGTAATAACACGAGATTTTTGTAAAATCTTTGATGAACATTTATTATATAATAACAAAATCACCATCATATACAAAATTTCAGTATCAAAATAATATCAATATTTTAAAAGAGGTAGTTATAAAATAAAATAATTCTTTTTATCATTTTAAACGTTAAAAAATTCGCGTTTGAATCTCAAACATTAGCTGAATTACATTTGTAACATATTTTTTTATATAGAAAATTAATTGTCGAAAATTATTACTGAAACATATTTTGAGTTTTTCAGATACATTTTCTTCTATCTCTGTTTATCAATTTCTGCATAAGATACCTGATTACTTCTCTTCATCTCTCGTACAGCTTCGAACTGATCAATTTTAAATTTAATCCATGACGAGAAGGTGTCACAACAGGATTAGGTTTGATGATGAAGTGTTTTGTTTTCCTAACAACGTCAAACTTCATTGTTTACATAATCTAAAACGATACATCTTGAATTTAATACTCTAGAGGAATTTTTATATTCTGACAATGTGGCCTTTAATATATCTATTTGAACTTTCATGTCTGTTGAATAAGCCATCAATATTTAATAAGCCAAGTGGAAATATTCATAGATTTTAGTGAATATAGTAAGCACATTTTATTTGAAAAAAATATTATATATATATATATATATATATATATATATATATATATATATATATATATATATATATATATATATATATATATATATATATATATATATATATATATATATAATTGTAATTAATGTAATAATTAATATAATAATGGTAATTTTAAATATTATTTTATATGTAATTAGACTTAAATAAATATTAAATTGCATTTAACAATTTAGAAAAAGGTATTTGATAGAAACTTGGAATTTACAGTTTATTTATATGTTTCCTCAGTCAATTCTTTATATGGTAAAAAATTAATTAAATACATTAATATAATATATATGTATATATATATATATATATATATATATATATATATATATATATATATATATATATATATATATATATATATATATATATATATATATATATATATTAGATTCCATTGAAACAGTACTTATTTTAATTCTTAAATTGTTTATGTTCAATATAACTTAGTTTAATTCATAAGTTAATAAAAATAATATTGTATAGTTACTTTATGCATTTTATGACCATTTTCGAAACACATAAAGTAATTATTTGCCTATTAAAATATATAATTGAATAAATGGAATATTTTAACTGTGCATATTTTAAAATTACTGATACATTTTAAAATTAATTTTAAATTAGTGACGGCAGCCCTAGGATTCTGTTCATGATGTCTGTCTTAGTGTTCCACCTGATTCAGTCAAGATGTCAGATTTTTTTGCAAGGAGCCCCGGTGCATTAATGTGTGCGGAAAATCACCCTGGTACTGTTTGGATTGGGGTTGACAACAAGCGTGGTACGATAACTCTTGCCAGATTTCAAAGTGAACACACTTGTATACAACGTAATACGTGAAACAGGCCACAAAGTTTTTTCCCCTTCATCCAAAATGCAATGTGACTCAAGCTACTCTGCTCACATTTTGGCATGCATTGGCTTAAATAAATGCCGATTATTCTCGAGCCCTGAGGCTCTGCTCCATTGTATAAAAATGTTCGGGCCCATGGATCTGGTTTGATGTTGCAACCAAGTGGGATAAGCAAAAACAACAACACAAAAAATTAATATATTTGTGAAAAATAATTCAGGACTAAAAATATTATAATAAATTTCAATAATTTTGTAAATGTCTATTGTAGAGAAAAAATATCTTTTTCTATAAAAGAAATAATTATATTACAGACTAAGAGAAATACGATTTACTTGAGGAGGGAGAATTTTTCTTTCAATCACACACACACACACATAAACATACATTTCTTAACAGTACAACCATTTCTCTTCTGCAATGATACAGGAGTATTTCAAAGTAAAGTTCGTTATAATGCTCATGAAGAAACGTAATCATATGTACACATATAATGGAAGAAAGGACATCATATTAAATACGTAAGGTATCTAAATGCATCTGTTTAACAAATAAAAATTATGATCTCAAAGTAAACCTGTCCATTCATGTTCCTTTGTGGAATATTGCAGGGCATACTGAAAATATAGTGATGCTCTTTTATTTATAAATTCGAACAATTGCAGCAAAAGCGATCGCAGAACTCAATGAACATATGGATTTCCCAGTGTCAATGATTACCGACAGAAGGTACATTCATAAATAGAAAATTTGAGGCAGTGCAACAATTCTAAGCCCTTTTTCAAAAATGTTAACACCAAACGTTAATTACGGTGATGTCACACTCACAAAAGTTGTAAATTGATAAGTGAAAAATATTAATGCCGTATGAATTTTTTCTTTAAAATTTTTCCGGCAAAAGTATGAATGACATTTAACGAACATTTGCTTAAGTGTAAGATCATGACTGTTTCTTCCAAATGACAAGAATAATGGTGGATCTGTCATTAAATGTGAAGCCGTAATATGTTTTTCTGCTTAACCATTTGTTATCTGAAAAAGAAAGTATATAGGTATCTTAACTGATCAGGTTTCTATGATACAAACTTCGTTTTTTGCAAGCGATGGAGTTTTCGAGGTTGATAATCCAATAGTACTTGAGTAATTACGGTTTAATGGATGTGAAGATGAAGTTAAATATCTAATGAAACTCATAAAGTCAGTCAACATTAAAACAGAAAAATACGGAATAAATACTTTTTACCAGCATCTCTTACACAATATATCTATGATGAATGGTAAAAAAATCATCTAAACACTATTCAGCATTTACTTGAATCGATCTCTAGGAGAATTTAAACTGTATAACCCACAAAAAGCATTACAATATCATAATAATAAATGATTATTTATATATATTTATGTATCTAAAGTGCTTGTATCAGTGTATATATGAATTACTAGCATTATGATTGATGTTCTAAATATTATCATGTGAAGTATTTAATCACATATATTTAATAATTGTTGATTTATCCTTCCACCTTCCTTACATTATATAATATTTTGCAGCATTACTTTTTTTGTTATAAAATTTAAAAATATTATATCTTAATGCGATTCAAAATTTAAATACGTTGGAAGATATTTGGTTATTGTAATTTCTTTTAAGTGTAAAAGCAACGTTATAGAAATAATGATCAATCATAAACACATAAAATGTAAATCTTTGTATGTGGGAATGTATGTGGGAAATACTGGGAATGTAAAAGCAGTTAAATATAAATTATAATACGTATTTTTTATCTGTCTTAATATTTTAACGAAATATATTTTCAACATGACGAAAATAAATCAGGAAGACGAGCTATTGACATAAAATGTGATTTTTTTTCAGAATATCTGTACAATACGAAACGAAATAACTTCCTCATAATTTTTAATATATATATATATATATATATATATATATATATATATATATATATATATATATATATATATATATATATATATATATATATATATATATATATATATATATATATATATATATATATATATATATATATAGTGAATAATGATTTTAATTTATAAAACATTTATGTCAATGGGAATAAGTGTATTATAATAGTATTTTTTAGGCGTTTAAATATGTTTCATTATAGTAAAAGTATTAATAATTACTGTACTTACGTATTAGCTTCATTGTAGCGTCTTAAGAAGAACTAATTTTGAAGAAATTTTCTTATAATTAAAAAAAATTCTTTTTATAATTACAAGTACATTTTTCATAATTAGAAGAAAAAATTACTAATTATTAGTTAAGTGCTAATCCTACTTAAATTTTGGAGCAAAATTAATGCGGTGATGGTAATACGTCAGTACCATAATTGCATTAATATTTATAGTTAATAATTTATAGTTATTATACTATTAATATTTATAGTTTATTTTAAAATTGCAATAAATATTTAGCTTGAAATTCTTTCCTTTTGTCTTATATTTTAAAAATCTATATTCAAAGAAAACATATTAACTATAAATTTTTAAATTTCAACTTATATTAAATTGGGAATGTGTTTATTTAGCTTAAGTTATATAAAAATATCAGTTTGTTTAAAACTATCTTAAATGTACATAAAAATGCGATATTCTCTGTTTCTGCTACAATCTCATGCCAAACGGGCATTTCTTGAACGAAGTATATATAACTATTGTCTAGGTGGAATATGTCATAATTTTATTATAAATTATCATATTATCGATTGTTGATTTTCTCCAATCCATTCAAGAACGGTGTAATCTTGATATAAATAATACTGCTAAATCTGTCAGCTATATCATAAAGTTTTCAAATTAATATAATAATTTTGTTTATATTTGTCTCCTGTGCTGAAAACAAATGAAATGGTGTTTCTACACAAAATATTACATTTCAATTTAAGAAACTAATTCTACAAATGTTACAGAGATCGTATCTTAAAACTATATTTTTATTTAGCCAAATAATATTAATTTTAAGAAAGAACATACGTATTTCCTCTTTATTAGGTAATTTTGCTAATATATTTTTATTTAATTATTTCATTTATGAACATGAATTATGTGTTTAATTATTAAACTGAATTTAAAAAAACTGAAAATAGTAATAAATATTCTTAAAGGGCATTGAGTGTTCTGAAGAAGTTTTTAAATTTAATTCCATGAAATCGGAATTTGTATATATTATTTACGAGATACTCAACTATAATCTTTGTTCTACATATTATTCCTTAAATACTCATTTCATATTCGTTATTCATGAATCACTAAAATATAATATTTTTTTATCGTTAAACTATTGGAAAAAAGGAAAACACACATATAGTTCGTAATAAAACTATATTTTGTCATTTTAAATTTTAAAACTATATTTGGCAAAACATAAAAATAGTGAAATATTATAAATCTATGTAATGTAACAGTTCTTATTTATTAACTTCATACATATTATTATAGTATAAAAATATTCTGATATGAAAATTATTAAAAGAATTAAAACAAAGTTTAAAATATGAAGTTTAAAATCTTTAGAACAATAATGTATAGTAGATTAAAAATATTCAAAGATGTTTAGAATAATAAACAGTTTTAAATAAACATATTATGTCAAATCCATATTCTAAAAAACACTCATCATTGGTACACATTTCGATTAAAATGATTTTTATACTACAAATGGTAAGAAATTTTCTTCTAAGTTGATCCCGAAAACAAAAGCTATAAATTATTTTCTTTAAAAAGCTCAAATAAATTTGAAAGAAGATTGATGCACGTAAAAGGAATCAAAAATATAATCATCGAGGCTTCGTAATTCCATAGAGCATTGCATTCATTTTAGTAAAAGAAATATGTTTTTAAATTTTACTTTTCATATGCCTCTAAATTTTAAAATGTGCTGCCCAAAATATCGTTCCAAAAAATAGGTCTATACTAAAATACAGCTACAACAAAAAATATTAAAAAATGTTCAATTTAATGAACTGAGGAGGTTATGAAACAAATTCTTATATTTTTTGGAACTAAAAAGATTGAAACTTTTCGCAGCTTGAGGCAAAGCTCAAAATTTTCAGAAGGTTATCAGTTTTGACAAAATAACAATAAAGTTTCCTAAAACTTTCATACAAGTCGAAGTTGTTTAAATTGATTTTTATTTTTTAACCAAAAATATTTCACGTCCCGTATTTTTTCCTTTCAATTTTCTTATAAAGGAATGAATTATTTTATTTAATATTTTCTATGCATATTTTTGCCAAAAAAGTTACCAATTATAATTTAACTTAAAAATGTAGATAAATATTTAGAGTTTAATTTACTAAACAAGAGAACACAGTTTATTTTGTAAGAAATTGATGATTCATTATTGATGTTTTAAGTAAATAAGTAAATGAGAAAATTTTTATGATATCGACATAAATCGATCTTCATTCATATTATTAAAGTTAAATTTGGACGAACTTGGAAACTTCCTATGAATAAATAAAATGATCAATGGACACTCCTGCTATTTTACTAATTACCATATGAATGATTTCTGATTAAAATTTTATTTACTATATTAATAGTAATAGCTTCACCATTTTTAATGTGGTCTCATGTTCTTAATGAGTAATTTCAGTCTCTATAAAAGATTAAAACACATATTTAATATTTTTTAAAATTGTCTTGTAAAGTAAACAATTAAAACAAACAAAAAAAACTTACATCGCTTTTAACTGATATACAAAAATTAGAGAATCTGTAATATGATAGAAATTTATTTATTTGTGTAGTTAACAACATATCACAGTTATAAAAGTGTTTTTTAATGAAATCACTACTAGAAAGACACTTATAAAAATTTATATTATTTATTTATAATTTTACGACTGTGAATATTACGCATGTTGTTTTCAACAAAATAACAAATGAAACTATTTCATATCTTAAAAAAAGCTCAATGAGACATAAATAATTGTCCTTTATTGTATAGTATCTACCTAAGATACGTATAATCTAATTATTACTTACTAGTTATTAATAATTTGCTTCATTAAATATAATTTATTTAACAATTTGGTTTTCTTATAAATTTTAAAACCTGATAAATAACGGTGTATAATAGACTTTGTTTTAAGTATCTCTTAATTTAAATAAAGTATTGTAAACTTTATTGTGTGGTTTTTTAAATAATATTGTGCATAGTTCGTAGGTGTTACGATATTGTTAATTGTAAACGTTAACATGATGTCAAAATATTTTTATTACACGGCAGTCATTTTTTAAAGCAGTGGAAAGAAACTTGATTCACTTATCCTATATAAAAATGTTCCAATTCTAATACATGACTATATACCATTATTAATACATAATTAATAAAAGAAAAAAACCGGTTAAACGTATTGTGGTTATTTATAGTTAAAATTATATTTTCTCTGGAACAAAGATTTTATTTGAAAGACTATGAAAAGCAACTACACATCACCAGAATTAAAATTATTTAATTGCTAACGTTAATTAGCTATTTTCTTTGATAGAAATACATAAAATAGGGACATCCTTAACATATATAATTGTTAGTTTTTAAAATCACATGAAATTAATTGTTCTAATTGTAGTTGTTTGGTGTCGTGTCCATGGGGTGAATAGATGATCACATGAGTGTGCAAAACACAGTTGGCACTCTCCTTGATTTTTTCGCAGTATAGATACTTTTTGATTTCGATTGGAGGGGATATAATTTCCCGAGCTGAGCCAAAGAACTTAAAATGACAGGGCAGTCAAAGATGTGTTCCTGTGTTATTCCGCAAATCTGTGAGTGTTTTTAAAGGTGTTTTCTCTGAGACGGTATCTTGCAATTGGTTTCATACCGTCAAAGCTCTACTAAATGTTGTATGCGCTACATGTTTATAGTTCATTCTATTTTTAAATTGATAGCGATTTACAGGTTTTAAATCATTTTTTTTTTTATTTTTTAAAATTATTTGAAATGAAAAACTTATTTATGACTATTTCTTGTGCAAAATTATTTTGCAAATTAGGTCAGCTAAATATTATCAATATTCACAGAAATTTCTTCTACATTATGTTTTGAAACGAATAAATTGTGTTGTAGAAACTTCGAGTGCATGCATTATTCTATTTTTAATTTATTAAAATATTTGGCAATAAATTTAAAAAAAAACATTTTCTGATAATTCAAATATATAAACTAATAAAAAATTAATGTGTTTTACAATTTTTTAGTTTTTATATTTAAATGTTTTATTAAAATTCATAATTTCGTAATAGTGCAAAAGCAAATATTAAGATAATCACTAGTCTTTCTACATTGTAGCGTTTGCACAATAACCAACAATATAACTCTTAAATAAATTTGTAAAGTTCACCTATTTTGTAACATAGAACTGAAAATTATACTTATATTTCAATAAATATGCAGTATATTTGGAAATATTTAATTTAAGGCATTCAAATCTTCCACTTCATATGAGATTGATGGGTCACTATCCTATTATCTCAGATTTAACTAAGATGAATAATATAAACTATATAAAATATACCTCAGATTTTGCATTCGAGGAAAGCAATGTCATATAAAAAGCAATGAATTAAATTTATAAATGTGAATTTCATAGTTATAGAGTTAACAAATATCTTAAGTTTAATTTTAAGATAATTATAAAATAATATTTATTTTGTTACACTAGTTTTGAGGCAAAATAATAAATTGATAAAGCTTTGATATATTCTAATTTTGTGGCAAATTAAAATAATTACAGATGAAAAATTGAATAATTGTGTTATTATCTTCTTTTGCCCTATATCAAATTAATTATTCAAATTTTTTGTTGAAAATATAATTTTACTGATATGGTTTAGATTTATTAAGTAAAACTTTGAAATATATTCCTTTGCAAAATATACCACGAAACAGATGGTATACCATGGAATGTGTTATTAACGATTCTAAATTCATATTACATCAAAAGTAAGTTACTGATGCATTATGATATTACTCAAATTAAGGTATATGATACGAAATATATATATTATTGATACTCTCATGAATATGCATACAAGTTAGATGGAAGATTCTGTTTTAATTATTATAAATTTACCTTCCAAACCGAAAGCATATTTCAGAATATCCGGTAATTTATTGATAAATTCAAAACATATGGAATTCATTAAATCTTTATTAATGAAAATAAGAGCTTATAACATAAACTTATCTCAAAATTTCTGAAAACATTCATTTACGTGAATTTTAAATGGAAGATAATGGAAATAATGTTTTTTTATTTATCATATTGATTGTATTAAATATTTAAGCATAAGATACATTTAACATATCCTTGCAATCATTAAATAAGTTTTGTGCTTACCATTACATAATGATAGAATAGAGATTCATTTACGTAATTTAGAGAATGCACTTTAATTTTTTTCTTGTATCTGTATCACACACACATACATTTTTGGGTGTATGTATATATGTTTGTATTTGTGTATATAATTCTGTTGCAAACAAAATATTTTATCTTGCATATACAATTCTTCTCGCAAACCAAATTTTTAAGAATAATTAAAAACTCAGTATTTGTAAATAAGGATTACACCATCAAGTCAGGGAATTATAAATATATTTATAAAAAGACAATGCAAGAGTAAGCAAATAGAGATTTTGGATATTTGCTAAAGTATATTCATTGTTCAAATGAAACCAATTTAAAAAATAGTAAATGTAAGTTTTAATCATGTCTTCATAAGTAAACGTTGCTGCACACATTAATGAAATACTTTTTTACACTGGCATCTATAAGAAGATTGTATTAACTAAAGGTAACTATGCATTCCTGACAGCTTACATTTTAGCCCTGTGAACTTCTGGAGAGAAAAACATACTATAAATGAAATATTTTACATAAGTAAATTAAATTGATAAATTTCCTGAGAATATATATATATATATATATATATATATATATATATATATATATATATATATATATATATGATATATTTATATATATATATATAATGTCATACAATACTGGTGATATTCAAGATATTCAATATATTATATATATATATATATATATATATATATATATATATATATATATATATATATATATATATATATATATATATATATATATATATATATATATATATATATATATATATATATATATATATATATATATATATATATATATATATATATATATATATATAATTTTGTATGCAAATTTTGGAAAGAATTTCAGCCCTATTTTATTTCTTAAATAATAAATATTTTAAAAATGCATTTATTAAGATAAAAACTTTATCTCACAATAATACAAGCTAAGTAATTATGAATTTTCAATATTTTAAACATTCTTAGTTTTAGAATTTTGTTATTGTAAGATTTATAGTGATAATATTTCTTGTGTCAGTATAGTATTTATTCCAGAACATTTCATTTTTAAGAATAGGTTTCTTAATAATTCCAAATGTCAAGAATTATCTGCAAATTTATTTAGGAAAATTTATTTTTTAATTTTATTAGTATACCATTACAAAAAACTCAATAAATAGCAATATAAGAAGAAATTAAATTTCGAAATAATAAGAGATAATAATACCCAAAAAGGAATTATAAATTTCGTGTAAATTATAGTTTTGTAAATGTTCATAGAGTATTTTAAATATTCATAAAAGTTTTTGATACTGCATTGCAAGTGATAGACTATTTGGCAAGGCTTAGTAATCTCATTTAAAAGAGCGTTTCTCACTCTATCTAATACTACTTAAGAAAATATTTTACATTATAGATTGCATTTGACGTAGAAAAAGTAACATATAGAATCATAAATACCTTTTTCAGGGATATAATGATTAATTTTAATGAGATTAACTGGATTCAGTTAAATAGTTTTGTGTATTTATGGGCAGCACCAACCAAAAATATCTTAAAATTTACGTATTTGCGTGTATGATACTTTTTATCTTTTAATCCATAAAATATGCAATATTATTGGACTACACTTATATTTTAAAAAGACAAATATAATGAAGATATAGATAAGAAAATATCGTGTGAAAATCAAATGTCCATTAATTGCTAATTTAGCCAATTTCTAGCAAGTTATTTTTTTAAGTCCATAACTTTAACAATTAAATATTTCTTTGAAGTATATCAAATAAGTCAAATTTAATACAGTTTAAAAATGTGAAAATACAAAAATTAGAATTGTGTGAGGTAAAATTAATAAAGTCTCTGTGATTCTCAATAAAATTTGGCAATTTAAGCAATTTTATTAACCATGTTATATCATTTGAATGAAAATTAATGCACATATTAAAATCTGATTGATATTAATCACCAAAACATAATAATTATAATATTATAATTATATTTTTTATGCAAGAGAATTTTGGGAGATTTAATTCTGATAAATAAATAAAACCAAGTTATTTTTTTTAAAAATCAAATAAGATACCTTTGACTTAATACGAAAAAATGAAAAAATAAAATTTCTTATCTTTTTACCTCATGCCATGTAAAGTTTGTAATTAAAAAATATTTCATAAAACAAAACTGTAGTTCATATTTCTATTAAGATTTTATCACTTCAAAGAAATTTCTTCCAACTACATACATCAACAAATCCAAACTTATGTGTGCTCAGTTACACTAAGTAAAATATATTATGAGTCTAATACAAGGAAGGATAAAAATGCTTGGTTAAACATATCGGTTTAGTTGAAAATATACATTAATTCATGCATTACATGATTATATAAAATGTTTCCTAGGTTATAAATATTAAGTTTATTTGATTTTGTAAGTGAAATTAATATTTTTAGCAACTATTATTATATTAAGTCCATTGTTAAAGGACATCATTTTACAATGGCTTTCAAAAATTGCTGAACAACATGTTTCTTAGGCTCACCATAAAAATGATACTAACAATAGGATGTATTGTTTATATAAATGACGTTAAATTACGCTTGCGTTTAATTACGCAAAAATGTTAGCTACCACTTTTTTTAGGAAACAGTTCTGGTATATATGAAAGAGGAAATATGAAGGCATTAAGTGTTCATAAATACTCGTGTACATTCGATATACACGCTCATTAAATCTGTGGATTCGAAAGTTCTGTGGTCGGTCGTTGAGGAGTTACGATGGGTGAAATGGTCTGGAGAAAATTTCCTCTCCCTTCATATTAATGCCAAATTGAGGAAGTGGATTCTCTGGTGGTGCCATCTATCGGAAGATTTAAAGAGCAAAGTCAAACCTTCACCTTCGTGTTGCACTGATTAAACGATAGACGCACCCTACTGGTTTAAATTTGCATATCCAAGACATAGCGAGCTTGGCTTATTTAAGTGTCATAAGTAACAACATAATTATGCATGTAAACTTCGTTGGTATTTAACATTTGCTAGCAGATACTTTGACAACTGGCAACAATGTTCACTAACTTCAAAGTTAGCTGTTTGTCCGATTCGTAAAGGTAACGGGAACTAGAGAGACGGAAAGGAAATGTCACAGGATGATGCTGATATACATTTTCATATGTCTCATCATGTTCCCCATCGTCTATGGAATCGATATCAAACCGAAACTTCTGCGTCCAGACGGCATGATTCAAGCTCACTCTGAACTATAATTTGAACAGAAGACCGTTTTATAGCTCTTTTGCCTATAACCTATATAACCTATTCAACAGCTGGTTGCAAACCACTCGTTAGTTTCAGAAAGAAGCACATCCACTAATATGGGACAAAGTCTTCACAATATTGATCTGTATGCAAGGCGAACAATGGTATGTAATTCAACCACTTAATGAAAGAGGCTGCAGTGATGATACTGTGGAAGGAAGGCCTACTTATCATATGTAAGGAATCACGTTTACTGGACCAAATAGCAATGGTTTTTCATACATTTTACAAACGAATCCAGATTCAAACGAGATAGAGTGATCCAGGACGTGTGCTGAACTGGAGTAAACAAAGCACCAGACGCCATAAATCCACCAACATGTGAAGATACAGTTAGCCGCTGGTGGAATAAAGTTTTGTGCAAAGATTTCCTGTGGTTGTCACATAGAGCTGCATGTTCTCCAAGAAGTAACTGTAACTGGTATCAGATATCATGATGAGATCATTTTTAATCCATATTTCCAACTAAATTCCAGTGGAATATGCAATGATTCATCTGATGGATTATAAAGTGCAACCTTAGCAAGCTCTAGTCGTTGAGGATCATGGTTTGGGTTGAATACAATGGCTGACTTGATCTCTAGACCTAAATCCCCCAAAGCATCTGTGGGACAGTTTTGGAAAACAGGTTGCCCCTTTAAAGCATTCTCCAAGTTCTGTAGAAGAGCTAAAAAACCACATACTCTGTGTCTGGTCTTCACTTTTCTTCTCGGTAACCGATAACTTAATCGGCTGCATGGTAGGTCGATGCAATATATTTATTTAGGGTTACCTTATATTAAATTATAACCTTTTCGGGATATTTCTGTGGTAGTTTACCATATAAAACTATTATTGTTTTATCCAAATTGTAACTTTTCTTGCTAACTGCATTTTTATAATAAATATCTTAAGTAGACATCTATGCCACAGTAATAAATATTTTTTTTGCCTATGTCATCCAAATTTGGTATCTCAACATTAAATCTTTTGCAAATTATAGGCTAAAAAATTCTTATTTCTTAACTTTTGGAGGCAAGTATAAATTTTAGCATATTTTTTTCTTAAAAAATTTGTAAATTAATAAAAATTTACTAGCTTCTTATGCATGAATTTCTAAATTACACTATTTAAGTAAGCAAAGTATAGCATATATAAACAAAGGATATTATATATAGGCAACAATATTCAAAAGAATAATCTGCAAAAAATACTAAAATTTTCTTAACAGCAAAAATTACAAAGTAGTCTTTAATCTTATAGTGTATTTTTTTTTTACAAAAATATGATATTAAAATTGAATTACTCTAAACTCCATTTAAAAATTAATTCCTTACACTTCTCAAGTAAAAATTTAACAGTTATTAATTTTAGTCTAATTCATTTACAGCACAACGCATTATTTTTAATAAATAATGATACAAGCCATCAATTTAAGAGAGGAAAACTTTTCAGAGATTGAATTCAAAATAAAAACATTATCTAACAAAATATAAGATCACGGACGGTTTTTTGATTGATTCATTGATTTTGATTCAAGTTAAAATTCAAAGTTTTTAACAGCTTTGAAAATACTTTGCATTTAATAGAAATAATTTGTGATTTAAATATGATTCAAAACTAACAAATATATTCCATGCTCCATATACTTCGATTATAACTTCCATTGATGTGTTTTAACTTTTTAATATATTTTGCCCTTTAAAAATAATCCTTATTACAGAATTCGGAAGCGTATTAGTTACAGTAACTATTTCAATTTACATTAATTTTTCTCAAATTTTTTCATAAAATGTTGTAAATATTTCCATACTAATGTATTTATTTAATTTTTAAGAACTATAATAGAGCATTTCTCTAAAACTGATTCAAAAATTTGATATAAAAATTATATTAATGGTTCATTCTATACAATAAAATTTCATTAAGTTATTTTATCCGATTAGCAAAAGTATTTAAATGTTGTACATAAAATAATAAAAGAAAAAAATTCATAATAAAATGAAATGTAACTTAATTATGTAGAAATAAAATAACATTTTTGAAATAATTATTTAATTTGTAATAGCTCAATTTAAAAAAATTCCAATATTGCATTTTGCTATTAGATTTGAGAAATTATTCATTTAGTAAAATTTATTTGAATTATTATAGATAGCAACGCAAAATTTTTGACAATATTTGAATATAAATTTTGTTTTCAGTTATGTATGGCAATTTCGTGCACATAACTTTCATTCGTAAAATAATATCTTAATAATAAACTATAATAAAAATAATAAATCTATAATAATAAAATAATAAATATCAATTATATTATTTCATTTATTAAATATTATATAATTCCTTATTTCTATTGAATTTAACTAACTTAATTTATACTAAACTTTCCATTTTATTTCTGATTTTTGATATTCGAATATATGATAGTTATGAACAATAAAAACCGTATATTATGCGTCCAATACATTGTTATCAATTTGTGTTACATTTTTAACGTCTAATCTCTCTAAAGTGTTGTCCAATGCAGTGATACATTTTAACTTTAATAGAAAAAAATTATATAATCTAAAGCATTTTTATTTGGAAGAAGTTTGACTTTATGGAGTTAAAAATTTGCCTAAGCAGACATTGTGTAATACTCATAATCAGTATTTTGCCTACCAATAAATCACCAATAAATTACCAATAAATTTATAAAACCAAATTTATAGTTACCAATAAAATTTATAAGATACACAAACATCCAGCAGCTGTATTTGATGCTCAGTTATAATTAAAATATTAAACTTAAATAAAGATCAGCGAATAAGGTCAGGTGAAAATGCTTGATATTTTGATATAGAATAAGTTGTAATGCTTAGAAGATAAAATTAAACCATCTTTAAGGAAATATGCATATGATACATAGAAATAAATAAAAATATTTGAAAGAAAATTATAAATTTTATATTAATTAATTAAACAATAGGGCAGTTAAACTATTATGGAGCATTATTATAGAATAATGAATGAATGTAAGCAATTCTATTTGTAAAAAAATTTAAACGAAGTTTTTGTAAAGTTTGATAATTTCCATTATAATATTACGAATAATTAAAAAATTAAGATATTTTTTAATTGAATGAATGAATATGCTATGAAAACTTAATTTTCAGAGTTCCATATATTATGTTCTTGAAGAAAAATATAATTACTCTTAATAATAAAACTGTGAAAGTGGTTATTGCTAAGTGCATTCTTAAGAAATGTTTGCAATAATGTCTTATAACAGTGGATATAAAACCACCCAAATTCCAGTCAATTTTATGAGAATTTTAAGAATATTCCTGACGAAAATTCTCTATATTTTCTCTCAAATATGATATTATCATATATAAATATAGAAATATGAAAGATTTTGATAGGATTTAAAATTTGAATATCATGTTTAGTCTGTGAATACTCCGGTAAACATATGGAAAGTTACCTATACTAAATAATATATAGGCAATTCCTTCTTCTGCTAAAACCGTTGAATCTCTAAGCAAAATAAATTTAACGTAGGTCATATAAAATAAGTAAAAAAGGACACTTCTGCAGAATTCTGATCAAGTTATATTTTATATATTAACTAAAGCTAATTCTCAAAAAATAATAAGTAAAAAATATTATTCTCATTAGTTAGAAAATTTATAGAATATTATAACTTATCAAATTAAACTGCTTAGTTAATTAAATTTCATAATTATGCATAATAATTAAGTATACAACAGATGATTATTTTTTATTTTTTGTAACTAATAATAAAAACATACTTCAATGGTGAAAGCTTTTAAAAATAATATTATTATAATCTAAATACCAGTTTATGTTGCTTGCATTAAATTAAGAACTTAAGATTACAATTTAATTGTTTAAAATATGCTCTTCAAAAGGCTAAATTTTTTATGCATAGGAATTTGTAAATAAATGAATTTTCATTGAAATTTAATATATATATATATATATATATATATATATATATATATATATATATATATATATATATATATATATATATATATATATATATATATATATATATATATATATATATATATATATATATATATATATATATATATATATATATATATATATATATATATATATATATATATATATATATATATATATATTTATATATTGGTCTGTTATTTTCATTGATATTTCGTTTAATAATAGTCTTAGTTTTGTTTTCAAATATTATGTTTCATTTTAATTAAATTTAATATTTATTTTTTAAGATTACTGAATTTTAATGTTAGCATTACTAATTAAAATAAAATTATAGTTAAGCAGTAATAAAATAGGTCAAATTATAATTTTAGATAGTTATTAATAAGGATGACAAATTTAATAATATAAAAGAAAATGTTTTATAAAACAAAATTATTTTATTAAAAAACGCAGTATCTTCAAATAAAACTTTCTAAAAGATATCTTTTTAAAATCTTAATTTTGAAAGTATTAGGCATCGTTAAATGCTATTTCAATTATTTATTTTCAAATATGTTTTATAAAATTATAGCAAAATTGTATATTAAGGAATATGTAAACTGAATAATTTGAATTTGTTTTGTTCTAAATAATGTCACATTAAACTAACTTTTTAATATTTTATTCAAAATACTTGGTTTTTAAAACTTAACTTGTATTTGCACACAATTTTGAGCATTATTACATACATATTTAGTTTTAGGTCTTGAATAATAAAACTGACGAAAGGAACTATACATTATTTAAATGTTTGACACTTTTTATTTGTTGAGAGTAATTTTCACAAACGGTGTCCCCTTTTCACATATTGCATTCAGAAAATTTTTAAATAACTAAGTAACCACCTGGGAATTTGAACTGGAAGGCATATTATATAAATTGTTTAAAGCCAAAATGTTTGGAAAATTTTATTTCCGCAAATTATTATTTATTTAGTTTTCATAAGCTGCACGTGACTCGCTGCTATATTTTACCTGAATTGAAAAACATTTTTTTTAAGTTTTCAACTATGCCATCATTTAAAAAAATGACTGTATAGCTGGAGCCTTGATCAAATCTTGTTGATGGTTCCAAAATTTGCTTTTAATTCATCTAATATTTTATTTCCCGATTCCAGCATAATATATGCCTTACGTTCAATGAATCATTGAAAATATCTTAAACTAATACATATGCTCAAAACATAATGACAAATCCAATATAAAACTATGCTGCACTAAGAATTAATCATGAATCACCTCAGTTCTTTTAAAAATTTTTTAACTATATATAATTGTAAGAATTGAGTCAAACTGTGAGTCAAATTAACTATTTCTTCTGAATGATTTATTTGTATTGGTTATCTATTGCATGTCTAATTTATCGTATGAGCATAGATGTATTACTTCACCTTTTATGATTTAATTGAGATTATCCATCATGTTAAGAAACTCACTATTAAAATTGTTTGTTTATAAATTATTGATCGCAATTTATTTAGGGAATATTTAGACTATGCTACATAATACTTAATTTAAAATGACTGTAGAATTCAATGCTTATGCTTGAGATTCTTATAAATTTTGACACAGGTGCCGTATAATCCATGATTCCAAATTCTGAACTTTTTGGCAATCAATAAATGTTGCCAAGATGACACTTTGTGATGACATATATGTGACGTGCATGATGAGCTAAATTCTAAGATTACCAAATTAGAAATTTCTGCATAATTCTTATAGGTCTTCAGATGTATGATGTAATAAAAACGAGGTTGTCAGATACATAAGAAAATCCACCAAAAAATCACCAATCTCAGAATTTTGTTTCCTGGATTATACGGCACTTGTGCCTAAATTCTTTGCATAAATTTAAAATATAAAGTATATTGAACAATGGATGTGGTGTTGCATATTTAACAAAACGTTATGGTAGGAATTTGATTTACTTTGTAAATGGAATATGTATTCCAGATGTAGGATTTTGTCAGAGATATAAAAGAGGGAATTTAAATGTATTTTTGCAAAAAGAATAAAAATAGTCATAAAAAAGTCATAGTAGTTTATATTTCAAGATCGTTGACAAAATTAAATCTTTGATTGATATAGACCCAAAATAAACATGTTAATTTCTTCAATAAATACTGACCAACGCTTTGGGTTGAGAAGGAAGAACAATTAAATTTTGTAACAAATGTTTTCACTATTGATTTAATAACATGTATAACGTATATATTTATATTATCGAAATTCAAAATTGAACGGAGAATTAATCTCAAAACTAAAAATAGTAAAAAATATTTTCATAAGATCCTGAGATCTCTGAATTCATATTATAAAACTGGAGACACAAAATCAGCCTCATTGGTACTTTAAGGTATAAAAAATACCCGTTGTGAATAAAAATTATGTCATCCATGTATTTAATGTATTTAGTTCTATAAAGGATTCGTAGCACATAAAAATCTATAGGAGTTGTTATATGCATAAATTATATTCAATCCGACAATTAATAATAAATTGCAGTACAATTTATGACATAAAATATTAATTTCCAAAATAATGCTAAAAGACATTTACAAAACACGAAAATGCATATTTTTTATGAGTTTTTAATAAAAGTAGAATATTATAAAACAACTGAATCAGAATATTCTAACCTTAACCGCAAATCAGGCGTTTTAAAGGGTCAAAGGACATTTTCTCATCATTCTACCGTTGTTCAATAGACATTGGGATTGAGTCCGTTAATTAAGCATCACGGGGTGCTGTCTTACCATTAGACCATTGAAATCCGGAAAAATAGATGCTAAGAGCACGTGGAGTTCCACGTTGTCATCCACCCAAGTATTGAAAACGCCAGATGATGCTGGACGCGATCAGAACTTGGGATGGGGAATACTGAGAGCACAATTTAACAGGTGATATGGTGAAATTAATCAAAAGCGAAACAATGATCTTATAATATTTTATTATTTCCAAATCCTTATTACTGAACAAAAGTGGCACTTTATTTCAGAAATGGTGCTTTGACATGGTGCTTTACAAAGCTTACATATCGAGCCTTCTATACGAAGGCTCGATATGTAAGCTTTGTAAAGCACCATGTCAAAAATGTATCGTGAATATACTTAATCCAGACAAACAACTCTCACTAAAATTTGCCATATTTGTATGACATAAGTGTTCACAATATAAAGGAGAATACCCTAGTCACACTGACACATAAAGTTCGTTGAGCAAATTCTCCTGTGGGGTAATGTATGAGGTGTCATGCTGTAGGAAATCATCTGCTTACTATGGAATTTTAGAGATATCGTTTCGGAGAATATTTTGCCGAAAGTAACAAAATAAGGTGCAATCAGTGAATATTCACGTTGAATCATGCCACTGTGACAAAAGCTCATATACAGCATACGCTATGGGAAAGATTGAATACTTCTTGAATATAGAAAATTACTTAAGTTTTTGGAGATGTAATTCTCATCTAAGGTGTATTCTCGTGAATTAAATTAGAGCCCTAGCGAGCGTAATATTTTGTCTTAAACACAAAATGTATGTTAAATTTGTTGATCATTTATTTTTTCACGTCCATTTTCGATAAGGGCTTATAAACAGTTTCTATAACTCGCAATTCTTTTCCGCATCACTTCAGAAATGTATCAAGATAGCTGAATAAATATCACATAGATTGGTTAAGTTGTACGTGAAATCAATACCACATGATCTGAATTTAATCAAACAATGTGTGATCTAATATAAAGAGATGCTTAAAATTCGCATCATTTACTTTGTCTCAAACATCTCTTTAAATTATTTAAAATTTTCCAATGAATAAAGTGTTCTAAAATCACCGAATATTGAACAATTTCAGTATTATACCATGAATTTTACCATATTATCATGAATTATATTTTATTATTATTTATTATTATACCATGGAAATCAAGCAGAAGCAGAAGTCTTCATGGTATTTAGTATTATACCATGAAAACTTCTGCTGTCTCAAAAACAAGTAGAGAATTTTATGTCTCAGATTATTATCTGGGTACATCTAATTCAATTGTAATTTTTTATACATAAATTGTTTTTTAAGCTTTAGCGTGTCATGTGATATAATAGTAATAATAAGCAAAGCTTATGATACAATAAAAGTAGATATAATAGCCAGTCGAAAAAAAAACATATGTGAAAAAATTCAGTTCAAGTATTATATTTGATAAATTTTGATAATTTAATATTAATTAGGAAAAGTAATTAATGAATAAAAACAATAAAAATTAACATCATAACTGCATCATTCATTGAGAAACATAAGAAAAATTTCGCACAGATGTGAAGGAAATATTTTTTGCTTCATGATTTATTGTATTATTATTGAAAAATGGTAAAAATTTCTACAAATAAAAAGTTCATTTCATATTTAATTTAGCCAGCGGCAAAAAATATGCTGTCATTTCTGTTATGAAAGATTTTTTGTTCATATAGATATAAAATGAGAAATGTTATTTGACGCTCCATATTTGAAAATAATATATTTCTAATACATATTTAATAATTTCTTAAGCTGTATTTTTATAAAATGTCATTCGTGATTTTTTTATAAATATTTCTACGACTGCAACTAATTTAAAATATGTTTGATTCATTTATAATAAATATGCTATAAGGTATTTAAAAAATGATATATTGTATTTTAAATTAATTAATTTTTTTCATTTATCCGCATGTTAATGAAAAATTAATTTGAGATTAAAAAAATATGAATATTCTTGAAGATACAATAAATAAAAAAGGATATGAGCATTTAATTTCTACTTTACACATTTTTGAAAATAAATTTGGTTGATTTTCAATATATATACATATTATATGGATATATATATATATATATATATATATATATATATATATATTATATATATATATATATATATATATATATATATATATATATATATATATATATATATATATATATATATATATATATATATATATATATATATATATATATATATATATATATATATATATATTCATATATATATATATATAAGAATAAATAACCACAGTTGAAACTTATTTATTTATTTTTTTTGATCATACAAACAACAAACATGGCCATTGGATTTTATGAATTAAATTTAATTAATCATTAAATGAAAACTCATTATGAAAACATATTACATTTTTTCATATTGCATTTGCTTTTTTTAAATTTTTATTTAAATCAGCTTAAAACATATGAGATTAAGTAATTATTTTTTTCTATTAAAATAAGGATTTCAGCATTTATACAGACGTTTTCATTTTGTATGAATACTTTTTTTTCTCGTTTCAATATTAAGTAAGTCTGTTTTTTGATTAGAATTGTTTAACATATTAGTTTGAATTTAATAAATAATTTATTAAATACAAAAAATTAAATTCTTTTGGAAAACCAAATAACAAATTATTGATTCTTAAAATTGGAAACGAGAAGTTACTCTGCACAAATAAGGAAGTACAGTAACTTTAAAATAAAATTAAATAGTTATGAAATTAAAAAAATTATTAGATATATCATTTGCAGCTCCTGAATATTCTGAGAATTCAGATTTCATAGCCAAATTCTTAAATAAATGTGTAAAGTCTTTCTTTTCAAAAATTGAATGACAATAGAAGGAACGTTTCATTCCACGTTAAATAACTATACTTTTACTTCTCAAGGGCAATTATGTCTTTTTGAAACATATATTTAAATATTTTCTTAAGTAATTGTTTGTTTTTATTCCCTGAAATAATACAAGCATATCTTTATATTCTCACTTGTATCATCATAAAATGTTTGGAACTGACTGGACTTGACATTTTACTTAAAAATTAATTTTTCTTTTTTGCAACTTTAAAATGATATTTTTGATGACAGTCATCATTAAGATATCATTAATTCATTAACATGACGATGTATTCCCATAATACGTCATGCATATTTGATTATTTTTACTTTAAAAGCAACAGTTTTTAATATTCATGATAAAGGATTTTTGTTTTTATATTTCCCAAGAATATACCAATTATTTTTCTTTTACCATTTTAGCTAAATTATTTACAGAATTCTAAGACGTGATTAAGTATTTATATGCTTCATGGCCAAATCATAATTATATGTAGTAATATTTTGTTTTATCTGTTTATAAAATCTTAAAATTTGGTGATACTAGACGTGTAAAATTCCATCGTTTTTATGCAATTAAACTAATTTGCAAAGCAAATAGCATTAAATGATTTACATCTCTATCAAAAATTTTAAGAAATTCTTCATGCATTATTAATCCTAAAAAGTTTGGCACATAATATGAATATATATTTCAATTCAAATTATATATCATAAATATAAATACAATTGATTGAAATATATTCTCACTTTTGTATATATATGCCGTTTGGACAATAATTATTTTTAACGTTTTTTCTTCAATGAATATTCCATCTTATGGACGAAAAATTCATTATTAATATTGTTCATAATTTTTCAAATTAAAAATGTTTTGCACATTATACAATTTGTATAAAATTTATAAGTTTTTGAAATTTTTCTAATAGCATTCTTTTATTTTTCAAATATTAATATTTTTTATGTTTTACTTTATAGAAATATAAAATTGTAAAATTTATCAAACATAAATAAATATGATAAATACCTCGATAATAACTTATTTAAAAAATAAGAATTTATTATTATATTTTGATATAATATATCATTTCCAAGGAATATAAATTAATTAAGGAAATATGATTTAAAATCATTTTCTCTCATTTTTGTTTAAATATTATTAAATGGAAATTTGTTTGCTGTATTATGATTTGCAAAAAAAAGCAAGAATGATTACTTGTTTTTATTGTTGCCTAAAATAAATTGGAAAACATGAGTGAACAGTTACATATTGAAAACTATATGTTGGGAAATGTAACAGTTTCTTTAGTATTTGAAAAATAATGTAGTATTAACGATTTAAAAGGATGAAGATATTTTCCTATATTTTTCGAAATATAGCCAAAAGTATTATTCACGAAGAAATAATCAAATGTTTTTCTTTCCTTTTAAAACTACATTTTCTCTAAGGAATAGCCTTTTTAGTAAATAATGCCTCAATAAATATCTGAATGTGTATGCATATTTTTTGCTACATTTTTTATATTGTTTTAAAAACATCTTTAAACCTCTTGATAATTGTATATTGAAATCAATAGTGGTTTATAAAAATAAACTAGATTTTACCTTTTTCCTTGCATTTTTTATATTTAAGTATATAAGTTTATTTTTTATACTTAAGTATATACTTTTTTATGAATAAGTATATTTTTCATTTTCGAAAATTGAATTTTTTATTGAAAATCATTGAAAAATATATAGATTTAGGTCACACCTTTTTTGTGAAACAGGAATTAAAACTGTGTTTCATTTTTTCAATCACAAGAAAACTCCCGAATTCTAAATTATAGAAGTCCAATGACAAGTTTTTTATAATATAAGAATCTATTTGAGATTCATAAATTATTTGTAAAAGCTTGATATTTAATTATCTATTTCATAAACTATAATTTCAACACACAAACCTACATTTCAGGACTGTCGATTAGATCCGAAGATTAGATCCAAATAAGTTTCTTATTTATTAATCAGTGGTAGAATTTATTTTAATATGTTAATCAATAAAAATCATTCTTATTCACAATTAGATACTTGCATACGACGACATCGGATCCTCGTGGACCACATTGTATATTTACTTTCTAAAGGGAAATTGACACTAAACATAAGTTCAATATATTTTGTGAAATGTACTCAGTAATCCTTGATGAAATAATATGAACTGTTTGCATAATGAAATGAAGAGAAAAATAAGAGTTGCACATCAGTATAGACTTGTGGTAAAAACATTTTTCATTTTGTATTGAATATTTAAATTTAAACTCTAAAATTTGCATTTCTTATTTACAACTACAGCAGGATGTGAATACATTAACAAATCGATTTGTTTTGAACACAAGCTAAATTTATATATTTATATAATATGCAGATTTTCCCTTCATTTAAAAAATTATGTATCTACTTTACTTATAAATCGTTACAGCGTTTCTCAACATTTCAGTATTCGTGGCCCAATTTTAAATCATAATTTATATGCCTCCCTCCTCGCATGTATTCAAATGTTAAAAAAGTAATATATTTTGAATATTTTGGAACGAAGACTACACAACGACATAAATTTTAAAGCCTGTAAATGACCATGAATATAGAAAATCATCGATATTTTGTCGACACAGATCTTCAGGTTAACAAAATAATAATCCGGTGTCTTTTTATTCCTCTTACGTCTACATTGTCGGATATTCTCGTGGTTTTGTAGAAAGTCCAAATTTCTTCGAACATTATGATATGTTAACAAGATGTTATCTCAAGTATGCACATATTTGAGAAAAAACGTTATCTTAGGAAGAAAGGTTATGTTTGGTAACTCCAGCTTAGATTCCAGTCGGTGCTATTGGAAGCAATTCTTCAATGGCTGTTTAAAGAGAGAGAATCTATCTATAATTTTCATGTTAATTGTAATCCTCCATGTTAAATATTCACGGAAGCTGATTTATGCAGAATCATGAGGATTTTTTAAGCTGGCATAAGCTAGAATTAAATGATAATCAAGTTTCAACATGTATTTAAAATAGTGTAGTTCTTAACATAAAATCATAAAAATACTGTCAAGAATACATACTTTTGGGATTTACTAAAGTACTAAAGTTTTTCGTGCAATATTTTCTAAAAAACTATTAATGGTAGACAGCATGAAACATAATAACGCTTCATAGTAGTTCACCAACAAACCCAGAGGATCCTTCGAATTAAAATCATATGAAAAATAAAAAATTATTTTTTTAAAAAAAGTATTTGTCTGTGAATGTAAATTATTTAATTGCCTTTTTCAAAGTTTCATATAGCACTACCAGATATAAAAATCATAATACCGTTAGTTAAGAGCTTATTTTGCTAGCAGCAATCGAGATTGTAGAAATTATGTTAGGGGATAATTTTGCAAAACTATTATAATCCATAACTCTTTCAAATGACTCTGTTGAAATCAAATTGGTGATATATCTGAAGATAAACAATGTTAGCTTGCCTCGAAGATTCGGGACTATTTACTTTCAAAAGAGAGCTTGGTGAAACAACAAATAGTAATAAAGATTCCCATTTTATTTCCAATGTTAGATTTAAGATTATATATCAGTATTATAACTACTTTTCTGCAAACCAAAAAATTTAAAAGCAACAGCAGTCGCACTGTTTGCTATTTTAAATGATTTTATGAGAGAAACAAACTTAAAAAGGAAAATGGCTTCTGAGTTTGGATTGACGGTGAGTTCAGTATCCCAAAGTTCCCAAAGTATACAAGCACTTGTAAAAAAACCGCCATAATATTTCTGAACGCATGCATGTTCTAAAGAGAAACTCTGACTTCCAAAGAAATGAGTGTTGTTCTGCATAATGTGTTAACTACTGTTGTGTGTTTAAAATTTTTAT
This sequence comes from Latrodectus hesperus, assembly GCA_037975125.1. Taxonomy (NCBI): domain Eukaryota; kingdom Metazoa; phylum Arthropoda; class Arachnida; order Araneae; family Theridiidae; genus Latrodectus; species Latrodectus hesperus. Next base: position 11,304,941 of record CM075853.1, read on the forward strand.
AAAAATTAGAACCCTTATATTGTGAATATTTTTCGCTCATTGTAGACATGTTTATAATACATTCAGCTTAATATAATATTGCAAAAAAATGGTTATAAAATAGGAAATGTTTTCAACGTATTTTCGAATTCAGAGAAGAAATTATGATTTTTCTAGAACAGGAAAACAGACCCAAAGCCAAGAAGTTTGAGAATGGTTTATTTGTAATTAAATTGAAGTTCTAGGCTCACTTATTCGGTATATTAAATAATTTGAATCTTTCACGCAAAATATCAGACACATATGTATCGATACGAGTGCTAAGATTAAAGCTTTTTGTAGAAAAATGAAATTGTTGGGCAGAAATTTAAAGTAGAGAAACTAAATTTTCCAAATGTGTATGATTTGTCTTAAGTCTTGAAGGTGTCTATTTCCAATATTGAGCTTTCTTCCAAAAACTTTGCTTTGGAAAACAAGCCCAAGGATGGCTCTAATAATTATTGAAATTGTTTTTCATATTCTAAGTTTACATAAAGTAAGTTTTGATTTAGTAAGTTATTATGTTTTAATAAATTAATTAAGAAATATTCATTTGAGAAGTATTTTATTTTATCTGTTTGTGCTTTCCTTTTTGTCAGTTTATCAACTTCTTAAATAATGTTTTCTCTTGTTCAATCTCGCGTATTGTTAGGGGATCGCACCCCACAGGTTGAAAATCGTAGGGTGTGATTCCTTAGGGATGTTTTATGGAAATGTTTGTAGAGATTGGAAATAATTTTTTTGCAGAACTGTATATTTTGCTTATTATTTTTCCCAACTGTGTCCAAAGTTAAAACTGATTTTTCATCAAATAAATCGATATAAAACATTTTAGAATTATAAAAATTAACTATTAATTTTTACACTTGTTATATACAAAATATTAATATATTTTAGGCATTAAAATAAACTGCAAAACTCCATCCATTTAAGATCAAACAATTTTGAATACTAGATTACGAAAAATCTACTGTAAGAGATAATATTTTTTCAATTTGCTTATTTAAAAAAATATTGATCAGACAATTGAATACCCTTATAATTTGTTCAATTTTAATATTTTAAAGCATAATTCTAGGAAATCAATATGTATACTTAAAACAAACATAAATTTTACTTCTTTTGGTAAATCATATTTTCCATTCAGAATAATATTCTACATCATTATAAATTTTTATTGACATGAAATTTTTAAAACTGCATAAAAATCACCAGTGATATATGTTCCCTAAAAACAATGTAAAGTATATATTTAGATTTATAATACTGTATCAAGTATTTGATAATTTACGTAGATACTTACGCACGCATGCACACATATACATTTCCCAAACTGTACTCAAATATTTTGTGAAACATAACGAATAATTGTATTTTAATTAAATGAAAATAAAGAGTAATATATAGTTTTGATTTTTTCTGCGTAATTATTAGCAAAAATTGATGCTGTTTTGGCATTGAATTAAATAAAATTTACATAATTTGAAATCAGGATTCAGAAAAGTGACATTGACAAAAATCTAACAATATTTACAGAGCGTAGAGGGTACGAGAAAAATATTTTCTTATTAATTATTTTGTGTATAATGAAAAAAAATTAAGCATAAGACCTATAATTGTAAATAAATCAATCTTGAGTCATTAAATTAATTGATACTTTATTGAAATATATGAATATTATCAAAGGTACAGGTTTCCATTAAAACAAAAGCAAAGAATTGGTTTGCGGTTTTCAAGTATAAAAGAGAAAATTATCTGAGACATGAAAAAAGTATAAAAATATGTTTATTTATTTTTTCTTAATCTTCATTAATATAAATTTCTATTAAAAATATTTGTGTTAAATACAATTTTGTTTTTAAACTATAGAAAAACTATCAGAATAGAAACATGTATTTGGATTTCAGGCAAAATCTTGTTTTTTTTTTTAATTTTAAACAACACAATTAATGTGCATTTCCTATATCTTTGTGCTTACATTTGTGAGAATATTTCTCTAATATATAAAAGATGAACTATTTTGCTAACTGGATGCTTTGTAAAACCGATTTACAAAGAAAATTCTTTACTCAAGAAGTATTTTTCATGAAAATCCTCTTATATTTAATAGTCAGTAAGCGTTTGAAGCTCTACTTTACTTTGTCTCACTGAGATATTTTGTGATGAACGAAATCATCTATCTCTAAAGTTATTACAAATGTTTTCTGCCTACATTCGCAACAGCTACATGTTTCAGAAACATTTTCCACTTTACACTGGATCAAGAACCTCTAAAGGGAGCATGAATCAAAAATGAATCAACAAATGAATACTTTGAAAGCTTGTAAAACTTATGGAAAAAGAAAATCTGGAAATATTTCAAGACATTATAAACATTGAGATCATCCGCTTTCGCTACTGAGGATTTGTTTTGGTTTTTTGGGAAATAAAATAAGTATTTCGATGCAAATCAATAAATCATGTGAAACATACGGGAAAACACTGAAGTATATTTTCTTATATTTTATGGAAGCTAGCTAAATCTTAAATATTAATTTGTAACAGTTATGATATTTTAATAAGTAACATATTGTACCCACAAAAATATTATATTCATTGCGAAAAAAATTAGGTTATGTTAAAAATTAAGTTCAAAGAAATGGCTCATTAAAATAAATTTAAATATTTCTCAGATTGTGTTTTTGAAAGTTTTTCGCTCAAAATTTTTAATTTTATTCAATTTTACTCAATCAATTGTGCTTTTAGATGTATATTTTAAAGATTATTAACAACAAACTACATCACTCATTTTTTATAAGCAATATACACTCATGTCTATAAATTAAGGATAATTCAGAATCATACAGAAATTGAACTCCAAAATAAAAAAATCACATATAGAATTAACACACACATCTTGAAGAATAATATGCAAATTACAAGAAACCACCAGATGGCACCGTTAGTACGTTACAATGACGAGAGTGCAAGAGAGGTGTATATAAGGAACAGTTAATAAATAAAATTGTTCACAAGCGCCTTAAAAGCCTTTCAGTGCAATAACCGCATAGTTATGGCACAAAGGAAGCATTTGGATGATGTTTTACGTGGTAGAAATATCGGTCGTCTGGAATGTGGATGTACCCAGCTGGAAGTATCCAAGGAGTTTGGAATCACCCGTATGGACTGGCCAGCATACTCACCGGACTTGAATCCAATGAAGACTGTGTGGGATAGGCTTGGCCTACGAATTGCAGAACACCAACCCCTCCAACATGTCTACCGAAGCTTCGGGGAGCATTGCTTGATGAGTGGTGTGATATTCCTCAAGATCGATAATTTGATACTCAGCATGTCTAGGCGTTGTATTGAATCGTTTAGGGGGCATACTGTGTATTAACCATCATACCAACCATGCTATATTGGATTTGGTGAATAGGTTCTTTTTTGAAATCTGATCCAGGGATTAAAAATTGCAAATTTTATTAATGATATGAAACATATAGCATCTTTTTTGCTCTTTAACTTTTGTTTAATAGACTTTCAAATAAGTCACATTTGTTTTGCTTCTGTCTCTTTCTTTGCCTGAACTTGCATTATCCTTAATTTATGGACACGAATGTAGTTTAGAATTATTATTTATGCACACATGAATCTTCTTAATTAAATACAATATTATGATTATATTTCCAAATATAATACGCTCAAAACATTTTAGAAATTTATTTCTGACGGCAACATGGCTTTTAATTGAAAGAAAGTTTCATTATCATTTATTTTGGATACATTTTGAATTACAACTAATCGTTTATTCTTTCGTCACTAATAATCGTTCTCTAATAAGTTGATCTGATGTTCTGCTACTGATGTCCAATTAAAAACTTAATTATTAGTTGATAAAAATAGTATTATTGAAGATAATCAAAACGCATTCATATAAAATCAAATAAAAGTAACAAACTCTCTCTCTCTCTATATATATATATATATACATAATATATATATATATATATATATATATATATATATATATATATATATATATATATATATATATATATATATATATATATATATATATATATATATATATATATATATATATGATCCATTTTATTATGATTAATAATTTTACATAAATGAGAAAAAATCATCTTTCGTTTGCTCTGTATCATTCTTGGTTTTAGAAAGCAGTGAGTAAAATACCTTGATATGACAGTAACGTAATTTGCATATACAAGATAAAGCTTACAGTTGACTGCGAACATAATTAGAACAAGAATGTTTAATAACCTCCTAATATGACACTTAATCAAGGATTCTAAGGAAGCGAACTCGAACAATTATGTGGATAATAAAAGCAGTACTATGTTTACTTCATTTACTAACATTTTAAGATCAAATAAAAACCTGATAGATCAAAGTTATATGAAATTGCTTAATGAGATGAATTATTGTCTCAAATCTGTTTCATATGTCATGAACTTATTTTATTAATGTAGTTGTGCAAACTGTTTCACTGAATATTTAGAAGAAAACATCGAGTAAAGATTAGATATATTTCCTTAGAATATCATTTCCATAGAATAAAATTTACAAAAATTATGGAACATAATTATGGCAACTGATTACTATTGAACTTCCAAAAAAGGAAAAACAAAGACATTTTAAAATAAATTTAAGAGCATCACACCAAAAATAAATTTCCAATACATAAATCAATATGATTTTTATTGATGAATATTACTTCTATTTTTACATGTAAACAACTTACTTTTTAAAGGTAGAAAAAAGAATAATGTAAGCTTTGTATAATACTTCTAAGCAATTTTCTATAGTTAGTCATAAGATAGTGAATGAAATATCGGTCTAAATCCCCCCCCACACACACAGATATATATATATATATATATATATATATATATATATATATATATATATATATATATATATATATATATATATATATATATATATATATATAAAATTGGGTATTATCTTCATTAGTTTCTTATTTTCTAATTTTGGAACTAAGAAGGGTTTATTTGACTATGCACACATCGGTACTATTTAAAAAAATATTTAAAGTAACAAGTACTAAGTACTTGCGGTTACTACAAATATATTTTACAAGTTACTGGGTTAGTTTTTCTTGTTGTTATATATTACTATTATTTTTTCTTGAAAAGTAAATAAGGATTCAATAAATATTTAAGTGAAAACGGATAGCATTAAGACAACACTATGTGTTTTTATTATTGAAAACATTATTATATTTAGATTAAAAGCTTTAAACTACATAAATTTGATAAAATATAAAGTTTAAGCAAAAACATTTTATTATTGCAGTATGCTAAGATATGTTTATTAACTCTGCTTTAATTGACCTAAAAAACTTTTTTATATAAAGCGTGAACACTTTTTGAGTTCTTCAAAATGATCTTAAAGAAAATATGTGTTTTTTAATAATATTTCCAAATTAATTTTTTTGTATTTTTTGTGAATTGTCTTTGGAGAGGAAATCAGGAAATAAATACTTGTGTTTTCCTTTGGGCATGTATTATTTAAAAGTCTGAAATATTTTTTGGAAATTGAATTACGTTTTAACATTAAAACGAAGAGTGAAAAGATACTTATGATTATCTAAATTCTTTTAAAAAATGAAATTTCTTAGTGTCAAGCTTCCCAGAAAGAATGTTTTTTGATAAAATATATTAAAGTTCTTTCATGTCAGTAAGCAAACTAATTTAAGGAAAATGAGTAATATTTTTTATAATAGCATTATCTCATGAATTTTATTAATATTTTCTAAAAATATGTTACTGACATTATCAAAATTCAAAAAAGACTAAGATCCAAAATATTTTATTTTAATATTTGCTTACTAAATTTACCGAAAAATTACATTTCCTAGAAGTAAATGAAAAAATGTAGAAATCAGACTTATATATAAAAAATTGAGAAATTCACTCAATAAATTTTTAGTACTCGTTGCAATTTCTTTTTCAATATCTACTACATTACTTTAAACAGTAAATAAAAATAATAGTTAAACATTTAAAAAAATAATTGTTAGAAAATTTTACAAGGCAAGTATACAAAAAAATGCATTTTAACTAATTTGCGAGCTCATTAAATTAAAACAAAAAAATCTTTATTGAACATGGTAAAAACTGAATTTTCTGATTTGAAACATGCTTAAGAAGAAATAATTTGAATTCAGGTGGATAAAAAATATTTGCATGGGTAATTGTAGAAAAAATAACTGTTTCTGTATCCCAAGAAATCATTATTAATGATGTTACAATTATGATTCGTCTAAAATATCTTTATTGTTTTTAATTATAAAATTATAATACTTTCCTAGAATAATTATTCATCATAACTATTTTTTGTAAAACATTCTCTAAGATATAATATTTGTTTGTATTCTGGTGATTGAAAAAATTGAAAGTTTTTTTTCTATGATATTGAAGATTTTTATTTATTGTGTTTTTTTTATTTCAACCTGATCAATGTTTAACTTTAAAATTATTAAAATTGATAAATTTTGTACAATAAATATTATATTATAAAAGTAGAAAAACTGAAATAAAACTAAACTTTCTATTACTTGTCTATTTTCTATCCATTTAGAGCCACATTTTAACTAGTACTAACATAATATAAATTACAGAAATAATGAGTTTATAAATTTTTTATAAACGTAACTGTTATAATTCCAACATACCATTTTAAGATTTTTTTAAAGTTTTCTTAAATTATTCCACACTTTCAAATGATTCATATCTTAAAAACTCAAATGTACTTGATAATATTTGGTTGAAATATATCAAAGTTGTGCAAGTTAAAAGCAGTTGTATCGTACTTACCTAATTTATTTCCTAAAAAGAGAAAGAAAATGCCTTATAAATTAAAAGTACATTCAAAAACAGATTGAACATACATAAGTTGGATTTTTTTACTTTTATTTATTGTTTTGAATGACTATCCTTCCTTCTGTGTGTTCATAAAATGTATATTTAAAATTTTTAGGTCGAATTTTTCTTCTATACTGTTAATATTGTGAAAAATTTGCGAATCTTAAGAAGTGTCACAATTATTGCTTTACCATGTAATCTATATGTTTCCCTTTCATAATTGAATTAGGCTATATTATGCTTGAAATAATTCATTAGATATTATTTGGTGTTTTTCATGATTTTTTTATCATTTTTAATTTCTAGAATAATAGATATAATCTGAGAATGAGTTTAGTTATAATGTTTTGAGATAATAAATTTACATTTAATTTTTTATTTAAATTTATTAATATTTGGTAAAAATATTTCCATTTATTTTCATATTTTTCTAAAACTCAGAACTTTTGCCTGAATAAAACCTTTTGAGACACCTTTTGTATAGTTTCAATATCTACGCACAGACTTTTCTATCATTATTTTATAATTTCTATAAGTATTATTTTGATAGGAATTTACAAAATATATTGTGCAATTACAATAAAACCAATTTTTAAATCTAATGAAAATGTAATTAGTAATACATTATACAGTCAAAATAATAATTCTATATTTTAAATATAAGAGATTAGGATAATAGAAAATTATATGCAATAATAGTGTAATTAGAAATTCAAATTATATTTTATTGTAATTCTTTTTTATTATGTAATTTTTTATCTTTACAAATTATCTTTAGAATTTATTTCCATCATATGTATTATTAATTAACAAAGCATCTATAAATGTTATCACATATTTAATTAGAATTACATTTACTTTACTGAATATTTTATGCTGCGAGTTTATGCGTCAATATTTTCAGTAGCTAATAATAAAACCAAAGCTGAAATAAAATCATAGAAGAAGTTATAGGAACTATATTTAAAACATATAAAATAACATTAGAAAATATAGACATCAAGTGCAGTCATTTACTGATATAAAAAGAAAGCAAATTTTATAATGGTTATTTCCATTAATCAAGAAAATCATGTTAAATTTTTTAATTAACTTAATTCTTTATAGGAAATTAATTACCATTCATCCATTGCCAGATGCATTTTGCTCTTATTAAGCTGAAAACAGAGGTTTATGCTGATCTAGTATATATATATATATATATATATATATATATATATATATATATATATATATATATATATATATATATATATATATATATATATATATATATATATATACATATATATATATGTACTAACTAATTTAAATTTACTATTTTGAATTTTTTTTTAATTTTTCTTTATTTAAATTGATATTAGTCTGAATGTAATAAAATTATATTCTGGAAATTTGGTAAAATCACTTTCATAAGCATATAGGTTTGATGTTCATAATTTAAATTTGTATTTTGGGTAAAATTACATACTTGAAATAAAATAAAACCTTTTCCTTGAAAACATAATTGGCAAGCTTCATGTGTATATTTACATGTAGATATTAAAGAATATCAAAACTTGAATGCATTAATTAGTTTTTTTTTTACTGTTGAAAATCATAAATAAGACGAGTGAATATTTTTAAATCGTATGAAACACATTTTACAGTTTTTGCAAACCTAACTTAGAGTGTTATATTTTTTTAAAATTGCATATTACGAATATTGTATGATGCAGTAGAAATAGAAATTTTAAAGTAAATATGGTAAGAATCATAATATTTATTTGCAAATATAAAATGTAGGTAGCAGATTAAAGTTAATCTGAAAAATATTTCCCGAAGCTTTACAAAAAACTACAAATTTCTCATTCTGTATGAAGAAAAATACAATGTAATAATTGAAAAAGATTGATAAGAAATTAGAATTTATAGTCTACAAATATTTAGAATCTCATTGATTCAGAAATTGATTTTACATGTTTTTAATAATTTCATCATAATATTTTGCTTAAAAATATCATTCATTAAATTAAAATCACCGTATTAATTTGCACTTAATTAAAGAAGTTTAAATATCAGATTCAATACTTTTACTTGAAAATGCATTTCAAGATCAATAATCATCTTAATTCATATATAAGTACATATAGAACTCCATCCTCAATTATACTTTCATAAAAGTTTTTAACAGATTCTCTGAGTAAAGAAAAATTACAAATATAAAATTAGCAATAAAATAAAATGGTTTTCCATTATAAAGAAAAACTCGATATAATTTCTAAAATCATTATTTATTACTTAAGAATTGATTTAATCAGATAAATAAAACTTTTATGTATATTCTTAAAAAATATAAATCAGGAAGAAGTATTTATTATATATGAATTTACTCCTAAATTTTATTCAATAATTTTGTGTTAAAAGAAAGCAAAATTTCAAAATGTTAAATTATTCAGTTAGTTCTACAAATTAAACATCATTATTATAATCAAAAAAGCAATTTTAATTGGAAATGGATGTTATTAAATTCACAGTTAAGGAAGAGGGAGATCAGGGAAGAAAATGTTTCTCAAAATATATTTTTCCAGATAATTTTATGCAAGATAATCATAACATTATCATAGAAATGAATAAAAATTTAAAGGAACTGGAAATGATTTTAGCTGAAGACGTATTTAATTTACACAAGCTATACTTAATTAAACTTTTATTCACTTTAATAATAATTTTTATTCTGATAATTTAGATAACTAAAAATTCGTATTGTTAAACAATTAAGCTAATAGTTTTATTCAAGAGAATAATTTTTTATTACTGTCCTGTAGTTATTCTTCAATTTTTATGTATTTACATATTAATATAACCTTTATAATTTAGTGAAGATATAAAACTTTAATTTTACAACTTTAGTTATAATGTGCTTAAAAAAGAAATTCCTTTATTGAGTTCATTAATAAAAATATTTATAAATACATTGTTGTTTTTATTGAAAATTCTACAAACAAGTTTCACGTTTTCATTAATTATTTTGATAAATATGGTAGTTTATAATTCTGCAATAAGTTATCTTTCCAAACCAGGTTTCCTTTTTGTGAGTTATAATTTGCTATAAGCTTGCAAGGTGATAGAGATCTAACAACAAATTTCTGAAACACTTATGTCAAAAATATTAGGAGAATAGTTTGTATGAAAATTAAAATGTTGTGTTAATTGGTAAACATAATTTCCCGGAATTTATAAAATGTTGCCAATAGTTTTCAATAAAATTTTATTTTAATTACACTGCTGGCCACCCAAAGTGCAACAAAAAGAAAGACAAAAGATATCACAAGAAATTTTTTTGTAGATAACTTGTTGAACAAGTATCAAATGATTAAATTTACAGACTTATTTGAACCATTGTTGAATATCACCACTACCATACGCCTTGGCATTAATTCAAAAAGACCTTGGCTCTTGTGTGCATTTTGTCCAGAAATGAAATCAATGTACACTGCTGGCCACCCAAATTGCAACACCAAGAAAGACGAGAGATATCACAACAAAATGTATTTGTTAATAACATATTCACCAAGGACCAAATGATTAAACTTATATCATTATGTGAAGTATGGTTCCTGACCAAATCAGTAGCAAGAATAGCCACCATTGCTGGAGTTCACCAATGCGACACACCTCAGCATTGATTAAAAGAGATTTTGGATGTGTTCTTGGGGTAGAGCAGACCAAAACAGATTTCACACGTTGCAAAGTTGATCTGGTGTGGCAGCTGGGGATGTAATCTGGGTAAATCATTGAACAACCATGGATCACATGTTTTCTATAGGGAAAAGATCCCGAGAGCGAGACGGCCAGTGATGCAATTCCAGCCGGCCAGCGATGCAATATCAACGAAGGACCTTGGGCAATACGTGCAACGTGAGGTCAGGCATTATCGTGTTGAAATATTGCCGCAAAGAGAAAGCTTACCAACGAGCTCAGTGGCCGAGTGGTCAAAGCACGCGATCCAAACTCAGAGGTTGCGGGTTCGATACTAGCCACGGCTGTTGTATCCAAAGTATGGATTTTTTGTTTGTTTCCTTAATTAGTTTCCTTATGTTCTCCAACATTCTAGACCTTTCTTTGTTATGTTAATTAGTTGTTTCTCGAATATTCTATAACTGTATAAAAGCTTATACCCACTAGTCGTGGGCAACTTCTCGACCTTGTAAGGTTACAAGTCGCTACTTTCCTTCAATAAACTTGTTTGTTTAAAACCAACGGTGTGTTTACTTAAATCTTCATGACAATATAACTGTGGACAAGCCTCGAAGATAAGGAAGGACAACTGGCCCCAACACTTTGGAGATGTTATACTGGCTGTCTAAAGTACTGGCAATGCATACTAGAGAATGTCGTGAATAATATTCAATACTTATACATAACATAATACCTGGTGTGACCAGTGTGGCAGTGTATAAAGCAGCTGTTCAGCATTCTCTCTCCATGGTTCCTTCAGACTTGAATCATCGTGGTGTTGCAGACAGAAGCGTGACTCGTTAGTAAAGACAATTTCACTTAATTCTGCCGTCCACATCCTTCTTTCATCACACCATTGGTGGCGGAGACGTCTGTGGTTCTGCGTCAAGGGCAGGCGATGCAATGGAAGTCTTGCGGACAGACCATTCTAGATGATGCATTACAGATTGCATGTGCTGTGCCATGCACACAATTTGCGTATCATCACGTGAAGTGGTGTATATTTTCGAACATGTAGGTACATCGTATTCTTTTGCACTTAATGATTACATATCGACATTACAGTTATTTTATTTCATCCAACACGATTGCCGATTATCCTAAAAAGAAATCCGCAATCTCGGTAGGCAACTGTCCTTACTCTGTCAAACTCGGATGCTTGATCAAAATATGATCGCTATTTCCTACGAGGCATAATTGATGGCGTTTTATTTAAAAAAAACCGCAAGAAAAACACTATTGACGAAGTTTTAAATAGCGCATTGAAGTAGCGCCACAGCCGTGCGTGATGTGCATATGCGCTGAAATTCTAATAATTTAAATACCTAATCTCCGCTAATGAATGTTTGTAATTTCATATTATTTGCGTGCTTCGTTCTGGACATTCTATTTACGGTTTCCAGCAGAATAATTTATGCATCATTTTAAAGTATGCCATAATTTCTGGGCAATATTTATTCAATCTATTTACTTGATAGACAAAATTATGAATAATTATCTTAATTTTATTTGTTGAAATCTAAATCCATCTTTTATTTTATTAAAAGTTTTTTCATAGTAAATCAATTATCTTTAATCTAAATACATTCTAATTCATTCGAACTAATTTTTTTTCTTTCATTCAGTGTAAAAACAAATTGCAATTTTTATAAAAAAAGGACTTCCATCAATTAAATACTTTCTTCAATAAAATAAATAATTAAATAAAGATAAACTCACGCGATTAACAATTTATTTAATGTTTACACAAGCTCTTTAAGAACAAGCACTTAAACCATAGTATAGGACTCACGCGAATTCAAGCAATATTTTGCTATTTTTATCAGGAAAAATATATCTTCAGCTTGGGTAGTCGTAATAAAACTCAGAAAAATAGTTCAACCTTACAATTTTAAGGTCCCATTAGAATATCTTGAAAATAAAATTACATGTTGATTTTGTTTTCTTATAAAAAAAGTATTCAAACTTCATTCATTATCATTGTCTCACTCACTCACTCACAAACACACACACACACACACACACACACACACACACACACACACACACACACACACGGTCTTTTTACGTTGATTATGTCTTAAAGTACTCAAATATATCACGGAACACAAAACATTTACCATACTATTTTTATTATATATACATACATATATATATATATATATATATATATATATATATATATATATATATATATATATATATATATATATATATATATATATATATATATATATATATATATATATATAAAATTTATTTTTAACGATGTTTCTCTTTGTAATAAATGGAGATTATTCTGTAGTTTTTTTATGACTACTTTCTTTAATAATACGACATTATAAGGTATAGGCATTTCTAACATTTCTATATTGTAGAACATTCATACTTTATATTGTTGTCTAGATTGAATTATTATTGTCAATTAAATGGAAAAATAAAATTGTATTTATTAAATTGAAAATGGTTGATTAAATCATATTTTTAAATTTATCAAGTCATAATTTTTATATGTAAGAGGTGAAGTTTCTCTATAAAAATATTTTAATTGAATATTTTATTCAACGCTATAAGTATCGAAGAATCACAATTCTAAAATTGATGAATTTGCATTTATAAATAACAGATTTCAAAGAGCATACTTGAATTCTTGTGACTATTTTATTTAATTTAAAATGTAACGATATTTTTATATTTGACAAAACTATCCATTTCATGCTAAAATAACTGCTCTAAAATACATTTTAGGCAAATATAGTAAGGGAACAAATAAAGTTTCAAATATTTCTCTTTACCAAATCACCAATTGCATTATACTGTTAATTTGATAATACAGAACAATGATACTTTATTTTAAAACTGAACAATTCCCAAATGCTTAAATAGCATGGTTTACTTTTATGTAAGGAAAAATATCACAAACAATTTATTTCAAATACACAGTTATAAAATAGTTTAAAATGTTGACTTTATAAATTTAAAACGTAAACATACCCTTTTAATATAATTTAAAAGATATTCTAACGTAATGTATTTGATAAAACTCAATTTCATTTGGAAATATTTATTTTATTTAAAATGCATTATACACTGCTGGACAATTGCTAAAAACGGATAGCACTATCATCCATAGCAACTTCAAGATGAAAGGAAGCAAAATGTGGAAAATTAGAATAAGTGCGGGATATAGTAAGAGGAAGTATGCGTACGCAAATTTTTTCCTCGTTTGTTCATCACGTGATAGCTTTCATAAGAGCTTTACAGGTTTTGAAGCGTGTGGACAGTTGTTGTTTCAAGTGAAAGTTTTACAGGAAAGATTTAATAAACGAACTTGAAATTTTTGGCATGTCTTCCCGACATCACTTAGATGATTTTATGCATGGCCAAATTATTGGAAAGATGGAAGGAGGGTGAAAAATAACAGATGTTGGCAGGAAAATCGACATCGCTAACAGCGCTGTTTCACGGCTGTGGAAATCATTTAAAACAACTGGAATATGTAGTAGGCGGCACGGGGGAGATCGTGTTAGAAGTACAACGCCTTCAGAAGATAGATATATCATCCTATCAGCAAAAAAGAACAGGCGCACCACAGCTCAGCTGGTGGCAAATCAGTTTCTTTCTGCCTCAGGAAAGCAGATCTCCCAAAAAACTGTATGCAGACGTTTGAGGGGAAGATGACTATACGCCCACAGACCTGTTGTGTGTGTGTCTCATTGACCAGACAGCACCGTACTGCCCGTTTGCAATGGTGTCGTCAGCATCGCAATTGGACTGAACAGGACTGGTAATGCGTACTATTCTCAGATGAGAGTAGGTTCAGTCTGTCATGGGATTGTAGACGCCAACTGATCTGGCGCGAGAGTGGTACTGCTTATCGTCCAGAAAATACCCAGAGAAGGGACCAATATCCGACATGCAGTGTCATGGTGTGGGCCGGCATCATGATCAGTAGCCGCACGCCACCTACATGTGGTTGCGAATGGGACTATAACGGGCCAACTATACATTAATGAAGTTCTACTTCCTCATGTTCGTCTTTTCCGTGGCGCTGTCGGTAATAAATTTGTTTTTATGTACGAACGCAACATGTCATCGATTACCTCTCTGTTAAGTATTGTCTAGACAGCGTGGGTATTCGACGCCTCGTATAACCATCACGTTCTCCAGATTTAAACCCCATTGAAAATATGTGGGATGCTTTGGAGAAGCAAGCTGCTGGTCGAAACTATCCTCCGACATACAAGAAAACCCTCATTCGTGCAATCCCAGAGGAATTGGGCCGAGCTGGCAGCCGAATGGTTAGCGCTCTTGCCTTCGGTTTAACAGTTCGTGGGTTCGAATCCCACCTTGGGCATGGATGTTTGTAGTGGTTCGGAATCCACTTTAAGCCGTAAGTCCCGGTCTAATTAGCCCTCGTGTGCAAAAAGTGACCGTTGAGCGACAAACAAACCAAACCCAGAGGAATTGGATAAATTGCCTCAACAGCTGCTGGATAATGTTGTGCAAAGTATGATACGACGTGTGGAATGTTGCATCTCACTCCATGGTGGACATATCCCGTACTGATACCTTTCTTCAAGGTGCCTGCTGACTTTTTGATGCATTGTTCTATTCTTCCGTATGCAGCATCAAATGAACATTTTTTTTCTTTCAGATGTTTCACAGCTTTAGTACTTTCCAGAACAATAAATAATCGTTATTCTAATGTTTGAACGGTGTGGCAATTATATTTTATCCTACTCGGCTTCATGTCTCGCTTAATGTTATGCTACATTGCAATTTGTGATCCATCCTTAGCAATTGTCCAGCAGTGTATTATTTTCGTATGCATGTGTATGTTAACAGTGGCATATTGTTTTATCGGACTTTTCTAATTCAACAGAGTGAAAATACCGTTCTATAATATTTTATTTATTAGGTTCCTCACTATTTATGAAAGTGTTTCCTCTTAAATGTATATAAATATCGGAATCTTTCTTGCAAAAAATTGCATAAAATATTTTAGAGAGTAAATTATGCTTAAAGAAGAAATCAAATAAAATTTGTGATCAAATTTTTCTAAACATATCCTCATTCATCTAATTTTTGCTAATTTTAAAGTTACGAATCTGTAATAAGATCCTAATAAGCAAATTTACCATATTTCTTATTTAAATTTAAAATAAAAATATTTGTAATTAAAAACAATTGTAGTGATTTTAAAAAACTTGTGAGGATACATACTGAGATTTCAATTTCAGCCAAGAAAAAATTGATATAGTGACACATTCAAGTCAGTTTAAAAATTAAAGCAACTATATAATTTTTAAAAGATTTTGGAGAAAGAATAAAAAAAGAAATTATATTGTGTATATATTTATATTGTATCATTATATTGTATAAAAATTGTGATTTTTCTAAAATATTGAAGCAGCCTAAAGGAAAGCAATTTATATCAGTTCAATAATCTTTTTATGTAAAATGTAAAAACTGTTTTATGTTGAATACATTTTAATATTTTAAAATTTTCAATTATATCAACGATAAATACTAGGTGTTATGATTATACTTGTTTTAAATATACAAATATGATAGTTTTCAGGTATAATTAAATTTTTATGATGAGTAATACCCTCAACCTCGTTAATATTTATAAATGATAACGAATAAAAAATTAATTTGTAGGAAAATAGTTTTATAGTGCCTAAAATTAGATTAAATTATCTCCTGGAAATTATGGTGAGGACTTGAAAGCCAAAGAGCAAGGTAAATATTCATTTCATTCTTTTATTCTTGCAAAAACATGTGCTCAATATGACCACCAGCGCATCTACAACATTATTAAGATGATTCATATCTAAAACTATTGATTTCTTACAACTTAGCAAATGCTAATTGTGCTAAAAATTAGCATTTCAAAATTTTAAAATTTAACAAATGATAATAAAAAATGTACACTTAACAGTCTACATTTCAGCCAATACTAGGGAAAATAAGCGATGGACAAGTGCTTTCAAGTAACCCCATCAAGAAATCAGCTGGTTTGGGGTCAAATGATCATGGGTGTCATGCCTTATTGAAATGCCGCCTGCCCATATTGTCTTGACTGAAAGATTGAATTAGAAATCGTTTTAGTGAAATGAGCAGTGTCTTGGAATAATATCCTGTATGAAGGTCATTTTAGGTAACTCGTCGCCACTTTGATTTAATGGACGGACGATTTTATCACGGACGAACGCAAAACATAATGTTTATTGATATTTTGCACAAGTTCCTGGCAGAGAAATTTTGACCGTGTTTTTCCGAAACAGAATTATTCTACAAATAATTAATGAATCTGTTTCTTATTAGATGTGCTTCTAAGCAAACGTGGTTAATTTTTGACGCTTTCTTGCAAACCATCATCTTTTGATGATTATTTTACTTATTTATATAGTATTAAATGTCAATGAATTTTTAAATTAAACGTTTCATTTCAGTTACATCGAGAATAAATACATTTTCAATAACAAATGAATTTTTAAAAATGCTATAGAATTTTATTCATTTAATTCTAGGAAACATCTGATTTGAAGTAAAATGACCGTAGGGGCCATAGATTAATAGAACTTCAACTTACCATAATGTCTAGAATAAAAATTTCCATTGAAATCGTATCACTCAATAGAACTAGTTTGATGCTGCGATAGCTTCAATAAAGCTCATTTTAGACAACACTTCGTCTCTTTGGCTTAACCCAGTAACGGCTTTATCAAGCAAAACGTTTTAAGATTTGTATTGCTTATTGTGTGCAGATATTCCTGCAAAAAAATGTTGGTCATTATTTTTTTAAAAAATAACATGATTAATAATTCATGGTTCACAATATTTATTAATTATTTATGTAAATCCTGTAAAAATATTTTAATATAAAATATTGGAGAATATATTAAAATATAGTTACGAATAAAGTTTATTACGAAGTTAAAATCCATACATTCATTAATATTTTCCTCAGAAAATGTATTATGTAGTCAAATTAAATAAGTATTTTTTTATATAAACATGTTTTGTAAATTGCAACATATATTCTAATTTTAATCATACTAGGTACTTATTTATAATCA
The DNA here is from genome assembly GCA_037975125.1 of Latrodectus hesperus. Taxonomy (NCBI): domain Eukaryota; kingdom Metazoa; phylum Arthropoda; class Arachnida; order Araneae; family Theridiidae; genus Latrodectus; species Latrodectus hesperus. The sequence goes on from CM075853.1 coordinate 11,322,666, forward strand.
ATAACATGGAATTAGAAAAGTAAAACTAAGGAAATACGAAAAATCCAAAATACAGAAATTTAGTAATTTGTGATTTTGAAGAAAATGTATCTAAAATTTTCGAATAATTGTGAGAGAACAGTTGTTTTCGTTCACGGATGCAATTCTATCAATAAATTGTTCCTTAGAGAAACAGATAAGTAGTAATGTTTAAAAATGATTTACAATTTGTAGATATATTACTTAAATATTACTTGAACATTTGTAAATAGTAAAAAATTAAATAAGAATTTTAGAGGAATAAAATTTTTATACAAATATGCTGCATAAGGACTAATTTGTAAAAGTAAGAATGACTAAACGATAATTTATTCCATATTTCACAGATTTCTTAAAACAAATGGTATTAATATACTATGAAATTTTATTTTCTAAATAATAAACTTTTCCAGAAAATAAAAATTAGAACTTTAAAAATTTCAGGAATGAGCTTTCATCTTTCAGCATCCACATATTTTTTACAAAAGTAAATAAATGCAAGATGCATTAGATGCAAAATTTCAAATGAAAACTTATTTCCCTCAGAATAAAAATCCATACAAACACGCAAATATTTTCTAGTTTTCTTTATTTATTTTCCCAGAGTTAAAAGTTCAAAACTCAGAAGTTATTTTTCTCTGAAAACCAGAGTTAAGTTTTCTTTGACTGTTTAAATGAAATTTTGAATTTTTATTTTTAGTATATTCACTGTTAGATTTCTACACTAAAATTCTCTGCATTTTTTTATAAAAACAAAAATATGCAAGAAAAATTTCAGCAACTAAAATTTCCATTAGTAGAAATGTTTACAAATATTCAAATTTTTCATAACAACATAGATTGAGATTGAGAAAAAGTTTTTTGAATTTGCTATTTTCTTCATATGATTTATTTCTCTCACATGTTCGTACTTTGTTTATATTCCAATGGAATTTTCATTAATACAGGACATCCCGTGAAATAAATCCTTTTCTAAAAATATATGTTTGCTAAAAATAAACATTTATTTTACTAAAAAAAGTTTACAAATAGAATGGTTGAGATTATATATTGTGCATAGAATATGATCGATCCCCTTACAATAAAATATATTGTAAATTTCTTGGATACCTGCTAGAAAATATAAAACTTTAAATATACTCTTCTGTGTCAAATACTTAGTGCGCCATTTCGTTGTAACACCTAATTTTCATTAACATTTCTCTAGAATTGAAATACATTTGCAGAAGCAGATAACTAAGAAAACTTGAGATTTAAGAATTCATTTATAGTTACCTGCAGAAATTTACATTCTTTGTATTGCATAACATCATAGACACTGTATGCGTATCATTAATTTTAGACAAAAGTAGTAATTTTATTCATCAACATTTAAAAAAGAAGACGGAGTAATATACATATGTTTCTTATTACATTCAACTGTAACATTTTATAAATTTGTATTTCATCAATTCGTAATAAAGTTTGCAAAATAATTATAAAGATTTGTGGTAAATTTTTTTCATAGGAACTTAAATTTCATTGGAAATCAGTAGGGTTTGAAATAACTCTCTTCTTACCTATATTATTATTATTACTATTATTTGAGATGTCAACGATTGTAAATTTATGTTGTGTAACACCTCTCTTGTATGACTCATTAAAATGTATTTTTTTAAAATTAATAAAGAAAAATATATAGGGATATGAAATATATTCACTTGACATAGTAAAAAACAAACAAAATATACTCTCCTTAATTGTTACTGTTTGCTTGTTTTGCTTTTTATATTAAAGATTAAAATCAAATTCAAACGTATTTAAATATGTTAGACTTATTGGTAAGCTAAGACAATTAAAATATTTTTGAAGTTCTCATTCATGACATATGCTGAGTAAAATACTTATATTCTAAAACAAGCTTCAATAAAATATTATTTCTTTTGCTTATTTCATGTGTCAAAAGTTATCTCAGTAAGTATATCATTATATTTTCCATTGACGTTTAGTACTAAAATGAATTTGTTATAACAACATTCATAAAGGGACAAAACCACTAAGAAAATAATATAGTTATTTATAATGCATACTATTTTATTGAATAAATGTTGTATGTGTAAACCTAATAGCTACAAAGCTTGTTTAAAATAATATTTCACTTCCATTCAAAAATTATCAAGGGAAATTTTGTTTAAATACATAACTTTGTTCCCTCTGCAGGGAATAACTTAAGAAGAATAGTTGTATAAATATTACTAATCTTCAATATTTAATTTTAACTTTTAAGGAAAATTAATGCTGAAAACGGAAAATTATAAATCAATTTCCAAAACAATTACTTTATCACATCTGATCTCATTGATATCTTAATATAAAGGTAGAAGTTTAGAAAAAAATAATGAATTAAAATGATAGCATATTTTATACATATAAAAGTTGCTGTGCAGCCTTTATCAAAATTACAGTTACACGTGTTATTTTGTGAATGTTTATTTAACTACACTTTCATTCATATCTGCTTCAATTATTTTATTAATTAATTTATTTTTCTACTATTACATATTATTATAAGCATTACACACACGTAAGTATAATTTAGTAAAAAATTAATCGATAATGTTGCTTTAAAGTAAATTAATATGTAAAGAAAATGTCATGCATTTCATGTATATAATGAGCTATAAGTAGTTAATATACAAACTGAAAATAAAGTGAATGTTTTTAGACTTTATTTTACTGATAGTATAAGGACATTATTTTATAAATTTTTACTTGTTAAAAATATATTAATTTATGAATAAAATTAATCAATTTTTAACAAAGATTATGTTTTATCATTTTCTGGTTTTTTTATAATGACGTTTATAATGACGCAAATGATTTGTATTTACGGATTTAAAATAATAATAATAATAATCATTGCTTGATTGGATAAGATAAAAAATGAATTAAAGTAACACGAGAAATTTTTAAATATTAATTTTGAACATTTTAATTTAAATTGACATTTTATCACCTATTTTCAAATATTACATATGAAGAAAAGCATAGTTGATAAATAGTAGTTAAAAATAATTAATTATCTTAACTTAAATTTCAAATAATATTATAACATTCAAATTAGTAAATAATGTGAAATAATGTATAAAATCAAACAAGTTTTAAAAGATAACACTGTATTGCAAAAGGTGTGTAATCACTTCTGAACAATCTATAATACATAATTGGCTTAGTTAGATCTAATAATGGAATTGTTGATATTTCTTGTATAGAAAAATGACTATCGAAATTTATTTACCAAACTGGATAGAAATTCAGCGTTTAAAAAGTCACAAAACCTCATCATGCTTCACGATATTCTATAGTATAAAGTATAATATAAATTTTCGGTGGCAATGGTCTGAGCCGTGTGCAGTGCTGCAGGGGTTTTTGAAAAGTTTCAAAATGGTGTTTTCGATGTGAGAAACGAGGAGTGTGGAAGACCAGCAAAAAATTTAAAGATGTGGAATTACAAGCATTACTCGATGAAGATGACAGCCAAGCACAAGAAAATCTTACAGAACAATTGAATGTTGACCAGAGCACTGTTTCCCGCTGTCTCAAAGCAATGGGCAAGATAATAAAGGGCACCGTGCTAAACTGAGCAAGAACATCATTAATACACTTAGCTGGCAGCCCTTAGAGCATGCGGCTTATTCGTCAGGCTTGGCTTCTTCCAATTACCATCTATTTGCATCATTGGGCCAAGCACTGGTTGATCAGTGCTGTACTTCTCACGGAAACGTCAAATCTTGGCGTGATAACTCTTTTGACTGTGATAACTCAAAAGACCATTAATTTTCTTGGCATTGCCCGAAAGATGAGAAAAATGTATGCCTAGCGATGGATATTATTTAAAATAAAGAAATATTAAGAGTTTTCGCAAATTTATTGTGATTTTTTTAAATTATTGTGTAATTTATTGTGTTTTTCCTTTGATTTGCATAAACCTCGTATTACTTTTTTGAAGGGAATTCTCAGTTTTAATTTTTTTAATGATATATAGATAGGCAAAATTAATTTAAATAAATCTGAAGATAACGCACATACTTCTAGGAAAAGCATTTTATTCCGATTATAAAAAATTAATTTCATTTCTAATTTAATATACTAAAATTTATTTAAGAAAAACAAGAATTCTTCTAAAAAATCGATTTTTCAAGTCAAAAAATATATTGAAACGCATGGATCAAACTACTTAAAGATATAACATGCAAGCTATTCTCTTTCCATACGTGTAAATTTGAACTTACTGAAATATTTTTTCAGAACATTTCTTTCTTAGAGGGTCCTTGAATAAAATAAAACTTTGAAAGAACTAGAAATAAAAAACATAGAATTTCATTTAAGCGCCCGAGGAAAATCTGAAATCTGTTTTGTGGAAGAAAAGTGATTTCTGACTTCAGAGTTATGTCGTAAATAAAGGAATACGAAGCAAAATATAGCTAAAGAAAAGATTGATAAATACTCAAGTTGAGAAAAAGTTTCAAGTTACTACTCCTCATGTAATGGATTTGAAGGTTTTTATTTATTCATTCTGTTTCGACAATACATTATTTTAACTGAAGAAATCATTTTTGCAAGTTTGGAAATTTAGTACTTTTTTCCAACATTATTTAGCAACATTATTTTCCAACATCACAAGAAGAGTGATTTTAAAATATTTATTCGTTTATAAATAAATATACGCGCTTAATTTTTTTTTAATTTTAAAGTTTATATTTGCTTTATGTTAATATATACATATATATATATATATATATATATATATATATATATATATATATATATATATATATATATTATATATATATATATATATATATATATATATATATATATATATATAATATATATATATATATATATATATATATATATATATATATATATATATATATATATATATATATATATATATATATATATATATATATATATATATATATATATATATATATATATATATATATATATATATATATATATATATATATATATATATATATATATATATATATATATATATATATATATATATATGTATGTGTGATATGTGTGTGTGTGTGCGCGTGTGTTTGTAAATAATCGCAATTCCTTATCTCCACTATAAAAATAAAAACAAATTGATTTCGCAACATTATTATTTTAGCCACTTATGATGTTAACACTATTTTTCATTATATTTTTTTCTTTCCACGTAAAATTAATAAGGAAATTCATAAATGACAAGTTTTGTTGTATTCAACAATTTGGAACAGTGGTAAAACTAACATATAGAAAATTGCAAAAGATGTGAAACAATATATTTCGTTCAAAAATCTGTAACACTTTGTTCAAGTGTGTTTCAGTTTATCGTATGAAAATTAAGCAAAATAAAAATTTTATTGGTCTGAATAATATGAAAAGTCATCTCGATCGCAATTACAGTTTCTATTTAAAAAATTTTGGAAAAAACAATTTAAACAAATATCTTAATCAAAAATATTTATTTTTATAATTTGCATAGCTATACAAAATTTCAGAAGCATTTAAAATTTTATTTCATTAAATTTTTCTTAAATTCATTTTCAGAAATCTGTAAATAATTATATTTTTAAGCAAGATCTTTATGTTAAAAATATTTGATGTCACATAATATCATGTGTATAATATTACGGATATTTCACGAAAATTGTCTATAAATTAAAAATTTAAAAGATTGTACTTTATTGGGTCTTTTTGTTTAATATATATATATATATATATATATATATATATATATATATATATATATATATATATATATATATATATATATATATATATATATATATATATATATATATATATATATATATATATATATATATATATATATATATATATATATATATATATATATATATATATATATATATATATATATATATATATAATTTTGTTCGTACTGTACTCAATATTTCAATATTTGTCACAAATGCCTATTCTTCTTCTAGTATTTGTGCATTGTTATTGAAGTATATTACATTAAATGTTCCCTTAGTCACGCTATTTGCGCTTTAAAGATTAATTGACTATGAGAAAATTTTACGCAAAATGCTTCCATCTGAAATGTGTTTTTAGAGAAGTGCAACTTACACGAAAATATTCTAACTACTGCTTGACTAGGCAGATATTACCATTATATTGAATTATTATAGAAATTTTAAAATTTCTATAATAGTATGTAGTAGTACAAAATAAATAAGCACACATTAATAAATAAGCATATAATGTTGATCATTAAAATATTATTAATTGGAACAACTTTATAGCTGAGAAAATTCATAATTATGTTTCAATTGTAATAAATAATGTTTAAAAAAGAACATAAAAATAAATGTTTTCTGTAATTTTAAGTACAATTTGTTGCTGTTATAAAAATATCAAAATATATTATCACAGTATTTAATTTGATTGTTCAAATATTGTAAGGAATTAAAAATATACATTATATTGAATTAATTTTATTGTTTTATAGGGTGAATATTATTCTTTTCTCAAATATTTGTACAAATATTTGATTATTTTTCTTAAAATACACTATCACAGTAGATAATAAATTCAATTATTGCATATATAAACTATATTCTGTTTGTTCTTCTTCTGTTAAAGCTACATGAGAAACATACAAAATAAAGTTTTTTATAGAGCACATATTTAAAGCCGCTACTGTTTTGTCAAATAAACAGTTTATTAATATAATAATCTGAAAATTTAATTTTCCTTTCACTTGTTTTTTTAAATATTCTCAATGGTTACGATACTACATTTTGCAACCGTTAAATTATAAGAAAACTAATATGTTCAAAAATAATAAGATTTTTGGAATTGGAAAAACTTAGCAAAAACAAATTTCCATTAATGAAGTTTAAAAAAGAATAACAAGATATTATGAATTCTAAATGTTTTAACCGACTCAGCGGCGCAGAAAATTTCAAGAATCTGCGAAAAATGTTTCCTCTTTAAAACCAGATGTACTACTTTTACCCACGTCCCTAAACTATACAAAAATCGTCGACTGTTTCCCATTCTCATTGGGAACATTTCCTACCCCCTGAAAACTGTCACATCGCTCAATTTAGAGGGAGGGGATGTCACTTACTACTAACTACCCTATCTAGGGTTGTATGCATTTGCCAGAAAGAATTGTACATCCCAATAAAAGTGGTTAAAACGAAAACGTATATCTTTTTTTGTATAAAACTTAAAAAGCAAAAATTATTAATAAGTAACTATTTTTTGTGTAATTGAAAATGATTGAAGATATTCCTCAGTATTTTTAGGTTGACTTGGTAAATAACATGAAATTCAAAGAAAAACGGTATCCACAAATTATGATGTTTTAGATTTCTTACGCAGTTTAATTAAGAAAGTTGCTCGTCACATTTTCTTGTATATTTATTATTTTCTGTATAATGGAAATTTCTCTTTTTGAATGAGACACAGAAGCTTTTCAAATTTTTATTACAGTAAGATAAAATAATGTTAGTAAAAATACATTTTCTCACATTATATTTTTCTTAACACAAACAAATTTTTACTTTATATGAATACATCTATGTAGTAATTAGTGTGGTGTTTATATGAAAATAAAATGCTTAATTATTTTTCAATTTTTATAATGTTATTTTCAAAAACATTAATAAAAGCTTTTCAATTTATTCATCTATAAATGTTTTGAGTTTAAACAATTAAACATAACATTAGAAAATTTGCATAACATTGTGAATAAATGTGTGTAATGTTCTTGGTTTATACTATATCTGAAAAATTACTTTCACTTTATATTTAAATATTTGGAAAAGTTTTTTAGCCCAAAAAAATTAAATATTTAAAAAATAAGGATTAATTTTCATTTCTGCATTATTGTATATGAAAATAAAACTATTTAATGCAAAATACATGTAGATAAACTTGCATTAAAATTGTTCTGTATAAGAAATTTTAACACATTATATTTGCTGATTGTGTACTTTCTTAATTATGATATTTCTTATATATTTACATTCTAAAACAATATTATAAAATCATTTATTACTTTTACAATTTTTTTCTTTCATATTAAAAAAACATTATTTAGATATTTTTAACAAGATATTTATTATAAATTAAAGTTGTATTTTAATCGAAAAGAATTCCAAGTGATGGACGAAAAATAAATTGCTTAAAACACATTTGTTAAGTATTCAATATACTTATTCTCATTAACTCAAAATAATATTCATTTATTATGAATCAATCTGGTGAAATAGAAAATGAATTTGAAACTCAAAAGAATTTAAATTAAATTTTTTCAATATATGTGACAACCTATTTTTAAGAAAGCTTTTTCTAAGCACTTTAAATTATTTGAGAGAGGAAGAGAGAGAGATTATTGTGTGCCGTCCTTATTATATATTTACTTTCATCTGGAAATGCATTTTTCTCAATTCTTGAAGTTAAGCACTTTGATAGACCTCATAGTGATTTAAAATATATATACTGCTATTTAGTAATTTATACTAATAGAAGAGTTGATAATTTGCCTATAAGCTCAGAGGATATGTAACATGAAGGCGAACAATTGATATCATTGAACGATAAAAAAAGTTAGCAATGTACTTCAGGCAACGTTATGAAGTCTCATTTATTCCATTTTAAAAGTTACAGAAGTAGAAACTTTATAATTATTTAATGCAAGTAAATAAATATTTTTCAAACCCTTTCATAATATTATAATACTTTCAGCACACATAGCAAGGCTGATTTAGATTATTTATATGTTTCTATAATTCAACAGTCTAAATGAATTAGAAATATATTAAAATTATTAATTTACTTAATTTTTTAGCAGAACTAAAAATATATATTACTTATGCTCTTTTTTCATAGATAAATTTTGTTTTTTTATTTAAAAGCGCTAAAGCCCAAATTTATTAGCTAAATTAATTTTTTCTACTCGTAACTGAACAACCTTAGATAAAATATCACTTGTAACAATACATGAAAATTAACTTCATTTGTAAATCTGAATTGAAATATATATCAGTGCATGTACTAATAAGAAGCTTAAACTGTTACATTTAATTTATTTCAATGTAAATGGAATATTTGGTTTCACAAGTGTTTACTCGAGTTATTTTTTTAAATATTAATCTAGCGTTTATGAACTGAACTTTAATGTATAATTATAAATAAAAACAAAAGAATCTTTACAACTTAATTTGGCAAAATTACTGTACGAAAGAAACTTATAATTTTATAACGAGTTTCTATTGGCTTATATTTAACTTTACATAATATAATATGTAATAAAATGCTAAGAAGCTATTATTACTCAATTAAAAAAATATTTTTATGAAAAGTTCTTGCATTGGTAATATTTTATTGTATTACAAGTTGCAAAACCTTTATATAATTATCATATATCTCTACTATATAAAGTTTCCTAATAAAAGAGACTTTATCTATAATTGAGAATTGTTAAGATTGAGAGGAATGAAACAAGGTGAGAAAAAGCAGTTTCACATATGTCTACTTCAACTAGAGTAATCGATAAAATTCCCTTTCATTCCATCTGTAACTAAATGGAAACATCTTTAACCACACAGGAAGCCACATGTGCAATGGATTATCTTCCTTGAAACGAAGTCTTGACGTATATACAGGGGATATATGGGAGAAGCTGTTTGAAACAATACTGTTAATAGTCGAATACTTGTAAAAATTGTAGAGAAAATTAATTTAACACCTCATCCTTTAGTATTCAACTATCTGTGATAAAAAAACTTCGCAAGGTTTTAAGGAAAGGAAATGATTAAGTGAAAAATGTTTAAATACTATAGGAGCTATTTATAACTACTGTTGCATAATAAAAAATATAGTAGTATTAATATGATAAAAACAAAATGATACAAAACCAATTTTGCTTATCAAATCATGAAAGATTGCAGGAAACCTATAAAAATTATCAACTTTATATTCTCTTTTTTTATATAAGTAAGGTAGAATTTTGGATAGAAAATTTCCAAACAGCAATTTATTTTAAATTTTAAAAATTCTGAAAACAGGAAATTTCAAAAATTGCGTTAATAATTCAAATTTAATATCCTTGATTGCATTTCAACTACATTTTATTTTTTGAAAGAATAATTTTATTTTTGTTTTTGTTATTTTGTATTGTTAACATTAACATTAATAAACGATTTAATGACTTAACAGATAAATACCTAAATCCGAAGTTAAGTCTGAAAATTTGAATTTAATCATATAGTTCCTTTTTTAAAAATTATCTCAAATGTTTTCAAAATTCAAATGAATTTTTAAGTATAAAAAATGCAAGTATTCTTTTCTATATTGTAAGGTCGTTGAAATGGGAGCCGGCGTACAAAAAAATTTATATAAAATGTGCTAAAACAGTATTATGCTTTCAATATAATGAATATCACAAAGTTATGTATCAAGAATACAAATCGAAAAATATTATCAAAATTGAAAAAGTAATCATTATTTAAATTGACAGAGGATATATTCTTAAGACTTGAAAAGGTAAACAACAAAAATTTTTATAAGCATTTATTTTTCTTTTCTTAATATTTATCTATTACTAGATTAGAAAAACATTAATGTTTTAGATTATCATAAATTTACTTAAGGTGAAAAAATTAGGTTTGGTATCGAAAGATTACTTTTTTATTTATTTATTTATTTTATAAATTCAGAGCAAGCATTTAATTCTAAATTGATCAGTTTTATGAACGTTAATGAATATTCAATAATGAATCTTTTTTTTATAATTATATATTTTTAGATCATCATATAACTAATGTACTATAAGTTTGCCCTGAATTTGTTAACTTTCTTTAATATGGTTTATTTTTACTCAAATAAATAACACCATATTCCTATAAAAAAGAGCTAGAAATTTAAATATTGTATTAATATATATTATATTTTATAATAAACAATGATTATTTTGCGAGCTAAAATTTACATAGATTTTAAGAAAATAAATATTTCTTTTCATAATTTGAACAGCTAATTAATTTATTTCTAAGCCACAATATCTCATTTTGAACTTCATTTTATTTCTGTAATCAATTTTGTCCCTTTAATATAATTAATCATATTTATGTCATCTATATCTTGTTATCATTAATTCAGATTGTAACAACACAACTAAATTTAAACATTCTACGATTTCTATAGTCATATAACTTTAGCATACTATTTCATTTAAATTTTTCAATGTGAATTTTCTTTGTTTTCTTTAACTTTTTTGGTAACTTTTATTTTTTAAAAAAAGTTTATTTTAAATATATAATGCGTTTATTATATTTTTAAATTTAAATAACACAATCAATCGTATATGGAATATACCATTTTATGTTTCAAAGATAAACCAGAAAAATTAATTTTTAATTCAAATAAGAAGAGTAAAGTAAATATATAACCACATTTTACAACAAGAAATTCTGTGGTTAAGATTATTATATTTAAAAATTTATTTTATACCTAATATGGATCACGTTAAAAGATAATTATTTGTAAAACTAACGTATTAATAATTTGCTTATTTTAAAAATAAATTTTATAATAAAATAATTATTTTCTGTAGAATAAAAATTTAATTGCTTAGATGGTAGCTTTTCCATTTACGAAATTTATTTATTTCAGTCATAACTAGTCGATAAAAAATGCCGTCAAAAACAATAAAAACTGAATTAAATTAAGTAAGATGTAAGAAATAATTAGCATAAGCAGGAAAATTATTAAAATTTAACTTAGAAAAGAAGGCAAGCTCGTTAGTAATTTAAAAGTACATATGGATTTAAAATTTTTGTGTAATAAAATCGTCTAATTCAATTAGGAACTAACTTTAGAACTTAGGAACTAAAATGAAAAATAATAATGTATAAACATGCATTTTATTTCTAAAGCAACAAATTTATAGATTATTAAATTTTAAAGTTGAATCTTGGCGAAAAAATAATCAGTATTTTAGATATTTGGCGTAAAACTCAGGCTGAGTTGTAGTTTTCAAAGAAAAGTCTCCAAGGAGTGTGGTTTGAGTGATTAAGACCGATCAATCAAACCACCGATTAGGGGGAAAGCAAAAATAAGTGGTTTCTACTATGCGAAAATATACGTCGCGGCCGCTTTCGGTGCAAACTCTGCGACGTATCTATGCCGTCGCAGGCCGCTTTCGAGCAGGAAAGTTTCGACGTATCCATGCCGTCATGAACCGCTTTTCTACCAGTTTATTGCGACGTAACAGATACGTCGCGGGCGCTGAGTCGGTTAAAGAAATTATTTCCTTAGTGAATTTAACTCATAAGAATATATTTAAAAATGATGGTGCGTTCCATAAATCTTTTTAAAACTGAAACTCAACATGTTAATCAAATTATAACTATGTTAACTTTCAAAAAAATAAATATCTGATACTTCTTTTCTAATTTTGCTATTTAGTTTATAAATAAGAAAAATACGTTAAAAGATTAAGAGGTTTAGAAATTTTAGGTAAATATTCATATGTAAAGAGCTATCCCTGATTTTTTCTTTATAAATGATAATAAGCTGGAAAAAATTATAATTTTTGAGCAAGAAAACATACAGTTTCCTCAAAATTACAAGATTTATCATTTTTATTTAATTAAAAATTCAGATTTTAATTTTGAATATCTTGCCATGTATTTCTGGACTAATAGTATAGACAAAAATCCCTATAAATAAGGATTATAATTCATTCTTATATGTAAAAAATAACCTTCTTTTATATATGAATAACAGAATCTGAATACTTGATAAATGTATTATATTGATATGAGTTTAAATATATATTAATATTTAATTTTAAATTAAACTCGTTAGATCAAATAATCTAGTTTTGTAAATTAGTCTCATTTATTCAACAAACACAAATGATTGTAAAATACTAATGATCATCAGTCTACAAAATTTCATTTTAGTTGATACTTAAAACTATTTTGATTTATTTCACTTTCTACACTTTATTTTGAGTAGATATTTTTAAAAATATTTAGGAAATAGTATTTTTTTTATTTTAGGCTCACTACTTTTTCATAACTTTTTAAGAAATAGTTAAGAAGATTTCTTGTAACTCTCAGACAATTTATCTAATTCAAAGATTGTGATTTTCAAAGATTTTTCCTTCTTCAAACATTTTGAATATGTATTTATTTTACAGAAAATTTATAATTAAATTTTAAAGTGCTAGCACATATTGTATTCAATTTTTGCATTCCTTTTACATATATTATTTCCTAACATCTAAAAACTGTTGGTTTTAATATAAAATATTCATTGTAATTGAAATTAAATTATTTAACTGTATTTTTATTATGCTTTATATACTTCATACAAAAATCAAAAACCTGACAATTTTAAATCATAGTTCTTTATTTTTAAAATCATAACAGTTCTGAATTATATTCTCATGATTATCTAGCAGAATAGAAATATATTTCCACTGAGCTGTCAATTAAGAATTGAAAAGTCTTCAGAATTTTAAGTTTCTGAAGGGAGTAAAATATAAATTGGAGAAAACTGAACCAATTTAAGTTATCCGGAATTTTCATTGAAGAACTTCTTTGCAAATTCCTTTCTCACTTCAGTAAAATATCAGAGTCTTTCTTTTTAAATAGTAGATAAATTGAAAAGCTCTTAAAACTTTCCTTAACTTTTTAGTACGAATTAAATGAATCTGTCATTCCAGGAATTGTTCTTTTGATTTTATATTTTAGAAAAAATAAGGACATATCTTTATCTTAAGATATAAAATCTTCTTTATTATTAGTTAGACAATTCAGACATTTGAATACAATGATTTTTTAAAAATTCTTGTTTCAAAGTTATTATTTATCGAGTTTTTTTAACAAAGTGTAGACAAAACATTCTTAAAAGGATCTCAGAAAGCATTCACAATCTTCACAACTAAACATTTTGCTCTTTGCATAATTTTTTCTAATCTGAAGTAAAAGATAAAGAATCAGCTTTATGAAATATTGAAGATTGTCATAGGGGATATCAAAATGCATCCAAGATACAAAATGTAGTTGTACTCATGCTTGCATGATATATTTTTATTCCTAATATGAGGGACTATATTTAGATCACTTGTATTTAACTAATTTTAGTTTAGTTATTTCTTGAATAATACAGTTATTGGAATATTTTCTTACACAAAAAGTATAATGTGGATGTATTTGAAATATTTGCATTCGCCACTAAGCCACTAATAAAAGGAACTAAGAAACTATATATATATATATATATATATATATATATATATATATATATATATATATATATATATATATATATATATATATATATATATATATATATATATATATATATATATATATATATATATATATATATATATATATATATATATATATATATATATATATATATTTATATTTATATATATATATATATATATATATATATATATATATATATATATATATATATATATATATATATATATATATATATATATATATATATATATATATATATATATATATATATATATATATATATATATATATATATATATATATATATATATATATATATATATATATATATTTATATATATATATATATATATATATATATATATATATATATATATATATATATATATATATATATATATATATATATATATATATATATATATATATATATATATATATATATATATATATATTTATATTTATATATATATATATATATATATATATATATATATATATATATATATATATATATATATATATATATATATATATATATATTTATATTTATATATATATATATATATATATATATATATATATATATATATATATATATATATATATATATATATATATATATATATATAAATATATATATATATATATATATTAATTTATTTATTTATAAATAATATAAAAAGTTATATTAATCTGAATGCTTCAAGTATAATGAAAAAGTATTTATTTATTTTGTAAAGGAAAAGTATTTTCTGGAAATTTGTGATAAAACTAGTTTTTTCTAAGTAAGTATACAGTTCCAGTTGTAATTTTAGCAAAGAGATTTTTAAAACATATTTTTAATATTCATATAACAAATTTTATTCATAGATAAAAATTATTTAACTCAACAAAAAAGGAAAAAATAACTATTTTATGATGAAAAAATGTGTTGAAGAGAAACTCTGCTTTCGAGCGGTGTGAGTAAATATTGATATATTTCCATTAGATTAATTTAGCTATACATTTTAATTACTTAAGATTTCCGTAAAAAAGTTCCTAAAAACGTTACATCTCATAATTTATTATATTATCCAGTAGCCGTAAGGTTTGCTTTTTTTTTTTTCTGTTTTTCTGCGTATAATTATTAAATCAATATATAAATGTGCTTGCTTATTTTAAATATTTTGATTAATCTCTTTATTTAAGGATTGAATAGCATTATGGTAAAATTACATTGGAGTAAGAAGCCGTACTATTAAAGAAGCTAATTAGATATGTAAGTCTTCATTTAAATGCATCTGTATTGTTTTAAAAATAAAAAAGCTAAATGTAATCACTTATTTCTGAAAAAAGAGTTTTCTACAGACTTAAGCAAAGTCAGATACAATTTTATTTCTTTTACCTTTCTTTCTCCTATATTTTTAAATAATATTAATATTTTATGATATTAATATTAAAATTAATAAATGGTTATTTATATCTGCTAGGAATCTTTATTTTTTTATTTTGTATTATTGTAGAGTTCAGGAGACAATGTTGCTTCTCTTTTTTATACATAAATTTAATATGATAATGTATTAAATTTCTGGTAATGTTGTTGGATGAAATAGAATTATATGTAAGTAAAAATATATTAAAAAGTTTTTTAATTTTATAATTGTTACATTTTTGAAGAATTTATGAAGTCATTGAATATTATCAAATATATTAAATTCTTGATAAATGAATCCCTCACAGGAGGTAGAAATGACCTCCAAATCATCTTCTTCTGGTGAGAGTCAGGAAGCTATCGCTAGCATGACTGACTCTCTAACCAGAATCAAGTTTAAAAACAGACTTTCTGGTGCCCAGAGGATGAAGCTGGTGAAAGAACACAAAATCGCTGAGGGGACTTAGAATGAAAAACCCAAGTCAACCAAAGACGAGAAGCGTCCCACCAACCGGACGGACCATGGCAAGGCCAAAAAGGCTGTCAAGAGAGATGGATCTGGGGAATATACCAACAGAGCGGCTCTCATGGCAATCAAGATGGATGTACTCATAGATGGTCATCCGGAAAAACAACGAACAGAGGAACATGCCTCTGACCTGGAACTCTTGTTAACTTTTGCAGAGACAACAACTTACAGGTAGTCCTAGGACTAGACTGTAATGCTCACCATGTTGTCTGGGGAAGTATGGACACAAATAAAAGAGGTGAGTGCTTTCTATAATTCATTCCAAATTGCTGGTTAGATATTCTAAATGAGGGCAATGAATCAACTTTAATTACTTCCAATCGATCTGAAGTAATCGACATTACTGTAGCGATAACAGTAAATAGCAAAAATATCAAAAAATTTGAAAGTAGATGGCAGGCCTTCTGGCTCAGACCATCAAAACATCCATTTTGAAATTCATTCTAATGTGTGTCTGGATCACATGTTAAGAGACCCAGGACTGGAAGAAATTCCAGGAGGATTTGACTGGGTTGGTTGAGCTCGGGAACAGACCTATTAGAGACAACTGCGATCTAGAAGTTACAGCAGACCTTCTGCACAATTGTGTTATCAGCAGACCTTCGCACAATTATTAGATCTATATACAATTGCCCTTTTCTCAAGAGAAGAGCTGAACTCCAAAGTCCTTGGTGGAATGACTCTCTAGCAGCCGAAAGGGCAAATGTTAGGAAACCTTTTAATTAAGCCAAGAAAAATGGTGAATGGGAGAACTATAAAACGGCCCTCACTAATAATAACAAACTTGCTATGAAAAGCAAAATTAACTCCGGGAGGAAGTTCTGAAAAGAGATAGATTCTATCTCTGAAGGAGTTAGACTCCAAAAACTTCTCAAAAGGGATGAACCTATTTTGGTTGGTACCTTGAAGAAAGGAAATGTTGCTGCTTCCGGGAAAAAGGTTATGGAAATTATGACCAAAACTCACTTTCCAGGAGCTAGAGATATTTATAGCAACGAAGGGAAGTACTGGATTGGCCCTTTGGAAGGAGCCAATAGCGATCAATGGATCATCGCTAAAAACATCGTTAGCTACAACTATGTTAAATGAGCAATCTCTGCCTTTAAACCTCTAAAAAACCCAGGGCTTGATGGAATTATGCCCATAATGATCCAGAAGACAGAGGAGGTTATCATACTAGTGCAAACTAGAATTTACAGATCTAGCTTAGCACTGGGTTACATACCTAAGATATGGCAGAAGACCAGGAGTATTTTCATTCCTAAACCAGGCAAGGACACCTATGATCAGGGCAAGTCTTACAGAAGTATAAGTCTTTCTTCATTCTTCCTTAAAATTATGGAGAAAATCATTGATCGGCAAATTAGAGATTACTTGGTTAGTAACAGTCCCTTGCTTGCTCTTCAATTAGCCTATCAACCCGGCAAATCTACAAAAACTGCTTTACATCAGCTAGTTTCTAAGACTGAAATCACTCTGTATCAAAAAGAAATTGCCTTGGCAACTTTCCTTGACATTCCAAAGTGCCTTTGATAACACTTCCCATCCATCCATCCTCAATGCACTTAGAGGGGCAGGGATTAATCCGACTTGGACTGAGGCCTTGATTTCGGATAGATGTATACAAAGGAGCATCTTCGGTAAATCATTTGAAATAAAGACTACAATAGGTTGTCCTCAAGGAGGTGTTCTTTGGAACCATTACTTTGGAACCTAGTTGTAAATAGGGACCTGATGGTTAATCCTCAGAAAACCTACCTTGTACCTTTTACACGCAGAAGGAAATAGAAGGATTTTTTCATCCCAAGACTTTTTTCATAACAAGAAGGGTTTTTTCATCCTCAGAAAACCTACCTTGTACCTTTTACACGCAGAAGGAAATGGAAGGGTTTTTTCATACCAAGACTTTTTGATGTTGAAATCAATGTGGCTTCAGAGGTAAAATATCTGGGCATTTATTTATACCAAAAACTCACCTGGAATAAGCACATTGATGATAAAATTAACCGAGAAAAGAAAAGCATTTTATTTGAAGGCGAATGCTTGGTAAAAGCTGGGATCTACATCCAAAACTGATGTTGTGGATGTACACAGCTATTGTCAGGCCCATTCTCACATATGCCTGCTTGATATGGTGGCGTAATGTGGAACAGCAGACTGTGACTGACAGACTAGGGTGTTTACAAAGACTGGCCTGTCTCTTCATCACAGGAGCAATATCTACCGCTCCATCCAGAGCATTGTAAGTTCTGTTGGATCTGACTCCCTTAGACATTTTCATCTGCAGCACTGCCAGTATGACTGCATACAGAACAAAGCTACAAAACCAATGGTACGACCTCTTGCCAAAGGGCACAGGGTTATTACCGGGAAAATTCAAGATCCTACTTTTCTGATGCCCTAGAACATCATGGAAAAGTAAGTCATACATGTTTGAAAGGACATTTGAAATAGCTTTTAAAACAAGAGACGAATGGGACAGCAACATGTTTGAAAATAAAACAGGAGATCTAACCTGGTACACAGGTGGATCACTGAAAAACAGTCTCTCATGACTGGGAGTATATGGCGTGTCACAAAGAACCAGCCTATCTGTTAGCCTTGGGCGACACGCTACGGTCTTTCAGGCAGAAGTTTTGGCCATTATCCACTGTTTGCGACTACATATGAGGAAGGGCTACCACGGTAAGTGGATTCCCTATTTTAGTGACAGTCAAGACGCTTTAAAAGCGTTCAATTCTTATAAAATCAAATCTTATCTGATTTTGAAATGCAGAAACCTTATTACAGAATTGGCAACTAGAAACAAGGTGATCCTTGTATGGGTGCCAGGGCAGAAAGGTATTGAAGGTAATGAAAGGGCTGATGAACTTGCTAAACAAGGATCGTCTTTTGTTCCCATCGGTGGAGAACCTTTCTGTGGGATGGATTTGAAGACCGCAAAAACCAATGTTCTTAGATGGGAAAAACAGAAGTTGTATGAAGCTTGGCTGAATACTCCTTCTCAAACTAATGTTAAAAGTATGATCTGTGGATCATCATCGAGGATTGCCTCTGCAATTCTAAGATGCTCTAAGCAAAAGATACATTTAATCTTAGGCTTCATAACTGGGCACTACTATTTCAGAAAACACCTTCATAAAATGGGACTGTTTCAGCAAGACCCTATTTGCAGGAAATGTCATATGCAAGAGGAAACGGCCAAGCATATCATTTACGAATGCGAGGCCCTTGTCCTCTCTAGATTAACTTCGTTGGGCACCATCCATACTAGAGAGTTACACTTAGACTTCAATAAAGGGTTATCGGATTTTATTAAAAAAGTCGATGACCCGAGCAACTGGAACTGGGAAACATTGGGTTTGGTGTTAACAGTACAAAATGCTGATAAAAGCAGAGGTGCCCAATGACATACAATCCAACTTTCAGAAGAAGAATATATTCTTGATAATCAACAAACATTTTTTCTTGAATGTTCTCCAAATATATAAAAACATTTTCAAACTTATATGGGAATATACTATTACGTTTATTTTCGGGTATTCAAAATGTAAAAATGTAACGAAATATAATATATGTAAATAATTTTGCTTTTTTTTATCTTATATGTATATATATATATATATATATATATATATATATATATATATATATATATATATATATATATATATATATATATATATATATATATATATATATATATATATATATATATATATATATATATATATATATATATAATTTTTATATATATATAATTTACAAGCAATAAATAATGTAAATATATAAATTCATGGATGACAAATTATCTAAAATTATCTAAACGAAATTGCCTGTCTTTCATTTCATCATTTGAAATTGTAATATGCTATTAAATTAAATTTTTATAGATTATTAAATAGATAAATGTTTTAAATTATGGTTAATTAAGCAATTATTAAAATATTCAATTCCCATTTCTATTCATTCTGAATACAAATTAACTAAAAAATATATAAAGGTAGATTAATGAGTAATCCTTATTGATTGCTTGATTTGAATGTAAAATTTTAAAACTATGATATCCTTACAGTCGTATACTAATGAATGACATTCGAACAATTATAAGTTTTAATTAGAATGTTTCATAAATATTGGGCCATAATCACGTGTCACAGAGAAGAATCTGAAGAAACCTTAAAGCATTCATATCGACAGATATGTATTCAGAAAACATAAATCCAGCTTATATTTCTCTTTGCTTAACAACAGATAGGATAGAATTGGTGACTTTTTGTGTGGTTGCGCATCATGTGAAAGTCTGGAAATAATGGTATATGCAAAATAAAAAAAATGAGTATCATATCACAAAATGATGTAAGAACTGCATTGTCAAATTTAACTCCAAATATATATATCCTTTAATTTCAACATTGTTCGCAGTGAAACACAGTTACTAACAGTGTAACATATCTTTTACTTATAGTTTAAAAATAAAAAAAAATTAAAAAAACATTATTTTCACTTTGATTATTGGCTTCTTTTTACTTTATTTTTGACATTTTCTTATGTTTTGATTTATTTCATAACTATTAAAATATTTAAAGCAAAATTCAGATAAATTAAATTCATGTGTTATATGTATTAAAATTGATCAGTTTTACACGCATTTTTATAATTTTACACATTTTTTAAAAATAAAAATAATATTTATTACCAATTTAATCATCTTTACTTCGTCATTTTATTCCACATATAAGAATGTTTGCTTTTATATTAAACATAATATTATAGAGTTGAATATATCGTGTTTTCTTCAAATGGTAATATCCATTATTTTGAAAATAAAATTTTGTCTTTAATTTGTACATTTAGTTAACTTAAAAGAACCTTTCTACCTCGTAGATATATCAGTCTGCCGTTATTCCTTTACTGATCTACTTATTTGCTAATTTGACAAAATATAATAAACATTAAAAGCTATGGTAAATATTTGAATTACTTTTTACATATAAGTATATTGATGTAAAATATAGATGGTGTATTATTTAATTAATCATCAAGTACTGTTACATGTATTTTAAAATAGCAACGTATTAAACTTAAAAAAATAAATTCTAATATATTTCCTGATTTGCAAAGAAATTAACTGCTTTTTTATGATTTACACATGCACACTCAAACATTTATGCCATAAATATCACTAAATCAACAATTTTGAAAAAGGGTGTAAAAAAAGCAACAGAAAAAATGATTTGATATTTCATGAATAACTGTGACACAATAGAAATTTGTTTCGCGAATTTGTTTGCTCTTCTTAAGACGTTACAAATAGTACTTTAAAATGTGTTGAATGCTGAGTAAAATTATCGGTATAAGCAAAATAAGTACACTTTAATAAAGGAGCAGTGAAAATCTAATTACTAATTTCAAGCATCAGTAATGGTTATCATGATTTTATGAATGAATAGATGAAGGATCGGTAAACGCTTGAGAAGAATCTGTACAAAAAAGATGATTGTGGAAAGAATATTGAAGGAATTCCGGATATAATGTGTACAATTAATAGAGTCTGGACTAATGATTGCATCTGATCAAAAGAAAGTGATTGATTTACTAAAATGGCCTTTTTTGATGCGAAATAAGACAGATGGATAAAAACAATTTTTCAACATCAGTTATTCATCAGTTTTCAACATCAGTTATTGTGATAATGGTATCAAGATCAATAGATTGTTTTACGTTTAAAACAAGAATTAAATTTGAGAATGTGACATGCTCAGCTACTTTCTTGAAGTTTAGACATGTTTGTCATCATAGTTCCGATAATTATACAAAATGCCACCTAAATTAATCAAATGTCTTTTTAAAATTACGTATACGCTAGAGTCAATTTATAAGTTTGCATAATTTAAAGACAATCTTTTAAAGTGTGAAGCTACCAGTCGGCAAGTTCTTGCTCAAATGGAGATGAAAAATATATGGCAATATAAGCTTTAGCGATTATGCATAAGGTATTCCATTACAAAATTCTTTATAGTCTCAAAATTTGAGGATATGCGTGAGCAATACAGAATCCATTATAAATGATTTTACTTTTATTTCATTGAACAAATGACACTTAATAAGATTAATTTAGTGTATCTTCATTATTTGTTTTTCTTTTTATACATGTTTGCCGATGGCCGAGTAGTCAGCCTTCTTGACTCTTAAGCTGCTGTTCTTGGATTAGAACTCCTTTCAGGCATGAATATTTTTTTCTTTCTGCGTTTCTCTCCGAAATGATGTATGGATGTGGAACACCCTGTAAGCGGATTTGTGGTAGTATGGTGTGCGTACTGCTATTCACCCCCATAACTAGCTACACTGGTGTCCACTGGATAACAATAAATGAGTTACAAATTCTAAACTTGTTGTACTAAAGGGTTAGTCACCCATACCCACCGCTATTACAAAAATATTTTACTATGAAGGAAAGTAGTTAAAATATTTTTAACAAAGTAGTATTTTGTTAGTGTAATTATATAACTTACACTAACAAAAAAATAAGTCTGTGTATCAATCTCTTTTATGTAACCAGCAGATTACAAATACATAAAGTATAAATTTAGTGTAATTCTAAGTTGTAAGTAACCTTACACTGTGCACACACTTAAAGTTGATAGTTGAAAATTGATTTCTATATGTGGTAATGCTTTATTCTATTAGAATATGGCAGATGGTGAGTACTGGAGTTATGAAAAGAAAATGAGAAGAGTTCCATCGCTTCTGGTACTTAACAACTAGCTGTTCAGTGTACCGGCCTTGATGGATTCATGAATGTAACTATTCTTTCTTATAACAAATCGTTTATTTTATGAATTTTATTATTTAGGTCAAAACATTTTAGCAATTATACTATAATCTTTCATAGTTGCTAAAAGGTTTGGATTTAGACATATTTCATGATAATAGATAAAATATTTGAATACAAATCTAATTTTAAGCCAAAATTGAGCTAAGAGAAATGTTAAAAAAAATTAACAGCCTGAAATAAATATAATAAGAAATGATAATTTTACAATGAGAATAATTTTATGTTATTTAGTTCGGCACAAAGGATTACAAATTTACGGATTTATTTGCGTACATATAGTTTCATTATGCTAAAGCTCTACAGAACAATGATTAAAACACGGAACTGTAGAAAATAAAGAAAAAATAAAATTTAACAAAGAATGTGCGAAAAAACGAGAACTGATGAATAGATTTAAAAAGAAAATTATCACTGAGAATTAATTTCCGAATCAAAAAAATTATAAAGTTATCATTAATAAATAACATTAGCCTTACTTGTACTATCAAAATTCACGTATAGTTTTCTGTGTACGAATAAAGCTTAAGCCTTATTCTTATAATGAAAGAATGAATTATAAAATTTAAGCAAATAGTAAGTGATTTTTTTAAAAAATCATTTCATACAATTTAATGTAAATATCATTGTATTATAAAAATGTTGTCTGTAATCAGCTCAAGGATTTTGAATAATTACTTTTTTCATATAATTTATAATCTTTTAATTAAAAATATAAAAAATGGTTTTATTTATTCGCTAAATTTTATTAATAATTAATATTTATTGCATTGAGTGTTTACATGTAATCTTAAAAAATAATTACTAGCTAAGCATTTTAAATAAAAATGCATTTTTGTCACAAAATACAGTAATAAAAGTAACACATTGTTTTTTAAAATAATCAAACATATTACGTGTACTTTTTATCATGTTTTTTGCTTTAATTGTTTAATTACTTGTGTTGCTTTGATATGAATTTTCTTAATAATGCACAATTGATGTGAAATGATTATCAATGATTCTATATTGTTTGCATTTAGGTGGAATGTGTGTTTCTTACTTTAGGTTTTTATTGTTGTGTTAATGTGGTTCATCCTCTTTAAAGATCTGACTTTTGTCAGATCAACTCCAATAAATTGTTGACTGTGAGAAAGTTAATGACTAGCTGGGAATCTTACGATAAATCCTCCCAGGAAGTATAGCAATGATATTTTTTTATGAAATGTTGCAATGATAATTTTCTTTAAAATTACTGATTCAAAAGAATATTGTGATTTTTACAAAGTGAATTTAAAATTCTACCTCAAAATCGTATGAAATATTGGTAATTTCTAATACAGACAAAGCACATTTAGAAGAGGCTTTATTCTTGATATTTTTATTCAAAACTCCAATTTGCAAACTGCTCTATCTTTAACACAGCTCATCCATCAGATGTTGATACAAATAAAATGAAAAAAAATATCTAGTTGTTTAAAGCCTCTTCATGTGAGAATGGTGTAGCAGAAAGGATCTGATTTTAGCATTAAATTGAAAATTGAATTTATATTAATTTACGCATGTATATTGTTTCTACAGTGACTTTCATCGTAAGTTTAATATAATTCATTTTAAATTCAATAGAAATTTATCAGTGGATTTGTTTAAATAATAGTAGTTAGTATTCACGAAATGTAAATTCAGATAAGATCGTAAAATTCAATGCTATTGTGTTTTATAAATATTTATAAAGAGTTATCTTAAGTTTAAAATATATTTAAGATGTATAGATACACTAGACTTAATTTTGCGCATGAGATTTTTATCTAATAAATAAATGAAAATATTAATTTCTATGACAAAAATATTAAGAAAAAAATGGAGCTTATAGAGAAATTTTTGTTTACTGTTACTGATGGATTACATCCATTTTGAGCTGATCCGTAAGTTCATTTCTTTAATCTTCGGATAAATCCATCATCTGAAATGGATAGGTGAACTTTTATCAACAAAAATCCTAATCTGTCGATACATTAAATAACATTTGGTGCTGCATGGTGAAGATTTATTTTTCTATTACTTTCTTAAATGTTTTTACATTTAACTTTGATTTGCATTTATGTGACCCTGTGAGGGGCCACTCTGAAATAATATATCATTTTCAGTTTGGTTTCTTTTGACCTATTTTCTTTTAAGTTTAAATTGCAGCATACTTTCGTAGAAGCAAAGTTTTCTGTTCAATTTGGATTTTAACAGGAATTTTAAAAATGAATAAGAATATATCAAATTCAGATAAAAATAACATCTTCATTTTAATACATAAACATTACTGAGGAGTTTTACTGAGATTAAATGATAAATTGCTAATAAATGCTTTGATTTTAGATGTGGTAAAATTATTATCAAAACAACAAGAATATTTAAATCTACTTCTACCACTGTTTAAAAACAAAGAAATTCTTATTAAAGACTGGGAAATTACTTACTGATAAAAAAGTATTAATTTAGTTCAATGAACAAGGAATTTTATTGTCCCTTTTTTATGCAAAATTAGGGATATTTTATGATTCACACTGATATCAATAATATTGAATTACTAATTAATATTGTGGTTTTATCGTTTCATTAAAAAAGAGGTGAAAATTGTGTTTTTTAATAATCATCTAAAGAAATTCAAGTAAAGATTTTTCAAATCTTTAATTTGGAATTTATGTTATTAGTAATGGGTGTTTCAGCTGTGGAAAAATTCCTAGCCTTTTCTTTAGAAAATAATCACTCAGGAGTTTTATATTTCATCCTATCTTCTAGTTTAACCAGTTCTAGAAGCACATATTATCAAAGATTTTTTTAAAATTTTTTTAAATTTTATTAAAATAAAGATTGCTGATATACTTCATAGAAATAATAAATGTGAGAAATTATTTGACATTTGTAACGACATTACTGCTTATAAATTTTAAATAAAGTTATATATGATATAAAGCTTAAACATGTTTGCTCAATATGCTTAAACATGTATAATATATAATCTAGAGTATAGATACTTTTAAATAATAAATAATTCACAAAACAGCTCAAAATAATATTAAAAAATATTTTGAATTTAATAATAAGTTGCTGCAGTTAAAAGCCTTTTTCCCATTTATATAGATTTTTTATCTAGTTATTGGCGAAAAGCTTAACATTTCTTTAAATTTCTGCTCTTTATCTAATCCATAACCTACACAATAAATCTGATTTCTAACTATATATATATTTGTCTCTAATGTACTTTCTGAAGTAAATTGTCCATTTTAATGACAATTGTGCTTGAATGAAGTTACATTCAGTTATTAGTATGTGAATTATCTCAACTGGACTCATGTCACTTTTCGAATCAGGAAATAAATGATTTTCGAATAATCCATAAACTTTAAGCACTCTCTTACTATGTTGCAAAAGCTCTACTTAAGAGCATTTCACTTCAAGCTCACAATCCATAAAATAGAGGATGGTTTTAGTGTATAATAAGCATGATTGTGAGTTCTGTGATCATCTTTATAACATATCTGTAATAATAGAGTATTCTGTGATTATTTATAATTAAATATTACTAATACATTCCTGTATTAATCTATTTTATATGTGCAATTCAAAAAATATTTGAGTATGGCACACATTTCTTGATAAATTACGTGCACTAATAAATCAATATTAAATTGAAAATATGTTACGCTGTTTAAATATGGATGTTTATATTTTCCTTTGCTTTATGATATTTCAATTTATAAACTTATATAAATTAATCATCTTTTAAGATCGTGAATAGTCTTTAATATTTCATGTTATTTGCTGTTTTATTAAAAGTATATTAGGAAGTAATGTTATTTGAAAAATATGTCATCTCTGCAATCTAGACAGAAAATGTTTAAGAAAAATTTAAATTAAATTCATTTGAATTAAATAAAATACAGCCGATCATATGTATTTTCAAAGATATGATTATTACCCTGCAAAGATTAAAAGAAAATTAATATCCATATCATTTAATTTAGAATAATTAACAAAAATTAATTAATATATGTTATTGAATTTAAAATTAATAAATAAGTTTGCAAATGTTCATACAGGAAGATAATTATATTTATTCTTCGCTTTAATAATTCCCTATATTATGTGTAACTCATATATGAACATATTATACACAATATATGAATACAAAAATATAAAAATATATGAACATATTTCCGTTATTTAATTTAGCCCTTATTGTTTAGTATAACACGTATAATTTAAATTGATATTAGATATAAAATTTCTTTTTTAACATTTGGATACGTTCATATAATTAATTTATATTGATTTTATTGAATTGTTATCTAATCATAAGTTATACATTTTAAAGTCTGTGAACAGTGTTAAGAAAACTCATCTGAATTTATATAATTACTTTTTATATGCTTAAATTCCGCAATGTAATAAAAATTACAACTGTATATCAACAAAACTTGTTATTTGTTCAAAGTTTCTATTTAGATTAAAAAGAATTTATTGAAAATAAAACTATTTATTTAAAGGTGTATAAAAAGACTAAATTAAATTGAAATTTGACAGAATATCTTGTTCATACAAGCTTAAAAATGTATGTTATAACCAGGAAAAATATAATACTGGAAATAAGTTTAATTTGTTGTAAGTGTTACACATTCTCATATTTAGAATTTGTTATAATATCGATTTTTCAGCATTTGTTAAGATTAAGTTCCGTTTAGAGACTCACATAAAATATTGGAAAAAATTTGTGTGCAAGGTGTCATCGAAAGTTCAAATATTACACATATTTATAAGAGTTTATGAAACTAAATTTCTAGCTGCTCTTAAGCTTGGTTTAATAGATTTAATACCTTTGGTTTGAAGGTAGCTCTTCAGTAATGATAAGTGTTTAAAGGATCCAAATCGAGAAAAAAAAGTCTTGAATATTTAACGTTGTGCTTTCGTTATATTTAACGTTATATCGCCATGCTGTAATTTTTTATTATTCAAAATTTGACAACTCATATGCAAATTTTAAAAATTTCAAACTATTTGTTACATATTAGTAAATTTTTTATATTTAATCATGCATGTTAAATCAGATATAAGATACTTTCTTTAATTTAAGTGAATAAAGGAATTGAAATAATAGAGGAAGGATAAGGAAACATTATAATCTTAGCAATTAGAAACAAGAAAATAGTAACAAACTGGAGGAATAAAGATGCTGGTGTTGAAATATGAAACATCTTTATAACAGTTCTCATAAGCTAAAAAAGTTAAATTCATTGTTTGCTGTTTTCTAATTTTTTGAATTATAATGCTATTAAATAGTACTTTCTTTATTCATGTAGAAATTATGAATAATTATGTATTACAATCATTAACATTTGAGGGGAAAACATCTGCTAAAAATAACGACATTATTATTCTTAGCAGAAATTTTCCTCTTAATATATTCCATATACATTTTATTAAATAAACTACAAAACTGTTAAGCACATCTATTCATGAAATAAAATATACTGCTTCAATTTTCATTTTATAAATTCAACCACTTTGCCTTTTTAGGGATTGGTAATAAAAAAAGATATTTATCTATTTTATGATTTCGCAAAACATAAAAATTAGAATTTTTATACGTTAACTTTATAATCATGTGCATAACATATATTTAAAATTATCATAAAACTGAAATAAATTTGCCATTATATGATTGCAAAAAATAACTGATAGATAATGTTAATAATAACAGACGTTTTTATAAAAAAGTGCAAAAAATTCGTTTAAAATATTAATCATTTAATAGTATATACTTTAAGATGAGAGGCACAGTTGGATTTACACGTCTTTTCAGCAGATAATATATTAATGTTTATAAAACTCATTGAAGCAATATATTAGTAGTTCACAATATATTTTTGAATGATTTAACCAAATGTTTTCATAATATCTAGATATTATTACTGCGGTAATGAGACATTTTACTTGAAGGAACATGAATATTTAACGCAATGCCACAATGTAGAGTGTATTTAATAGAAGCTTTTTTATCACAGTTTGCATACAATATTATTTGCATTTTAACAATTTAATAAATAAGAAGTTTGTTTACATAGATTGTCCTTACATATATTAAAATAATATTAATACATGACGCAGACATAATTTAATTGAAAAAGAAAAGTCATGATTAAGTTTACATTTACCTATTATTAATAAAATATTAAATACAAAAACCATTCAATGTTGAAGTGAAACATTTATTTAATGATTTTATGAAATACGTACCTATATATTTTTAATTTCCCCTATATCTATTAAGATAAAATCCTTCAAACTTCAGTAAAATTTTCTTTATTTCAATCAGTTGAAAATATGAGATAGTGTCAAATTAGTTTATCATTAATACTTGGCGATTAATTGTAGCGTTTGATCTATAGACATTTCAACAAGGTTTCAAATAAATAAACATATCGTTGTTACTAATAGCATATCATCTAATACCATATTTACTTATGTTATGTGTGACAAAATAAAGCGAAATTGCATCAAACACAGTTAAATTAATAAATGTTAATTAATAACTTCCAACAGCTTATATATTAAATTAAAGAGATGAATTTTATGTTACTGTAGGAGCTAACCAAATATATTAAATACATTTACGTAATGCAAATTGTTATCCGAGGAAATTTGGTGTACATAAGCATTTTGGTATTATATGTGAACTATTTTTTTCATTTTCTTAAGAAAAGAATAGTGTACTTTAAAATGAATTTATTGCTTTTAATTATGGTAAAATGAAAAGACTAAGAGATTCACAGCACATTCATTTAGTTATCTTTTCCTTACTTACATTTAATTTAAACAGAATTTTCTACTGATATTTAAACATAATTTTAACAATTTCTTTAATCCTTTACTAATTGAAAAGCATTGAAAGGGTACTCTCCATTAACTGAAAGGGTAATTTAAAGCTATCAACAAGAATAGAGCGATAATTTTTTTTTAAATGAAATGCGTTAAAAACAAATTGTAATAGAAGTTATTTTATAATATGATTTGTTTTAATTTTAAACTAAGGCTAATTGTTATTTATTTTAGCTATAACAGAAATTCTCGTAAGAAAAATATGTGTATCACTTCTTTCTCGTAAGTGTAGAAAGAGGTGATACACATATTTTTCGATTTTATAAGAGTAATCACGTTTGAGAATATTTTTCAATAATGATATTCTTAATTTCAATAGATGTTAAATGTAGAAAAGTCATGAATATGTATCACACAGGATATGATATACATTTAAACATGAAATATAAATATGAAAGTTTAATCCTTTCAAATACAATAAGAGTATGAGATCATGAGACTTATTGTGTGAATTGAAACATTTGATTTAGTATAGTTAAAGTAACGTTTTAGTAAAATTCCAATATTTTTGAACGTATGGTCATTCAGGATAGTTCGACATACATAAACTAGTTCATTAAACTTCAAGCTCTTAAAAGTTATATCATATCAGTAGATATTTATCAAAACGTTTCTGTGGCATATACTTTATTCTCTTGGAAGAAAAAAAATGCTGTGGACTATAAGAATTTTACAATTTGTAAAAAAACAAAATAGAAATAGATTTTAAGAGAACTCCTCTTTACAATAAAGCTTCTGCATAACTGAACTCTAATTCCATACACGTGTGTGTTAAAGATTATAGATTCATTGTTTTTGATACAAATGTGCTAGATTAACAAAAATATTACTATAACAAGGAAATAATAATAGACGTAATGCTCAAATGATGAGAATGAAAGAACATTTAACACAATAAACAATGTGTATTTTAATCAATATAATATTTATCAAATTAAAAAAAATTATTATTGGAAGTACTTGACTTAAAGTGTTTAATATTATTGATAAAACAACAATTAGCATTAGATGTCAGTAGAAAAATGCATTAGATGACACATTTTTAAAACCTAATTTGAAACCAAAAATTTCCATTTAATAATACAAAGTATTGAAAAATTCAGCCCAGATAATGGACTTTATTTTACATTTTAAGATACTGATAAGCATATATTTATAAGCTATTCTGCATAGTTAATTTAATAAAAACTAAAATACCAGCGCATTGAGCAACATTATAGATCCACATAAAAGATGATTTAAAACATAACATGTAAAATTACAAACTGTATAGTATTAAAACAAAATTATTTGTTTGATAGATGTTTACAAAACTAAGAATTTTGGATACATTTTACACAATGTCCTAGTAATTAAGATACAAGATACTGTTACTTTTATTTACTTCAATTCAGAATTTTCTCTCCTATATGAACTTTTGTTCCCTTTGTTTATAAACAATGAAATTTTTGAACATGAATATTTTTTAACTAAATAGTGTTTAGATATATTCTAATGTTAATGAAAAATTTTGAATATGTATAGAAATTTGTATTCATTAATAATCTTAACGTGTATTACTTCTGATATGCTGAGTAATATTTCTGTAAATGTTGTTAAATATGTATTTCCTAAAAGGCTTCAAAATAAATACATTTAATTATCCAGAATTTATAAGAACATTTGCATAATCCGAGAAATATTATTTATTTCCAGAGGCAATGTTTTCTTTCTAATTTTCATTATAAATTGAGATTTTTACAAATGCAAATTGTCTCAAAAGTATCTGAAATTTTGTATTTAGAAAAAATGTACCAAGTAAATGCAGTAAAATTGTAATCGGAAATAAATGAGACTGAATAACAAACATCTCATTCCGTATTTAGGATTTATTTAAAAAAATGTCTAACTAACTATTATCTCAACTAATACTGAATTACCTTAAAAAGAACATTCCTAAAATGCCTTAAGTCGTTTCTCCATTGTTTCAAACGTCAATTAAGAGATAATTAATAATTATTATAACTCTTCTACAAAATTATATGTTTCAAACATAATATTTTTAAAGATTTTCAAAATAAAATAAATACAAAGTACAATCATAAGTTATATTAAAAATTTTTTCTAGTAAAATACATTTTTCAAAACTAATTTTATTTTTCTCTCTCTCTCTCTCTATCTATCTATCTATCTATCTATCTATCTATCTATCTATATATATATATATATATATATATATATATATATATATATATATATATATATATATTCAATAAAATTATATAAGTATATAAGTGCCATTCCTGGGCCCTTCCATTAAATTCCACGAATTTCATTAACCTCTGGACAGTGTTCAGTGTTGTTAAAACCCGTTGAATGCTTTGTTGAATGTACAGAATATGATGAAAGTTACTTTAGTTGAAATATTTAGACGACAATTTATGGAAACTATGCATAAGGAGAAACTACCACTCATTTGCATAAGTTAGTTGATACTCGACATTTTGAAGTATAAGTAATGAATGAACCATTTATATGTTATTCAAACTATTCATTTAATTCAAGAAAGCTCCGTGTGCTAAAATTTATTAGAAATAGTAGCATCTGCCTGTTTGAGAATAACTGTTTCCAATGCAGTTCATAATAAATACATTCTGAATACCATTTTCAGTCAGAATGTTGAATGAAGAAAATTCCTTAAATTGTTTATAAAGAATAAACTAAAATAGGAATATTCAATTTGTTATATTTCTGCTATCAAATATGATCTAAGTATTGGCCTATCAAAATTGTACTATTTATTTGATTTTTAAGTTACTTAGAATTTCATTGAATGGAGTAAAGTACTTTCCATGTTAAAAAATAAATATGAATATAATATTATTACAAAATATGAAACATTGACGGCTTTATTTAAATATATTTCTGCATATTAGAAACTCTGTTAAGTATAATTATATGAACTTTTCAACAAGATATTTTCCTTTCATTTTATTATGTAATATTTGCCTTATCGTACTAAAACTTTTATTTCCTTATAATGCGACTATTTGTTTCGAATTACATGAATTTTATTTTGAATTTACATTTAATTAGTTTCATCAAAATAGTTTGATAAATTATTGTAACATAATCTAAACAAGACATCAAGTGCTTGAAAATAGTAGTCATACTAAGATAATCACTATCATTAAATTTTTTAATTTAGGAACATAATTTGTCTATTAAATATAAGCTATCTTATAAAAGCAATGAGTTTTTAAGAATGTGTTTTTTTAATTTCAGCTATGATTTATAGACAAAATTCAGAATTCCTTAATTAATATCAAAATTACTATTACATGAGCTAAGAAATCAATATAAAATGGGTTGTAAATATAAAGGTAAAACACATATAGGCTGATTATACGAATCATGCTTATGCATTTGATAGTTTAAATCACACTTTTATATAATGTTAAATTTATTAATGCATAAGACCAAAAATGTAAATACTAAATACTTTTGAAATATTAAAGTGAATCCTATGTTGACTTAAAGTGTGAATCATGTAGTAATATTTCAAAGTTTGAACTAATTTAATTGTATTTGGTATAAATATGCTTTGGAGAAAACATTCTCAAATATCTAGTTATATTGTAAATAAATTTACAAGCTGAAAATAATTGAAGAATATAGCATAATTAGAAAAAATGTATAGAATAAAAACTAAAGTAATTGCTCAATTAACACGATGTCATAGATCAATTGAATAGGCATTAAAATTAGTATTGGCACTTGCTTTTAGGTGCAAGTAATACATTTTTATAGTATGAGTATTAAAATGTAAATCATCTCCTCTTAATCAAAATATTTAACTCTTCATTAAGTTTAGAAGGAGTTGGAGGTAGTAAACAAGTTCGATTTCTTGTCATATGAATTGAAAAACAATAAAGATAAATAAAATTATATATCGTGTTACTTAATTAAGGTTGTATTGTAATATTAGTTGATTAATGTTGATTAAATGTTTCCGATTTTGTTTAGCTTTAAATTTGCATTCTGGTTTCGTCTCAAAGGAAATTGGTAAAAATCTATGCATCAACAAGTTGCCGATTGAGTAACATTTTGCTTCATATATAAAATTTAAAATAACTGGACATTAATGTGTATTTTTCTGTAAATAAAGATACAAAAATACTTCCAAATTTTTACTTGGCTAAAAATAAAAGTAGTATTCTTATTTTATCAATTGCGTAGTAAATAAATGCTTAAAATAAGTGTAGAATAAATATTTTAAAATAATAGAATCATCAGCATAAAGAATACATGAAATGAACATAATGTTATTTTAGATTTAAATTATTGTAATGTCACATCAAGATTTTTCTACTAAATAAAATTTTAATAACGTTTATGAAAAAATCTGAATTCTCCTAATTATGATAGAATCGACTTCATATATCAACATAAACATCCTTTAAAATACCAATTGAAATGTTAATTTATGATCACAGAAATGTAAAAAGAGTCAAATATATTAGAATTTGATAGTAGAACTTTGCTTGGATCCCAAAACATCATATATGGGAAAAATAGTATTGAGTAGGCCGGATGAAGCAAGCATTTTTACCATAAAATGCACTACTGTCCATTAAAATTTTTACACCAGGAAAGCGGCACACCACACACTTGAAATTTGTATGACAGGTAGAACTTGCTTTGATATGCAAATAATTAGATTTTCAGCGCATTCATACAAAGCAGGCGACAGTAGCGACATCTATAATGTGTATAAAACCAGAGATTTGACAGCAGTTTTCTCATACTCAATTTCCGTTTCAACGTTGTTTTCGGCAAAGAAAATTGTTGTAATGCCTCGTGTAAGAAGAATAAATGCCTATCAGCACGTGCCTTACTTTGATCGAGGAAGAATTATAGCCTACCGGGATTGCGGTTTATCTTACCGCAATATTGCTGCTCTCGTCGGTCGAGACCCCATGACTGTTAGCAGAATATGGAATCGATGGGTTCAGGACAATCATACGGAATGTCATGCAGGATAACAGCGACCCCCATCACTAACAGCAGAGAAGACAGACATCTTATCCGCATGGTCACAAGGGATTGTACAGCCACGTCACGAACCCTGAGTCAAGAAATGGAGTCATTTGTAAAGCAACAAATTACTGCTCGAACAGCTCGACGACGTTTGCAGCAGCATGGATTGTCTGCACGGCGACCATGGCTTCGGCTACCATTGACGCTGCGTCACAGACAGGAGCGCCTTCAATGGTGTGTTCAGCGACGAACTTGGACGTGAGAATGGCATCACGTTATCTTTACATATGAATCCCGGTTCTATATACAGGACCATGATGGCCGCATCCATGTTTGGAGGCATTGTAGAGAACGCGCATTACCAGCTTGCATTGGACATCACCATACTGGCCCATCTGCTGGAGTGATGGCATGGGGTGCCATTGGATACACGTCTCGATCACCTCTTGTTTGCATTACCGGCACTTTGAACAGCAACCGTTACATTTCTGATGTGTTAAGGCCCATGGCTCTGCCCTATATTCGAGGCCTCCCTAATGATTTGTTTCAACAGAATAATGCACGACCGCATGTTGCCTGTACTGTTCTGAACTTCCTTGATGCAGAACAGATTGGACTGTCACCCTGGCCAGCACGTTCTCCTGATCTGTCATCAATTGAGAACGTGTGGTGAATGGTTGCCGAGCGATTTTCACGACATCACTCACCAACCACAACTGTCGATGAACTGTGGCATATTGTTGAAGTTGCATGGACTGAGATCCCCGTACATACCATATAATCTCTGTTTGACTCCATGCCTAGGTGGATAAATGCTGTTATTGCAGACAGAGGTGGCAGCTCTGGGTACTGATTTCTCAAGATCTACACATCCTAATTTCCTGTAAATCTAATCACCTGTTCTTTCCTTTCTAATGTAGATGTCCGATAAATATCATTTTGTTACTTACATTCCTTCTTGGTGTATCAATTTTAATGGCCAGTAGTGTACTTCTCTTGTGAATTAATAATAAATTTAATCCTAAATATGATAACAAAAAATTCAAATTCAATGAAAATATCATTTAATCCCTTTTAACATCCATTAATATATTTTTCTTTATATTAAACAGTTTTTTCTTGCATTTAGAAATTGTTGATTTTTTTTAATTCAATAAAATAATTTGTGTATTTTTTCTCTATCATATTAAAAAATGTAGTTACTAATTATTTTTTTATTCCTTAGTACATTTGATTTTAATTTTCATTTATTATTTCTTTGATTTGTTTCGTTCTTTGAAAGAATCATGTAATCGTGTGTCAATTAAAATATACAAATGGGACAAATTTTAAAATATTTTATTTGCATATTTCTTTGAAGTAATTCTTATTTACAATGACTAAAAGTAATTAAAATGTAGTATTTCCTTGCAAATTTCTGACTAAACAAGTAGCTATAATTATACAAATGGTAATAAACTACTTCATTGTTATTGTTATAAGACTTTATTGGTATATTATTAATATTAATAAAAATATAAGTGGCTTATATTACTTTCTTTTTTTAACTAATAAAAATATGAATATCTCTTTAAAATACATTTAGAAATATTAGAATCTATTAATTTTTAATCTGATTAATGCTTTCAGAATTTAAATTTTATAATTGCAAACATATCACCTTAAATGAAAAATATAAAAATGAGCAATATCATTATATGAAAATACATTGCAATATAATATCGTATTTAATGTTATTTTATATTAATTTGTTATTTCATTATATCACAGATATATATATATATATATATATATATATATATATATATATATATATATATATATATATATATATATATATATATATATATAAATGCAAAGATAGATTTATGTTAGTTATATAGAAAGTTAGATGTTTGGTGAGGTTCTTGCAGATTTGGATATGTAATTGGATGTGATTTAAATCTAATGATTATTATGTATTGAGTGTATTTTGGCGGCATTGGATTTTGACTTGTATATTTTGGATTGAATTCTACTTGCATATTTTGGATTGGATTTTGCTTTTATTCTTCTTTGATGTTTTGGTTTGAATTTTTGGTATGGCTTTGGGTTGTGATGGCTTTTTTAAGACTATGTCTTGGGCCATTGCAGAAAAGAAATTATTGTGCCGATGTGGTCAACACCCCCTGATGAAGCTGGCCATATTGGTACTTTATTCCATATATATTTATCTTTCTTTAAAGTGTTTTCAATGTAATTTTTCATTGTATTCTTTCAATGTGTTATTTTCCATTTGATATTTCAATATATTGTTTTCCATTTAATATTTCAATGCTTTAATATTTCAATGTGTTGTCTTCCATTTGATATTCTATTTTTGGCATTTAACTTTTCAATGTACTATTTTCCATTTGGCATTTTTCATTGTATTTTGTTTCATTATATTCACTGCATATTTTATAAATTATACTATTAACTATATATATATATATATATATATATATATGTGTGTGTGTGTGTGTGTGTGGGATCACTTAGTCCTATATATACATATAATGG
Organism: Latrodectus hesperus; assembly: GCA_037975125.1. Lineage (NCBI taxonomy): Eukaryota > Metazoa > Arthropoda > Arachnida > Araneae > Theridiidae > Latrodectus > Latrodectus hesperus. The sequence continues at coordinate 11,360,240 of CM075853.1, forward strand.
CAATCCTGGGTGCTGAGAATTTTATTGTTGTCCTCTTGTCCTGACATGCAGAATTTTCAGACCTCTCACTAAATAAAAACATCTGTTAATGAGTAAGAATTTATTATTATAAATATTAATATATAATTAATTTAGACAAACAAAACCCTTTTTATTGTTACAAAAAATAAAAAAATTGCTTCGTTTTTCTAAATTATGTTATCTTAATTAGTAATCAGCTTAAATGTACCTAAAATAAAAATATGTAACCATTTTATGACAATAAATTCCATAAGAATCAAAAATCAGATTTTCTGGGATTTCATGGTTCTCTAATTAAAAATGTCATCCAAAAATTGCAATTAATATTTTTTACACTGCTCCGACATCTAATTATTTCTGACTTAATTAATTGTGATAGAGTTTGGGATTCAATTCGTAGTTTCACAATTATAAGTCTTAAGGCACTTTCTAAAGTAAAGATAAATTGCCATGAATTAAAGACTGTTTGAATATTTTATGAAAAAAAATTCTTAAATGTTTTTTTTGTCATTAATATGGAGGTATTTAAAGGACATTTTTCATACTTTGAAAGAAAGTTCTACATGATTTGTAGGTATTTGAAGATAACTAATGATTAAAAGTCATTGCCAAAGAATTAATTAAGTTTGTAAATAAGATTTTTCATATCTTATTTCTGTGTATACTGTTTGAGTTTTATATTAAATACACATATTGTTCCAATTATATTATGATTTTATCTCCTAAATTTTTTAAATAAAATAATTAAATTGTAATTTTAATATATCAACATGACAATAAAATATTAATAAAAATAATGACATTTTATTTAAATTAAATATCATACATTTATACATAATCTTTTGAACACAAAACTTTATTACTGATAAGTTTTGCATTTCAAATGAATATAATATAAGTTTAATGTTTGGCGTATTATAACAAAAATCATACGTCAATTAAATATATGAAATATGAATAAATCACTTGCAGATACATTACTTTATACATTAAAAATGAAAGGTATAAAAGGAGTTATCTAAATTAATTAAGTCTTAGATTGAAATTCATACATCTGTTCTTTGAATATATAAATGTGTTCACACAAGAATTCATATTTTGAAAGTAGTATATAGTTAAAAATCCTTTGATATTTTCTAAATGTAACCATAAAACATTCAAAGTCAAATATTTTATTCTAATTCAAGTTTATTCATATTATTCAAGGTTACATATCTTTAACCTAAAATTTGAAAAGCAATTACCTTAAATATATATATATATATATATATATATATATATATATATATATATATATATATATATATATATATATATATATATATATATATATATATATATATATATATATATATATATATATATATATATATATATATATATATATATATATATATATATATATATATATATATCACCAGTGCATGAATTTGTTAAAAAAGTACATAAATTATTAAAACAATTAAATAGTGCGCTTTTCTAAAAGAATTCGGTTTTGAAATTTGACACAAATGTAATGCCAAAATTCTTAACATTTATCTTCTTTTATTATATATATATATATATATATATATATATATATATATATATAATATATTTGTTTGAAGAAATGGCTTACATATTGAATATAATGAGTTTGTATCTACATATCGTATTCATAATGTTACTTGAGAAAAAATGCTGACACAAAAGCATTTTCAGCAATACATTGCATCCCCGAAGGAAAACATTCGAATGTTATTTTGATTTTAAAATACCTGACTGAAAACTGAAAAGTAGATTTTATTTCACAATTTATTCTTGGACCCAATTGCTTATTATGAGATCGATAATTACTCTGCCAACTTAATAATATTTCATAAAGAATAAGCTGCAAAAAGAGGAATATTTGACCTTTTCAAAATCTTAATTAGGAACAATGTAATTATAATTGTAATTCGTGTTCATCGTTTAGAAACAAAGAAACAAATTTGAGTTGAAACATGTTGAGAATTTTGTACTTTTATCCCACGTATACATATGAAGATAGTTATCTAAATGTATATATATATATATATATATATATATATATATATATATATATATATATATATATATATATATATATATATATATATATATATGCATATATATATATATATATATATATGCATAAAAAGATACAGCTATGATAAAATAAATCGTATTGCGGTAACTAAATTATGTATTTAAGCAATAACTGAAATTTTAAATAAAAAAAATTATGTTAAACACAAACAAAAAAATAATATTTAATATCCCATATCAAACATTCTATTTGCATAAAATTGATGGAAGACATAATTGCTAAAAGTAAGAAAGACTAAATATTGGAATAAGTTAAATAGGTAATTAGAATAAGTGGTGTGATGTAAATTTTAATTTTTAGCTGGTATTCATTAAGTATGTTATTAGAATATGTATGACGTAAATTAAAGTTTAAGAAGAGTTTTCGAGATTCTTCTATGAGTTTCAATGCTTGAGTGACCCTCTTGTAGTACTACGCATTACTTCAATTTTACTTGTGATTCCATATTTCTACATAATTTAAAATAAAAATGATAAGAATATTATTTGAAATAAAAGTGACAGGAATATTATTATGTTTAAGGTAATAACTTTTTAAGGGTTTGTCTGATTTCCAGAAAATCTAAATGTATTACAAGTAGTATGAATAGGATTTAATTGGCTAAATATAATATACAAGTATATTTTGAAATAAATATTTAATGAGTGCAACAATATACATTAGCAGAAAAATTTAAATCTAAATCTTTAAAAATATTATAATTTTCAATACAAAAAAGTGAAGTATTACCAAGCAATTCTTCTTTTCAAACTAATGTCGAAATTACATGGTGAGTAATCTGAAAAAAAAGTCTTTTTTCGTTATGGAGAATACCTCTCAACTCTTTATAAAATATACTCATCATTATAGATAGATTTATTGATATGAAACCCCTCACCAAAGTGTTCCAAAACTAAAAGTTAGTGTAAAATAAGTATTTATATTTCCAAAAGTAAAAATATTGTGTTGGAAGTAAATTAATTTATCAATAGCTATAAAAGTAAAAAGATTTTTGAAAAAAGTAATTGGAATTATAAATACAATACAATTTTTAGTGAGAAAATCTAAAATTGTATTATTTATAATACTAGTAACTTCATAATGAATAACATTTATAAAAATATAGTATTTAAATATTTAACTAATATTATGCCAAGTTTACTCATTCAAATAATATATCAAAACCTTATGGAAATTTCAAATTACTATGAAATGTACATTTATAATATTTTATATAAAATTTTGACAACTTGAAAGTTACTTAAGCATTTAAATAAAAGAGCAATTGCGAAAAAATAATACAATGCATACAATGTGAAGCTAAAAAAGAAAATATTTTATTTGACTCATAGAACCGTTACACATGATTGTTTGTATGAGTGGCTGACTAAATAGAGATAATGCTTAGTCAGGAATATGTCATCCCCTTATTCTAACGGTTTCTTCGCACAATCTGTGAACACATTTGCACCAAATATCTAATGTTTCTAAAGGTTGAATATATATATTCCTCAATTTGTAACTGTTTCAAATGTCGACTGTTTCCAGTAGTATGTAATTGTGAAAGAAGCCATCACCAGAAAGAATCCTCCATACATTCTATGTTGTTTAAATGAGAAAAGTATGCTGATGAATTCTTTCGAAAGATGCTTTGATTTTCCAGAAGGTGCTTAACAGAAGAAATTTGCATTAGCTCCTTCCATTGTAATTCATAAATTCGAAATATTGTGCAATGATGCAACGAAACAGATGCTTTCGGATAAGGATCACTTATTTGCAATAGCAATTTCCCTTTACAGGACAAGAAACATAGAATTCTGTTAAAAGTTTTGGTATAATGTCTCCCCAGACCATAAATCCAGGATCACCATGATTTATATCCATGTTATTACATTCATGAACCATGTATTGACTTCTTACCAAATCAACTGCCGCCGACAATCGCTTTATGGGATGTCCAGCTTCTGTTCTCCTTGTTTGTACACTTCTAAACATTGGTTCCTATGGTTGATATTTAAAAGGATGCAGAGTTCAGGATGATGGACAAATTATCTACCTTCTGAAGAAGTCTTTATACAGTAAACTCTCGACATTTGCGTCCCCATATCTCTAAGTGTCTGATGAGAAATGGAGGTTGATAACTCGTCTTTGTACTTTTCCCCTACACAATGATATATTGGCCATTTCTTGCTGTTGTTTATATGTTTCGGCTAAGACCAGTTTTTTTAATTTGTGTATCTTGGTTTTGGAATGCTTTCCAAGCTAAAGAGCAACATACCAAAATAATTAAAGCCACTTAAGCAAAGGGAAACATATTTTGCATAATTACCTTCTGCTTCTGTCTTAAAAGGATAGTGTCAGAATTTCTTCTTTAGGACACGTAAATAATGTCCAACATCAAGGGAAATATGTTCGATATAGCAACTGATATTAAACTACCTTACAAGAGACGTTGACATTTTGTTCTTTACATGCAGTAAGAAAACATTTATTAAGCTACCCAATTTAAGGCTAGGTATACGACAGCATGCTTGTCCAACAACAATATATTTATTGTCAGTGAGCACTTGTTTTAGAAGAGGAATTCTTAGTTGTAGTGAGGACTTCAAGGATGAAGAAAGAACCTTAGTAAAATGTATAGCACAAAATTGCCATTTTTTTCTTTCAGTAAAACAATTGTATATTTTTGCAGGTCAATATATTTGAATATTTTTGCAGTTCAATGTTGGCACACTGAAATTAGTGAAAATATCACAGAATGGTTCAAGTGAACCAGACAATTATTTTCAATAATCAAAGCTGGGACGCAATGCGTGTGTTATAATTGTACTTATCTCACACTATTTTCAACGTTTCCACGCAAACAATGATTTTTACATGTACCCTAAAATTAGCGTTTCCAGTATCTACCTATTTTATTAAATTTTAAAGCTTGTTAAAAGCACTTTAATACTTACCCTAAGTATGTTGCTATTATTCGCTTACAATGGTTTTTATTCAAACGCTTTAATTTAAATTTTTTCATCTCATTTATGATTCCAAAGTCATTAATTTTTTTTTCAACATTCAAGAAAAAAATTTATTTGTCAAACAAAAATTTAAAGCAAAAAATTATTTTGAACTGTAACATTGAGTTCTGCATTGCTCAAAATCAACACAATATCTAGTCTATACCTTCAAATAGCCATGTATAACATATAGGATTTAATGGTTTAGTGGGTAGTTTGCTAGGTTTTCGATATAGTGTTACTTTCATCTGCATAATGTATGTAGTTTTACAAAATAATCATAATGTATGTGAATATAGAGCCAAAACATTTTTTTACAACTAGTCTTTTATTGTATAAAATTAAGTGTATAGAATAATGTATCATATTACCAAATTTATTTAGTGGCGATGCAATACCCATCAAATTTTAATTTTTATTTATTTAAATAGGCTCGAGACTCTATGTTTTCTGGTTAGGATAGGTAAAGTCTTCATTATAAGCAGTTATTGAGTTTTATGCCCAAATTTACCAACGAAAAGTTTTGTTTACTACTGGTGAATGAACACGTAAAATTGATCATAATCTCAATGTATTTTATGTAATACCATGCATTCACAATGATAACAGGTCAAAGTCGAGATTCCAATGTTTGAATACACCCTATAAAAGTCATAAAATCTCAATAACCTTTGTAATGACACAGGATTTTTACCCTATTGTATGAATTACTAACAATTCCGCCTCTTTCTGAGATGAAATATAAAATGTATTATTGTGTGGCCGGGAGTTATAAGATATCTTTTAGGTCCGAAACATAACTGAAGACTAAGAAAATCAAAGCTGTATTATTATTAAAATAATTTTTATAATGGTTTTAGCATGGCATTTGTGCTTAAAAATGTTTATTTTTTTAAGTTGGTCACAAATTCCTTTAATATTAGCGCACTTAATATGAAATTCATGTTTTATAAAAATAAGTTCTTTAATAATTATTAAGATAACATTTTACAACTAATAGGTTCTTATTAACTGTCTCTTCATGTATTAAAAAACCTATGATACTATCATATTATGTGCACAAAGTTTTATAATGAGCAAATTAAAATAATCAGCAGAGTCAACATAACAATACTAATTAATGAAATTAAATATAAGAAAATTCATGAAAAACATAACATATTTTACATGTTAATTTATTTCTCCAAATATATATGATTGTGTATTTTTTTAATTTAAATAATTTTTGAAATATATTTGGAATTAGTATTAAGATCATACAAGTCAAGACGTTCTTATCTATTATATTACAATTACAGAACATGAAGCCAAATCAGTCATCAGTCTGACCGTATGCTTTGCAGATGTCATTGCAGCATTTGTTCAAGCATCCAATAATGACATTGAACTCCATTATTGGGTCTGACGTCTATTATACGTGACTTCAGTAAACCGTGATAGTTTTAGCAGAACTAGCAGAATTAGAATCGTGGAAGCTATATTACAATCAGAACAACCATTTACAGTTTTTTCTACACTTGAAACCTTGGCAATGAGCCCTTTATAACATTTGCGCATATTCTTCAGTATTATCCGATTTTGTCTATTTTCATTACTTGTACTTTCTTTTGTGAATATATGTACTACACAACTCTTCAATGAGTTGTAGATATTCTCTCTTCGTAAGTTTTTTTAGTGACTTTATTGTATAAAATCCATGAATTAACCCCTGCAAGATAAATAATATTGTATAGCACATAAATTGGTCACCTCCTTGATCCTGAATTCGCAGCATGTTTCCTAGGCATTTGGTTTGCAATATCAATACCAAATTTGCTGAATTATAATTTAAAATTGTTTCTGGAAGCATTTTTGTTGATTGTTGTCAATAGCAACTGTGGAATGAAGGGAGTTCAATAATAAAACATTTTTGCTGGTTTGTCCTTAGTAAACTGTCAAAACTATGTCATCATGCTCCAGTAACAATGTATAGTATAGCGGCTTATTTACTTTATTCACGAATTCAGATATTTTTTTACAATTTCTTTTCATAGTTCCAGTTAAACAAGTGTTCTTCGTTTCCAACATTTGGAACTAATTTATAAAGTAGTAAAAATTATCTGCAGTGATATTTCTTCCTCTATTTTCGAAAGTTTCTATTAAACGCAAAACGACGTATACAGAGAAGAGGTAGCACCCACGCATACAACTTCCAGAGATGATGCTTACCCAAAACGTTTTCTCATTTGTAACAAAAGTTCCAGAGTTCATTTCATCTGGATTTGATTCGGATAACATTTTACGTTTATTTAAACATTGTATTTTCTTTCCAGAAGAGGTTTTACTATTAGTGCCTTGTAAAGGAAAAATATAGATACGTTTTATCTGCATCATCGCTGATATGTACATCATCACATATACATCATCGCTGAAATTAATTTTTTCACCATTTTCTTTTTCGGATTTATTGTCGCATATATTCGAGGGCGTCCCTAACTGTTAATTTACGAATATTTCTTCCAGTCATATTCAACTGAAATCAATTTTATTTCTGCGCGTAAGCAAGGTGACAAAAATTGAACAGACGGTTACACTCAAAATATCTCCAAAGAAATGTGAACAACCAGCTTCTGCAGCCATAAAGAACCACATGTGCGTCCATTCGAAGTTTACCACATTGGCTATGGTAGTATTGCTTCACATTCCCTTGAATAGACCAAAACAAAAATTATAGGAGAGAAAACATTCCTAGAATATGCTACCCAGAGGTATTTAGTTTTTCAGAATGGGTTGTTTTAGCCTGTTATCATTCTCATACGGAATGATAACAGGAAAGGAGGAAGGCCTGCAACACTGACTACTATTAACACAACAAGTTTCTCAGCTGCTATTCTGTTATCAGTAACAACCTCTGACCATGAAGTGTTGTTCTGCTCACATCTAAGAAAAAGAAAGGTTACTAAAGAAGCTTTGCTCATTCTATGAAACCATGAATTGTAAAGTATTTACTTGTGATTAAAATGGGGTTAAAACAACCCATTCTGAAGTTTATTTATAAGTATTAAAAATGAAAAAAAATTATAATTATTCAACGTATCATAATTTCACAGATTATTATCGATTTGAAAATAGTAAAAGTCAAGAATTTTTTTTCAGTTTTGTTAGCAACTTTTTGAAAAAATCGGAAACAAAATTGTTTTGGATCAAAAAATATTTCATCCCTGCTTCTAGTGTTAAGTGTCTAGCACTGTACTCGATTAATTTTTCAGTATGTTTCTAAATCACCCAGTCGTCGATCTGTTTATTACTGAACTAATTTATTTCATAAAGTGTGATTCTTTAGATGAATGAGGAAAGTCATGTATGTAATATTAAAATATATAGTTATGTACAGGTAAAATATTATACAATCCAAAAATATTAATAATTTATATTATTCCTTAAATAATTCGCTTCTATATTATTTAAAAATTATTAGAAAATCATATTGAAAATTTTTTAAAAAATGATGAATATTTATGCAAAACATGAAAAAACCGTGTTTCTATATAATATTATTGGAATGTCTTACTTAATGTTTATATTAACTGAAACTTCACATTTTTTACTAAAAAATTAAAGTGATTAAAAATTAACATTTCACTTAGTTTTCTTGTTTTCTTCTTAGAAATTACGTAGTATCCAAATGTGCATTTTGTAATCATCTGAAGTATTAATTTGCAACAAATATTTTTGGATGATCAAATAAAAAATACAGATAACTTATATGTTTTAGGTTTTATTTATATGTATATTTCTTCCATTTTTTGCGTCCTAAACACGTCATTGAACAAAATCTAATTTTTTCTTAAATAAAATCTGTGTCAAGAAGATCAATAATATTTTTACTTGAACTATTTTTTTTTTTTACATTTTTGAACATTTAACTCGCGTAAGTAATCTCACTGAGTACATGGTGATTAAATATAAGTTGTATAAACTCATAAAGTACAAATCACATATATTACCTTCAACATTCGGCTTGATACTTCATCTGAACTTGCCAAAGAGTATTAACTATTTAAAATTATTTAAATATCTTAATCTTTAAAATATTCAATGCATTGATAAAAAATCATTAATTTATCAGATGTATTACATTCTTTTTACAGATACATGCAGTAAAACCTATATATTTCATGAATATACCTCAGGTTTTCAGACGTAAATTTTAAACCATTCTATGCATAAAACAGTCTACCTTTGCTTTCAAATTCATAACTTTGATTAAAAGTATGATGTAATTTCTAAAAATTATGAAATTAACATGATTATTATAAAATAACATGATTATTCACTGTATTTTAGCATTAAGAAACGTTTTATATATTTTTCATATTCTCACCTATAAATTAACTTCGTAATATTAATTTATTTAATGTATAGTAAACTATCTTGCATACGTAATAAGCTTTAATGATATATCAATGAAATATATTGGGTAATTAATTTAGCATACATAAGTGAACCATTAATAAATCAGGTTACTCGCTTAATTTAATCAACTATTACATTAAACTATATTAAATCAAAATTCAACTAATTTTTGAAAAATATAAAAGCGCAAGAAACTGGTTTTTGGAATTAAATTAGTCAAAATGAATTAACACAAGCAGTTTTGACATACTTATGTTCATAAAGTTAAAAGTGATTTAAAAAAAATCATTGTATTTTATTATCTTTAAATAACTAACGTTAATAATTTTTCTTGATATATTTTCAGATTGTTCAATTTTACTATGAATAATTACGAAAGAAATATCAAAAGATCCAAAAGATAGTTCCAAAAGATCCGATAGTTAATAACATCAAATTGACATTAGATGTTTTTAGAAGCCTCAAAATGATTAGAAATGTGTGTTTTTATTTGAAACACGAAAAAATAATTTAATGCCCTTACATACGATATTCTTCATTTTGATTACTAATCATGATATGGAAAAATCTTAATTTTACAATTTATATTTTCAATTTATCTTAATTTACTTATATTTACAATTTATCTTAATTTTACAATTTATATTTTTAAATATTTACTATCCAAATTAATGAAAAAATATTTTCAATTTTTATACATTTTATTAAAATGAATTAGGCATTATTTAAGAAATTAAGTATCAGGAAATTATATATAATTAAGCGATTTCTAAGGATAGAAGGGATTCCAATTATTATTAGCTGAAAAGTTTGTTTGATACTGATTTACATAAATTAAACATTAATATAAGATAAAACAATAGCATCCCAGAAAAATATTAATCAAAATCACCTAAAGCATTTTAGTCCTAAGAAAATACTGATACAAACTAAAGGAATATTTAATGTTTATGCCTTTGGGTACATTTTTATGCCAAATATAGTAGCTGCATTTACTTATTTCTTTTATTATATAAGTATGATGACACACAATATTCAATTATTATATAAATATAAAAAGCATTTATAATTGTATTTAATAAATAAAAAATATTAAAAAGAATGGATTTACATTCATGTTATCATTTAAATTCATTCCTCATAATATGTAATAATGTTTATATTTGTATCGTATAAATCAATAACATGAAGTTACAGAGAGACATTTTTAACATTAGTTTTAATAAATATGTTATGTATAAGTATTTTAAATATAACTGGCTGATGATTACTTCCATACCATAAAAACTGGATTTGCTGTAGATTAATATTTATTTAAATAACGTTGGGTGACTCGAAATATATGAACAGAGAGAAAAATTTTAAGTATCTTAGGTTTTAATTTAGCTCAAGAAAATTCATTTCATAAATATGTTACATAAAATATATGAGTCATTTTCTACAAACATAATTATTCTCACTAATTACAACATTAATGCATATAAATTAATCGTTTTTTTAATTCTCAATTTATAAGCACTTTTAGATTTATAAATAGCTTGCTAAATAATTGGTTCAATAATTTCTTAACGCATTATGCTTATTTAGTTGTACGATTTGTAAATGATACAAAAAGGAATATTTCATATACTACAAAAATATTTTGAAAAAGAAATCATTCATTATCAAATGAAGACGTACACTATACTGTATGCTTGCTTAAAATATAATTCATTGCTAATACAATACATGTGGAGTATGCATATTAAATTAGATTTGTGTGTTTGTACTATAAAAATTCAAATTTATTACTCACTAATGTGTGATATGAGTGTCAGAATAATATTAAGTTTATTCTTAAAAAATATTTGGATTAGTATATTTTGAACAACGAATTTTGCACGTTAAAATGAATTTTAAAAGAAGAATAAGTTACTCTTAGAATTTATTCCTACTTTTGTTTTTATGAACATTTTATTGCAATTGTGCAGCAAATGGATTTATTATTTTAGCATCTACTGTAAAGCGTTTTAAATGGAATCATAAATTAAAATGAGGAATCTATTGAAAGTATGAAATTCATAATGTTTTTCATTCAATCCAGATGATTTTAATTTTATTTGATTGAATAAAACATAAAGCTATTAATACTCGCTCTTATTTATGAGAAATATATTGAAACTTTAAGAATATTATCAAAAATTTTATATGAGTATCAAAATGTATTTTCATAATTCAAATGAAAATTTAAGCATGGAATATAAATTTTAATAAACAATTCAATTTCGTCTGCAATTCCATATAATTTTGTGAAATTAGGAAAGATTTATTATTTAAAAGATTTAATAAGCAATTATTTTCTTGTATTCAAAGTTGTATTGTTCAAATAATTTATAAACTATTTGGGAAGTTTTCAAAATTTAATTTGCTAGCTAAAATATTTGCAAGCTAAAATATCTATGTATGAGGCTCTTAATAGGTAAGTATTTTCTACAATTTATTAAACCAAATCTAATGATTAGTAACTAAAAACAATTTAGAACAGAAATATATACTAAACTTAATTTGTTTCTTATTTTTTAATTCATTTAATTGCTGTAAATATTGAATCTTAATTAGCTTTGTTTATTTGTTGATAAATAAAATTTATATACATTTTACAATTTTTTTGAAATCCTATACCAAAACACTTAAATAACTAACTTATTTTAATGCATAAATAACTTCCACTTTCCTGACAAAATAATAAATAAAGGAATCAAAAATATTTAAATTGATACATTTGAAATCACTTTAAAAATCTTAACAATTTTATGCATATATACTGAAAAAATACTGTTGTTCATAAAATTTTCAATTTAGAAAGAATGCTATTTACTGATTTTTTAAGGAATTTAGAAGCAGAAATAAATATTTGCTTATTGCTATTTCATTTGATGTCACAATTAAAATTAACAGTTTTTAAGTAAAATAAAGATGAAAGAAACATTGTTTTACATTTACGCTTTAGAAAATGTCTAATTTTGTTTTGATGACCTTATCTAAAAATTTTTAATAGATGGCGATATATTGAGCACATATATATTTTCTATTAGGTATAAAAACCATGATTTTTATAAAGAAAAACGAAACTACTCAGACTCTTTGCAGTGAAATTAATTAAAAATAAATGAAATCAGTTATAGCTTCATTGCTTTATAAAATTAATATGTTTGCTGCAAAATAAAATAAAACATTAAACATCTTATAGGTTTTATTTTCATTATTTTTTTTCAGTTGTGATAAACTAGTTTGAATATATTTTACTTATAAGTTTAAGCTTTTCAAAAATACATTGTTTCGATTAGACCCTAGTATTGAATTAGTGTTTTATTTGCATTAGCCTCTAAAAGTTAAGGAAAAACTCACCATAAAATTACACTAACAATAAAATTTATAATTTATTATAAAGAATACAATGAATTTATGTAACTTTATGTAAAACTCTTGTTAATACTTTTTTGATTAAAAAAGGACAGGTTTATAGGAGTGACAGAAAAACAAACATAGCTTTGTTCACAGTCTGCGGAATCAAAATCAAACTGAAGTTTCTTTGTCTAAAAGACATAATCCAGGCCGACCACGAGCTACAACGCCTGCAAAAGACTGTTTTATACCTTTGTTGTCGTGAAGGATAAAATAAATTTATGTGCCGAAACTTATTGCAGACATCAAGGGAAAAAATATTTGCTAGTACGATAGAAAGGCGTCTATACCATACAGGGCTCTATTCAAAGTGGCTTACTGTATGTCTCCCGTTTATCTTGATTAAGGTACCACGTTTTCTAGACCAGCGAACAATGGGCTTATGCACTTTTTATACATGAATCCAGAATCACAAACGAAAGTCTTAAAGGAAATTTTCTGATCTCAAGGGAACTAAACACCACATATCAAACATTGAACTCTATGGAAAGAAGCAGTTTCTAAAGTGATGAAAAAATGATTTGGGCAGGGTTATCACTCGGTGGTCAGGTTTACCAGATATTTTCCATGGAAAAATGGCGGGTGTAATATATCGGGACACTTATTCCCATCCATATGCTATGCAGTTGCAATGATTAAGTGCTAATGGATTAAAACGCAAGACCTGATTGCCTCATAGCTGTTGAGGAATATTTAGAGAGCTTGGTTTTGAGAGAATGGAATGACCAGCTTGATTTCTAGACCAAATTCCATAAAGTATCTGTGGAAATATCTTGGAAGACAAGTTACTGATTTAAGTCCTCCCACAAGGTACACAGGTAGAACAGCTAAAAAACAACTTTCCTCATGTCTGGTCTCAGCTTCTCATTTCGGTAATTGACAATTTAAATGACAATATTGGAAGTCGATACCATCAATATATAAAAATTAGGGATGGTCATACCCCTTTTTAAAATTCTTTTTTTGTTATACTTTTATGTGATATTTTATGACATAAATTTATGATTATTCTTTTTTCTAAGAAATGACTTTGCCATCGAGGTTGATTTTTTGATTTAAATCTTTTACATTTCTACATCTTTTACAATCATACATTTTGCATTTCTACATTCATTTGCAAATTGTGCTCAAAAAACCAGTTCTTTCTTAACATTTGGACGCTAATGTAGCTTATACTATATTTTCTGATGAAGGTTTCTTTCTTTTTTTTTCAATATGGATATAACAAATGTCCTAAAACGTTTACAATCAGTTATGATTGTCGTTAAATTTTATGCATAATTCTTTATATAATTAATTTCATTAAATGCTTATCTAACTAAAACAATTTGCTTAAATAGGTATTTATTTAACATGTCAGAAATAACAGCAAAAAAAATATTATGCCACCAAAATCATTTCAAAATTTTGTTAAAAGAATTAATGCCGAAATGTGTAATTAAATATAGCATTAATTGAAAGAATGATGATATGAACAGCATAAAAGATATCCTGAATCAAAAAAAGTACTATAAAGTTAAATTATATTGATTTTAGAAAAAAATGATCAAAGTTTAGATTATTGTTAAGAATTTATTTTTAAATTTAACAAATATTGTTCAAATGTTATTTTTAATATGAAATTCATACCATAGATTCATAGATTTTCAATTAGATGTTTAAAATACCATATTTGTAAGAAATAACTGTTTTACGGAAATGAAAAAATAAGGTTATGGAATTGAACATATGTTTTGTCACATCTTATCAACTTTTAAATCTTCTAAAGCACTTTCTTAAATTTTTAAATTCTTAATATTTTATAATAAAATTATTTGTGTATACTAATATACATATTAAATATGCATATATTCATTATATGTCTATCAATAAATATTTTTGAACCAATGAATATACTGAAGAAATTTTAATTTACATAATTGACGTAACTGAAGTATTGGTGGCTGATTGGTCTCATGTCAATGGTGAGAGCTATAGATGGATATGAATGTGCAGAACACAGCTGCTTATCTCCTTGATGTTTTTGGAGTATGGACTATTTTCGATGTCGATATGGGGGGATTTGCCTAACTGAATCAGAGATCTTAAAATATTGGTTGTAATAAGGATGGTGATTAAAATAAACAATAAACCATTGCATAAGTTTTAAAAAATCGCAAATATGTTTGATCAACAATCTTATATATTATTTTTGGAAATGCATGATGAGACTTATAAAACTTATAAATTAGCTTACTTTAGTGAATTTAAAATACGAATTTCAGTTTTGCTTATTTGCCCATCACTTTTTATACTCTATTAGGTTAACTAATAAAAAAGATAAGTAACATAACGATACAATTCTTGGATCTGGTGAAATGATATTAGACATCAAAATTATTAAAATTATGTTGATTATGCCTATAATAATTTTGCTGATAACTTAATGTAATTTTAATAAGCTTTCTCTAATTTTCTTTGGATTATTTAAATGCATCGAATGAAATTTATTGAAAATTCATTACTTGGAAAGAATATTATCTTCATAGATGCATTTACAACTTAATTAATAGTAAAATTAGAATTAAAAGCTCTTTATTCCTGTAAACCTGTTGTTAATTAAAGATAATTACTTTTAACTGCCCCATATATGATTATTTCGTCATGATAATTAGAATTATTTTTATTTAAATTTTTACTCATTACTCTAAATGTCATTAAGCAGGTCAAATATCATTTATTAAGATTACATGCCCTCAGTTTATCTTGGTGAACTTAAAACTCATAAAATTAAAAACATTTTTATGCTTATAATGTTAATATACTTACCGGCATCTATTTCTGGAAATAATAATTAGTAAAATATTTGTGTGTGTGTGATATTGGATAAGTTTCTGTTAACTAATACTTTCTTAAATCGAATAAGAAATTTATAAGAACATATTATAAAACATTTTCACAGACTTTATCAATTTAAATGGGTGATATTAAAATAAGTTATATCATTGTAAATGTACTTTATGAGGCATATACATTAAAGAATTGACAATAAAAAATTAGAAAATGAAAGCGATTTACTTTTAAATTTGATTTAAATAGCAACTAAATATGTTAATTTTTTTAAAAATAAACTTAAGTAGCAAATTAAATTAACTGTACAAATTAAAGGAAACTTTCATAATAATTTATCGTTTTAGTCTGACAATTTTGCTATTAAGAGCCAGCTGTAAGCTTTTAATATTTATTTTCACAATGTATTTAATAAATATCGTATCTTATCATTATTGTAATTTGTAATTACTCTTTTAAATAAAAATTGTTTATACTTTTTTGTGTGCCATGCTATTAAAATTTAACCATATATATACATATATATATATATATATATATATATATATATATATATATATATATATAATATATATATATATATATATATATATATATATATATATATATATATATATATATATATATATATAATAAAATAACCTAAAATTTTTGCAAAGAAAGATTATTTTTTCTTATTGATGCAAACAACATATCGCTATTATTTTAATGCTTAGGTTTTTCTGACAATAAAGTTTCTTTCTTGTATTTTTTATACAGACATAATATCGTGTTCCTTAAAAAAAGATTTTTGTTCCATTTAGCAGATAAGTTCTTTCATTAGTTCTAGACAATGGTTAATGGAAATGTCTTCCATATTTTCTGTTTCCTCTTCATCGGTATCCTCAGAACTTGACGAATCGATGTCTTTCCTATCACTTCACTGACGATCCATGGTAGATAACAATGAGACAAAGCTTCGACACTTGGTTTTCAAAATTCTTGGAATGTTTTTATATATATATATATATATATATATATATATATATAGAGAGAGAGAGAGAGAGAGAGAGTTAAATAGTATTATATTTCTTACAATAGGAGGGACTCACAAATAGAAAGAAAAACGAAGTTTTAGGTCGGAAATATTTTATAAACTCTTACAAAAAAAAAAAGGAAAAATAATACTATCTGAAAAATGCCGGTTACCGGGACATTCCTTATTTTCGAAAGCCGGATAATGGATCCTATACTGTATGTATATATATATATATATATATATATATACATATACATATATATATATATATATATATATATATATATATATATATATATATATATATATATATATATATATATAAATATATATATATATATATATATATATATATATATATATATATATATATATATATATATATATATATATATATATATATATATATATATATATATATATATATATATATATATATATATATATATATATATATATATATATATATATATATATATATATATATATATATATATATATATATATATATATATATATATATATATATATATATATATATATATATATATAGCTAAAGATAGATAGGTCGGTATAAATAAGATACAACATGAAGAACAGTAAAACTAATAAGACAAAATTTGAAAATCACACTCAGGAATAAATTTATATGCAATACAAAGAATCTAAGAAAAGCATAGGGACCGCTTTTATAATATATAAGCAGAACAAAGTTCAAAATAATTGTCTTAATCATAAAGATTTAAAAATCTGAACAAGATTTCCATTCTTATTCCAAATAAGATTTCATTTAACAAACCTGTCACGCTGGTAGATCTTCAGCATAAAACTGTTCTCTCCCAATTAATAAAACATCGTGGTTGGCATTAAAACAAGTTGCAAAAGTGAATGGAGCTTTTTAAATAATAGTACATTTATAGAGTATTTATATCGTCAATACGGAACATTTACCATTTTTTCATGTCTAAAATTCAAAGTATGTCACAAAAATACTAAACAGGAATGTTTGCCATTTTATTTTTTCAGTAGAAAGACTTTATTTATATTTGTTTTTAAACACATTGTAAGACCTAACAAAAGATATTTTATCATCAAGTTTAAGAAAACATCTTGCTTTATAGTCCTTAAATTAACACGTTTTGTTATTATCATACATATATCCATAAATAATAACCTTAAATGATCTTACATATTGTAAGTAATGTATTGATTTTTTTTCCCATAATATCAATTTACCATGAAAAACAACTCGCTGCTCAATGTAGGGTTTTCATTGGAAGAAACATAAAAGAATACACTTAAATCCATTTGAATGGTATTACTTTTTTATAGTAACGAGTTTGATTCATTTTATTCATCTCAATAAAAGGCAATATTATTTAAAATATTTTATCTATTTTTAAAAATTAATACTTTGTTGCCAAATTCTTATAAAATTATATTTCTAATATGTTTATTTATAAACAAGTAAATGGAATATTTTTAAAACTGAGTAAAGAGTTCTTTTAATGAATATAATTTTTCGAAGAACAAAACATCAATGATATTTTTTAATATTTACTCACTATATTCACTTTTTTAAGTGTACTAATGTATCAAAAAACCTTTAAAATTCAACATACGAAAAAGCAAGTATGATATTTTGTTAACTAAGACACGTCAGCCTTTATTTTTACATTGGAATTTCATATTTTGCATTTACATTTGAAGTCCATGAATACTTTAACTTCAAATGTAAATGAAAAATGTAAACTTTCAATAATAAATAAATGATACTTTGGTTTTTCAATATGCAGAGAGGAATATTTTCCTGCATAACAAATAAAAAACAAACAACATTCAAGTCCAATATAAGATTTTAAATACTTATAAAATGTTTTTTCTAATGATAATTTATTAATTTATATTAAACTGTTTGAGCAATTGTAATATCCTATTTATATGATTTTATTTGCCTAGAATTATTTTGAATACGATTTTCTAACTTTAATAGTAATGAAATGGTAATATTATTTGTGGAATGAAAATTATGTAAGCATATATGGTTAAAAAATTAAACACCTAATACTATTATGGTCCTATTAATTAACTTATTACCGTATAAATATAAAAATATATGTTAAAGATCTCTTTAGATACTATAAAAGTAATAAGGGATTTTTCGTTAATGAACTTTGTATGTTTTTGACGAAAGTCCATCTAAGGTAGCTTTATTTATCTAAGGGAACTTTATTTATAGTTTTGATTAAATTTAAGCACTATTTTCAACAATAATTATCAATATTCCATACAACAATACATTCATTTGCATAAGTTAATCTACATTGATATTTTCTCCGTGAAAGTGAACAAAAGACATTTCCTTTATGTGTGATGAAATTTTCCGTGATCAGTTAAAGAAAACACTCGTAAATGAATTCTTATATATAATAATCAAATTAATGAAGACTATAAATTAGGTTTTGCTTCTTTATTTAGAATTTTCCGCTTAATTTCATTTACCATTAATTTTTCATATTCAATGTAATGATTAAATTATCTTGCGTAATGAACCAAAGAACAAAAAATTATTTTCCATATAATAAAAAAAATTTCTTATAAATTTTTGGCCAGATAAATGATAATACAAAGCAAAATCAATGTTAATCAGTTAATCTAGATAAAATTCTCAGTTGTATGCATACATAATAAATACTAATAAAACATAGAAATATTGATGTATCAGTCATTTTATAGAAAAAGCTTATGTTATAAATTTCACAAGCTTCAAAACTTACAACAACTTATGCAATAATTTAAAATATTGTGACTTTAGCGAATATAATTTAAAAGTCATAGGATATTTTCCCATTATATTATTATCGATGAATGATGCTCCCATACCAAACTGATATGGTGCACTGGGAGTCAGGAAATTGTGTGTCCGTTTATATTACGGTTTCACAGCCTATTGCACAAACGTTTTCACGCACTACACGTTTTTAGGTACATAGCATAAAAAATTGGGATGAATATTATTATGGTGATTGCAAATGTCATGTAAAGTTACTTTATCGTTAGAATTTAAGAGAAAATCTGAAGAATGTTTGTCTTAACCATAGTTGCAATTTGAATTATATTTTATATTGGCAAAAAATGAATGACAAGGAAGTTAATTTTTAATGCAAAAAGGGCTTAGACCATTTGTTGCAAACCTGGCACAATATCATTATGTATTGATGGGAACAATTCTCTAAGCTAATACAATGGTATAGGAAAAAGTCTTTCAATAAAAAGTGCCTAAAATGAACGACGTGGTGAAAGCGAGCAAATTAGTCGCGTGAAAATAATTTAGGTACTTAGTCATGTACTCAATAGCTATAGCTGTTGCTAAAATACGTCTGTTTTGCTTTTTGAGTATACTTTGCACAAAAAGATTTAGTTGTTCTTCCACAAAACATTTGTTAGTCATATTAGATCTTGTTCTGTTGGTTTATGTACCACTGATTAAAAATTTTACTTTCATAGTATTTTAAAGATCATAAATAATGAGTCTTGTGTATTTTATACAGACATGAACTTACGACAAAATGTAAATTCATTGTTTGTGTAATCAATTTTCATTTCCCAGCTTTATGGCCACTGTTGATTCTCCACGTGTGTTTTCTCTGTGGTAAAAGCTTTAATATATATTTATATTATAGGACACAGTGATAACAGATGTTATTATATGTTATGGAATAATGCTTTCAGTTTTATCATTTTAAGTTATTTGGAAGTTTAAAACAGTTTGTTCTCTTATACATTGCATAACAATTTTTATAAAAAAATCGTTTTGTAAATTTGTGTACAGATATTAGTTAATACATCCTATTCAAAAACAAAATGTGGTGTTGGATTATGTAAATGAATAATGTTAAATACCATTGAAAAATCTTGAAAAAAGTAATATTTAAAATAAATTAGCTGTGGTGTTACTTTATATGCATTACTTATTTGTAATAGTATGCTTACAGAGTTTATAATAATGTTTTGTAAAGTTATTATAAAACGATATATGTTACCTTTAAGAATACTAACAGTTTAATTTACATACAAATAAACATCTGTATGTAATTTAAACTATTAGTGTTCTCAGAGAATGATATATAGATTCTAACAACAATATAAACTATTTTATTTAAAGAATTAACACAAAGAATTACATTTTAAAAACTATCCTGAAATTTTAATTGTTATTTCAAGAGCAGTATTAATAGTCAAATAAAAAGACCTGAATCAGTCATATCAGTATAAACAAGGACATACAACTTATAGGAAACAAAAGTTACTGGTTAACGCAGGAATAGATAAGATACTGCTGAAAAACGAGTGGACAACAACTTAACCAATTTATTATTTTTATTTCTCAAATTAAAGATGGAATTATTTGATATCAGTGTGGTATAACAATTATTATAAATTACAAAGAAATTATCTGTTAAACTTAGAAATTATCCATCAGGTTTTTTATTTAAAGTCATTTTTATAAAACATCAAACATCATTTTTTGTAAATCACCATAACTATAATTTAAACTTAATGATTGGATTATAATGTATTATTAATAGTGAACTCGATGCAATAATTCATTTTGCATTGAGTCTATGTATCTATGTACTTGCAATTAAAACGTTCGTAAGATTTGCTTAATTTCGAAAATTACTTTAATTTAGAGTGAATAGTGATTTTCCATTAATGACGAAATTACTCTTGAATAAAATTTATTTATATGTATTTTTTAAAAATTGAATTAATAATTTTAAATCGTATGTCTATAATCAACCATGTTAAATTCACCTCATTTTCATTTAAATACTGATTTTAGCTGATACAAATGATTAGAATTAAATATAAAAATGCAGGTTTTAAGCAATGGTAATTAATAATATAATTTGTTGATAATCAAGCAATTATCTGAAATTATTTTTTGTTTAGGATTGAAGGGATTAAACAAGCAGTATGACATAATTGCAGCATAAACCGATTGAAGATTTTAAACAAAGCTTATTTTGTTTCGATTTTTTATTTATTAAGTTAGAAATTTTCTAATAAGTTTCTGCGGAAAATGTGTACGGCTGTGTTTCACAAACAACGGCATTTTTAGATAAAATGATAAGGAAACTTTCTTTGCAGTATATGTGTTATTATTTAATTGCTATTTATTTTTAAAATTACTTCATGTATACAATAACTAAGAATCTTTAGGACAATATTATGTCTACAAAGTAACTGAAAATGTATAAATATTCTGAAATAATTGGTGTGTATTTCAAACTTGCCAATATATTTTCTCTAGAATGAATTAGTAATTTTACGTCTGATTCGTAAATTCTATTTTAATTTGCATTATTGAATAATGCTGTTTCAATACGATTATTTATTAACAGAGTTTATCTTTATTTATAGAAATACTCTAATTTTTATCTTATTTCCTGTCTCACTTTGTGCTATATAGATATTTTGATAATTGTAAGCGATAAATTTTGTAAAGGACAATGGAATAATAATATGTTTTATGTAGTACATTATCTTCAATTTTTATGGGCAGAATTTAATTTAGAAAAATTAAAAGTAAAGTCATATCTAATAAATGTTCAAAATATAATTTTTGGAACATTTTTATAATAATATTATAAATTATATAAGTATTTCAGATATGAATAAATGTAAATGATGCAACTAATTATAATGTTATAGTATGATTTTGTTGTTTAAAACATAATATTATTCTGTATTTAAGATAAATTTACTATTTTAAAGGAAATTAAAAAAATAATGAGAACCCCTTATTTTATTAATTTTGTAATTTTTTTCACCTATGAATAAAATTGGAAAAAAAGAACAAATTCTCATTATGAGGGAAATATAAAGTTTCAAAACGAGACGAAGGCTTTAAAGAACATTTAAACATTTTCGAAAATTTCAAAAATCTTGTTTATTAAACAAAATTAATTAAATGTTCTAAAATATTTACTAAACAAATCTTAATTAAATAATAATTGTCGATTTATTAATTAATAAAAACATGTTAAATAATTAACACAGTTACATAAATAGGTGTGTATCTTTAATAATATACTTCTCATTGTAAACAGAATAACTGTAGAGTAATTATTAAGAGAACTAACGATGAATATGAGTTTTCTTTAATCTTTCAAATTTTGAATAGAAACTTATTTTAACTTATATTTGTGAATTTCAGAATCTTAAATTTCACTTTGAAGCATAAAGCAGTTATATATATATATATATATATATATATATATATATATATATATATATATATATATATATATATATATATATATATATATATATATATATATATATATATATATATATATATATATATATATATATATATATATATATATATATTCCACACGTTTTAATTGATAAGAGATATTATTGCCTGATCATTTCGATTAGTTCTACTATTGCTTTCAAATGCCGAGACTTCGTAATAGACAAAACTTACCATCCTGCACATTATTGAGGAGATCAAGACTACTTTTGACAGGCATGATAAATTGCTGGAGTATATTCCTTCTATGAACGAAAAATCTTTTCTCTTGACTTTGGTATTGAGTTCTCTTCTTCTGGTATTCAGTTTACTTTCTGTCAGACAATATTAGTTGCAGGAACTGGAGTTTTAGCACCAGATGTTGAAGAAATTGAATTTATGAGATGAGTAATTAAAACTCGTATGTCAACATAATAAATCTTCTGACTTGATTATCGATCGTCATATTTAGCTTCTTTAGTCTTGATATTATATAAATATAAATATATATATATATATATATATATATATATATATATATTATTATGTCGTGAATTATGTCGAAATATTTGAAGCATAATTCGAAATAATTGAAAGTTTGATATATATTGCCATTGTTTGGGGCATTGCGTGGGAGGATTCCATTGCTTCATTTATTTTACAGAAATTAATGCTTATTAACAATATTTACAACAATATTGGTTTTCTTTACATCATTATGTGTGGAAATACATACGATTGCAAAGTCTTGATCATAATTTAAAGTATAATTTTTTAGAACTGGGTGGTTTTAAGATTTATATTATATTACTATGAGCAAGTTTGAAGTAATGGAATCTATAATTTTTTAAATATTTCTATATTGAAACCACAATATTAAATTGATATTAACGTGAAAAGTATTTATGAAACATTTATTCAAAGTTAGAGGAATTTCTTGTATGCCAATAAATAGAACATTTCAGGATAGTGTAAACACCAAAGACTACTTTAAAAGGAGTTTCTGTTAAATTTGTGCTTCCTTAGGAGAATAACTGCATATGTACATAAGGAAGCATTCAAGAAAGTTAAATTTATAACATTATTTTATCCTTCATGATGTTCATTTGTTGATTCAATGCCTGGAAAAACTTTCTTAAAAGATGACGGAGCTGATATATTTTCAGAATACTGTTTAATAATACATAAAATGTTACTTTTTTAGGATTAAAACAATAAAACGGGAAAAAAGAAGTGCTCACCTCATCCTTGACAATATAATTGCATCAGGCTGTTGTAAGTACAGTGTGATCATAATTAAACTGCAAATTTTAAAAAGCTGTAAAAAAATAACCACTGGTTAGAAAGACCTGAAATTTCACCAGAATGTACTTCAAACAGGGGGATTTTGTTTGGCGTGGGAAAAAAATTAGGAAAAAAAGTGGCCTATAGATGGCGCTGCACAGGTAGTTATATGCAAATTAACGTCTTGTATAAAATGCTGAGTAGCTTGAATTCTCGTTAATTGTCGATGGTGATGCAACGCCATTTCTGAAATGACCGTATTATCAGCCGACATTTTCCAACTCCCTGGCCGCCACGATCACCGGACATCACTCCCTGTGACTTTTGGCTCTGGAGATTTCTGAAAAATGTTGTGTACAGTGTTCCACTAGACACCTTAGCGGATTTGAAATGCCGCATTACTCAGCACGTTAACATCATCAGCACTGATACACTCCAATCTGCTGTGGAAAATACCATTTTACGTTTACACCTCCTAACAGAAAATGGTGGACACCATATTGAAAATTTCTTGAAGAAGACTAAGGACAATTAAAAACCGAATTATTGTTGGCTTTTTCTACTGTTTTGGCCGCAGGGCAATTAAAAACCAATTTTTTCATATTCGATGTGGCACCACCTTCTCGCTCTGAATAGGCTTTACACCAAGAATGCCACAACATCTGCCTGACTTACAATAGCACAACTGGTTTAACGTTCAGCTTACAGCCACAATTGATTATCGTTCATGTCAGAATTCATGTAATTAGCCCACAGCCGCCTGTGCAGCGCCATCTATTGGCCACTTTTTTCCTAATTTTTTTCACACGCCAAACGAAATCCCCATGCTTGAAATACATTCATGGTGAAATTTCAGGTCTTTCTGACCAGTGGTTCTTTTTTTACAGCGTTTTTAAATTTGCAGTTTAATTATGATCACCCTGTATTTTAATAATTCTCATGATGATTTGTCTCCTATAACATAAATTTAATTTTAACTACATATTTTGTCTCCTTTAAGTGTTTTCATGCAAAGAGGATAACTTTTAAATTGAGTAATCAATGAAAGCTTGAATTCTTCCAAGAAACTACACAGTCAGACGTGTATGAATAAAACTGGGAAAACAATACCGTTTTCCCGTTGTTAATCGGTAGGTGAAATCGAATCCTAGAGCTTTTATTCTGAAGCAGGCCGCTTTATCACCATATGATTTGTAACAAATTAAATCCCATTCATAAATATCTTTCTTAAATAAGCATGGAACATATTAAGTATTTTAATTTTTTTCATATAAGTATTCTGCTTATCTAAATACCTGAAACAGCTGTTCTATTTTATATTAGCTTGAGTAAATAAATTGCCTTTTAAAACTAATTATTATTTCACAAATTCAATTAAAAAAACGTAATTTTTCTGCGGCAACACTTTGTTCAGGAGCATAATAAATACGATTCTGCTAAATCATTGTATAGATGAATCACTACTACAATTCCCAAAAATTCATAGTCTTATACTAAGGCAGTTCCTAAGCAATTGCTGCATCTTGTTAATGTGTTATCTTAAAATAATGCTTTCAATAGGAGTTTGCATGGAATAAACTGAAACTGTAGCCAAAATTAAAAAAATAACAACCATGGACTTAAAATGCTTTGGATTCTGTAAATAGAGTGATTTGTAACCACATTTAGTGACTCCAATCTTTTTGGTAATATTGAACTTTGTGGTTTAATATCCCCTGCTAATTACATATCAAAATATTTTTTGTAATTTTATAATATTCTAAAATTTGGGCATAATTTAATAACTATCCATTTAGAAATGTAAGAAAAATAATTTTTATAAAACGAATCTTATTTTTAACTTGAATAGAAAGTAAAAAGCATCACGTTTATTTTACCGTTTATACACACCCTAGCAACGGAAATGGAAATATGCACAGCTATTAAATATAAACATTTCTGTTTAAATTGAAAAAAATATTCAATCTTTATTTCAATTATTGGGTTAATTTAGTATAAAATGGTTACAACTTATTTATAACTCAACTCATATTGAAATTTTATTAAAACTACTAACTAAATTTTAAATAAAATATGTGCATCATTTAAATCGCTTTCAAGTATTTAATTTTTATAAGATCCAAAATTTTAGGAAAAATACGCCAGGAGTGGTTTACCATAAGTGACACAGGATTTCAAAATTTACGCGTTTTTTGAAATTCCAAAACGTTGCTAAAATTCTTTAACTATCCTGTCTGTAATAACATTATTGAGTGCATTTGTTATCGTCTACTGTACTAATGCATATCTGGGCATTTATTTTCTTATTAAATTAATTTATTGAGAAAAATTCCTCAATGCATATTTCTGCTTTTGCGTAAACAATGCAAAAATATTGACACGTATGCATCCAATTTACGGATCTCTTTTAATAAATGTTACTAAAGAACACGCATAAAATTTAGCTCTTACTTTTAGGGAATTAAAGAGTATACAATAGGTAGCTGTATGCAGTGCAGATTTTTCAAAAATGTATTTAAAAAATCTTATTCATAAAAATAATATTCATTAAAAACATAAAAATTTAAACTAGACTGAACACATTACACAACAACAGCCACTAACTCGGAAGTTTATCTGCCACACATAATTATACAAGTAAGTAAACTTTATATAATAGGATTTTCAATGGTTACAGTAAACTCGGTGATTATTATTAAAAAAAATATATTGGTCCGTACACCACTGAGAACAAAGTTTACCCAAAGACTAGAGAAATTGCTGAAGTGCGTACATAAATCTTAGTATGTAGCTTTTAATGATGTTGCAGCAGACAATAGTCACAAGAAGTCGTAATTCTCATGGCAAGAAATTTTAAAATGCGCAGTGTTTCTTTTCCCATTTATCATCTTAGACCCAGGCACCAGTCTTGGAAGTATGCGTAGTGTTGAATTCAATCCTCTGTCTATAAATCTAATTATATTCTTCTTAACTAGTTTTTTTAGAATAAAATCTATAACAGGTATTTATTTTAATTTAATGCAATATTTTTTTGGATAAAAAGATAATAGTTCAAATTTCTGTATTTAGAAACAAAAGCCAAGTTATTTTAAATCTACTAATAAAGTTTTAAGATAAAAATAATTATTATTTGAAATATTTAAAATTTGCATACATTAACTGGCATCCCTTTCATGTCAAATGAATGAAAAAAAAAACCTACTACAATGATGAAAATAAAAACAATAAAATGTACTTGTCACTAAAATTTTGCAATCTTTGTGAGCAGAAAAATTCTTGTGTGGGTGTTTCAAAGAATATAGTTGAGCTCTCTCAAGACACATTTTTCTTTCTTTCTTTTTTTTTTCATTTTTCTAATCCAATTTTTGATATCATTTTATCACAATATAAAAAGTAACAAATCAGTATTGACAAAGAATAGTTTCAAAAAATGTTTGTTGCTTAAGCTTACTTGAACTGTTTTCCATTAAATCATTTTTATGTTGTAGAGAAATAAAATGTTATATACTCATATTTTAAACTATATCTTAAATAGGTTGTGAATATATCTGTATGAATACATAAAAACATCTACCAACAAATATTTAAAAATATCTTGATCAGTGCGTCCAACGTTTCTTGAATAAAATTGCAAATTAATTTTGTAGCATTTTTAAGTTAAATTCCTTCTACAAAGAAATTAATTTTAAAATAAATGAAAGCAATAAAAATATGTGATTCAGGTTTTGCCATGATAATAATGTAAAATGTTTGTTGTTCATATTTAAAAATTTACTATTTAATTTATATTGAATTATATTAACTACGGTTTTAGTTATTATAATGAAATTCAAAGAAAATCAATTATTTAAATATAAATAAAATTATTGAATTTAATTTGAAAATGTCAAAGAAATGCATAGCGTTTATTATTTTATAAAATATTAAAGAAATAGTAAAAAATTAAACATTAAAGAAAATAAAATATTAAGGAAATGCATATAGTTAAATATTTTATTATATATTCATTCGAAAACTATTTCTAAAATTTTAGGATAAAGAAATCATTTAATAACATGGAATACAAAGCCTTTATATTTCAAAATAATTCCATAAAACTATGAAACGCTTAGTAAGTGGAGAACTTAATAATAAAAAGATTTGCACAGTTCGCTTAAACATTTTATTTTTTAACATAACAAATTGTTAATTTGGTGATTCAAATTTTCTAAGAATATCTCTAACAGGCCCTCTGATTTTTTAATGAAAAGAAAATAAAGTTTTGGATGTGAAAAATTTCATATAAATCTCTTGGAAACCCATCCAACACTGAATTACTCATCTGACAAAAATATTACCGCAAATTTCCCATTTTTTATGAACTGAGCTTTATGTTGTTAAACAAAAATATATTAAATAATTTCATTGCTTTAGAGCGTATTTCTTCTGAAAGTGGAATAACTACGATATATATATATATATATATATATATATATATATATATATATATATATATATATATATATATATATATATAAATATATATATATATATATATATATATATATATATATATATATATATATATATATATATATATATATAAATGTAAAATATATATATATATATATCTTCATTTTTATGCCTATGCTTAAAATTTGCAAAACAAATTACGTTATTATGCCCCATGAATTCTAAATCTTAATGTCTTTTTATTATAAGTAATTGCAAAAGTAGAAATTTTATGTAAAATAATTATTAAAAACTAAACTTAAACTAACATTTGTTGCATAACAGCTCATGGGGGCCAAGGCCTACATTTGCCGTTTCTATTTTCCTGACCACGAGGAACTTTGGTGTGAAGCATGTGTCTCAAATAAGTGCTCAGTCTAATACGAAACCCCCAGTGCTTAGTTCCCCAGTAAGCATGATTACAGTTTATTGACCCACTGAAGGGATGAAACGTTGAGTCGACTTTGCAAAGCCCGCGGATCGAGCCTCTGCTTTGGGAGCATGAAACTCAACCACTAAACCATCGGGCTTCGAAAATAATCATTAAGATATTAAATATTTCTTCTCCTTCAATCAAAGGATAACAGAGGAGGAGAAAAATCATCAAATTTCTGAATATAAATTATTTATTAATGCTTACTTTGCATGTTTATAATATCTATTTAAGAAATTCATTTGAATTTAAAGTATATTAAGTCATTTACCACAAAGGCCATTGCGTTTCTATAACTTATCCGTTTAATTGTATTTTTTCTAAATTTTCATTCCTTGGTAATAAGTTTATTATTCGCAATATATTTTTCCCCAGTATTTTTAGTAAGATCTGTATCTATTTAAATTAGGAGAAAGTGCAAATCATTCGTACTTTATCCCTGCATTACTTTTAACTTTATTTTTCTGTACATTCAATGTTATATTTATTTCTATTATTTTAAGATGAGAGAGATTTGGCACTTTTTAAAGAAAACAATATTAGTTGTTCTACAAAAACTAATATTTTTCGCACGTATTTCATTGTTATGCTTTTTGCCAATTTATGTCCTACAAATTGTAAAATGAAAAAACCAGATAATGTTGCTAAACATCTTTGCTCCTCACGTGGCTATATTACAAATAATTCTAAATAGCAAAAGTAAGATTTGTTTTTGATATGTATTTGTAATTTAGTATTAATGATATGCAAAGAATAATAATAATAAAATTCTTTCTGCATTTTAAATAATAACATAAAAAAACCATAGAAAGAGAAAAGCGTCATGAAGTCTAAATATTTTAATTAATAGAAAAATATATTTTTTAATTTACCAAAATTAGAATACATTAAAAAATTAATTTAACTAAAGTATATTTCATGTAACTTATATAATTGTTTTTATAATGGTATGTATTTGACCATTTAAACTAAATCACGCTAAGTTTATGATTATTCAATATTCAGTTTTCATCCAATACAATTCAAAGATATGTCAAGGGTTTTTTGAGAAATATTTGAAATTACTTACGCATATTATTTCCAAATGTTAAAAATTAAGATTTAGTATGGATGAATACAAATTACTTTAACTTTTTCTGATGTTTATTTTATACATAATTCATTTCCTGTTATTCTAGAGAAATACTTTTATTGTGCTTAAGAACTTTCCTTGAGCATTGTATCGATATTAAAACACAATATTCCATCAAAATTACGTTAGGCATATTGTAAAAATTTAAATGTTTTCCAAAAGTACTTTTTTTCAAATATTATTTTCAGAATATGATATTATTTAAATAATAATAACGTTTTCTTATATATAATTTAAAATATAGTTGGAAAAAAGGGATCTTGTTATTGATTTTAAAATACAATTTGTCTTTCAAAAATGTAGAGATTAATTAAGAAGTAAAACATTGATAGTTTTCAATAAGTAAAATATATTTCAATTAAATATCTTTAGAAATTCAGATATTTAATGCATATGTTCATCAATGTATGAATAGAGTTGATTTTAAACAAGCATTTTCATATACGGAAAATAAGCACTATATAATTCACTAATGGAATGGTGTCAGACAACGTAATGATTCAGTCATTATTTATATTATAATTAGGGAGCCAAATGCATTAATGGAAACACACAACTATAATTTGTGAAAGTATTATTAGAAATGAACATAGTTATAAGTGTTTAAGATAATAGGACTGCAGTCTCAGGCTGATGCAAACACTTTGTATTATGCCAAAATGGATTTATTATGTAAGCTTTACCTAATCTATGGGATTATTGTAAATAACCATGTAATGTCTTATTATATTATGTCTTGATTGTAATACCCATTTAAAAACCTTAATAACTTCCTGTATAAAAATTCATTTCGTAATTATTTTAAATATGTTAGATAAAATTATAAAAAATGTTCTAATAACACTTGTAAATAAATTTTTACTACAGATTAAAAAGAGAAAAATCAGTTGGATTTATTTTGCCTGATGCAATTTCATGAATGCTTTACAGAACTTTTCATTTTAAAAATATATATTTTTCATAAATATCATATGCTTTCATTAATGATGCATATATTAAAGTTACATTTTAAAGTATTTGGTACAATAATTTATTATTCTTTTATACAAATTAAGTTATAGCATATGAGTACAGCAGTACTTGAATATCTTACGCTAATCTAAGCAACAAGAATATTAATAAAAGTAAATTTATAACACATTACATAACAAGTTATTTAGTTAAGTCTTAAATTTTTCATAAATTTAAGATTATTGAAATATGTTCATTGGTATCAGTACATTGTATACTGCAGATATCAGATTTAAAATGCAATGATGTTTATCCTATAAAAATATTTAAACATAATTTATGACATTACTGCAATTACTATATATCAATTACTATATAGATCCCTGAGTAATATAATATGTGTTTATTTTTTGAATAAATTTTATGCGCTATTAAAGAGTAAAGTATGCCATATATTTTATCAATTGTATAAACACAGTATAAAGCATGTCAACTATGTTTAACCTCAAAAGTGTGCTGCTTTATGTATTTCATTTGATGGATGATGTAATATTTTAAATGAATTCATCTGCTAAATTTTATTGAAATCTTGTATAAATTAAAGATTTTATTTGTTAAAGTTAGAAAATGAATAATGAGCTTTTTTAAAAACAAATATTCTAAACAAAAGTTTTTAAGTGAATTGATATGCTGTCATAACCTTAGAACATAATCAAATTCTCGATCTGCTTTATTTTTTATGATTTAACACTTTTTGATATAATACATATAAATTCGCGTATTAAAATATTGAAATATATTTGAAAATTATATTTTAGCATTAAAGAATTTATGATACGAATAGGGTTTCTTTTAAAAGTGTAAATATAAAAAATGTAATTGCTTAGCGATGGTTTTTCTCCATCTCTATTAACGTTTTAGCAATTAAAACAACAAAAAGTTTTCTTTCTTCAATGGACAATTTTCCCTATAACATTTCCAATATTTTTTAACACAGAAAGTGATATTTCCTAATAGTTTAAAAATCTTACTAAAATGGAAACTCTGTTTTTAACACTTGTCTGAAATTCAAGCAAATTATAGAACTTCCAAATTAAGAAACATGTAATCTATACCATCAAATCTGTTTTTATAAAATTTTATTTATTCATTTCAAGTGATACTTGGGAATTGTTTCATAAATTTTGTACATCAGAAATATGTGTGTGATTAATTATTTTTCACAATTCAAATCTTACATAAAATGTGGCAAATAATGTAAGAAAAAGCAAAAAAAGGAGTTAAATAAAGTATTGTTTTTTGCTTTAATTTTCACAGTTTTTATTTTGTTATGAAATCTTCTAATATTAACATGTAAAACCTGATGATGTTTTTATTTCATTTGTACAAGATTTACAGTTAAAAACAATTTACAAAAAATAAATTAATGTATCGAATTTCATTTTTTAATATTTATTTTCTCAAATATACGTTTCAAATAGATCAGTTTTATACTTTCAACAGAAGATATATCACTTTCATTCTTCTTTTAGCATTTATATTATTAATTTAAATAAAATCAAGATTTTTTCCTTTAATATAGTTCTGTCAGTAAATAGATTGTCATGTAAAAAATCTAGAAGCTTTTAATTTTATTTTATGCTATTCTTTGAAATGCTTAGTTATTTATACTTCTGTACTGTTTGCAAAATGATTATTTTCCTGATTAAATTAAAATGTATCCTATTCTCACATTAATATTTTTATTTCGCTCCTAAATTTTCTTTTGAGTTCTTCAATAATTAATCTTAATGACCGGGAAAAATTATGTTCAAATTAAAATCTTTGAAATCCGTTTTTAATAAAAAATTTTTTGCTTAAAATTGTTCGATTTATTTAATAACATGAATAATTAATATACATTTTTTTAAATATAGCAAATATAATAAAGGAAACAAAATATTACCCATCATAATTCATTTGAAAATAATTTTGAATTTTCTTCAAATAAATAATTATTTTTAAAATAAGTAATTAAATATTAAATATTTAAAATAAATATTTATTAATTTTTAATTAAATTTAAATACCAATTATGTGTTATAGTATCATAGTTTTTTAAATATTTGTTTTCATTTTTTTCATTTCTCATCTTTTTTTAAATTTATTTGACTGTAGTATTTTAATTTGGATTATCTCCAATTAATAGGTTAAATATTTGAATTTCATAGTGAAATTTCTCATTTCATGTTTGTTAGCGTTGTTC
The DNA here is from genome assembly GCA_037975125.1 of Latrodectus hesperus. Lineage (NCBI taxonomy): Eukaryota > Metazoa > Arthropoda > Arachnida > Araneae > Theridiidae > Latrodectus > Latrodectus hesperus. Next base: position 11,393,881 of record CM075853.1, read on the forward strand.
GCATGAAGAATATAATGCATTTACATATTATTCACCTTATTTGTTGAGGTAATTTATGTCTATTAAAGTGAAAAAAATTTGTAGTCTACAGTTTTAATTGTAAGCAGATTTAAATAATTTTGCATATTTTACGGAGATAATACTGGTTTATATTCTTCGTATGGTTCATCACTGGTTCATATTCTTCCTGGTGGTTGCGCGGTGCAACCACCAGAAATTTACCTTAAAAAAAAGAAAGTTTTTTTACGTATCTAGTTCAAATTACTGCTGCATTTATATTGTTTATGATAGACATGACGTTATATGAAGAAAAAATTTCTAATATTTATCATTATTTATATTAAAAATATAGATTATTTTGTATTGTTAAAAATGAACATTAAATAACGCTATATTGGAAGGAGTCCGACCTGAAATTTATGGGTGCTGCCATCTGTTAGTGTTATTTAAAAGTAAAAGATATAAAATCTATAAAATTTAAGTGAAAAATCGTGAAAAGGAATTAAGAAAAAGAATCGAAAATTGGTGGTTTTATGGCGCGACCACCACGCGTTAAAGGCTTATTGGATTTTTGTCGTGACATCAGGACTACACAAAACAGTCAAACTAAAATAACAATTAATATGGTTGGTTTGATAGTGTTATTAGATAATATTGATGCCAAGTAGCATAATGGTAGCGGTCTGCAATCCAAAGTCATTGGTCAGAGGTTCAATCCATGGTTTGGGCATGATCTATTCAAACTTTTATTCCTTCATTAGGTCGATAAATCGAGTACCTATCTTTTTCTTGTTATAACGGCTAGCAAGCATGATCATAACAAAGTTATAATATTCATGTTATTATACATTTTAAAGTTATAATATATTTTAACGTGGATTCAATTTTCATTTAACTCAGAGTAAAATAAACCATCTATTTTCAAAACATAATGAATAAATCATATTAGGACACTGAAAAGAAGTTTCAAGATGCTATGATGTCTGCAAATAGCATTTCATTCTCAAAATTTAGTGAAAACACTTGTACGAATTTATTTTCAAATATACAATAACTATATATCAAATAAGATTATTACGCATTCATTGCAAACTGACACTATTAAACAAATTTTGATTTTGATTTTTCCTCTTATTAGTCTTACAAATTGCATTATTTCTATGTAAATGTAATTCTGTATTTGTTAACAAGCCACTAGTGAATGATGCAGATTTCCTCAATAATCATGACTCAAATTTTGTCTCGCATATAATAAAAAAAATCCCTCCATGACACTAAGATCTTCTCAAAAAAATTTCATTTAATGCAGTATTATACCAATAACTTTTTTGGTTGACCAAAATATACTATCTCGCTTACTTAATTTTTGTTTATTTCATAGAAAATAATATACAATTTTTCTTAACAGTAACATAGCAATATTTTTAGAAAGCATATTAATACTTTAATTAGATTTCATATTGTAATTGTGTTGAAATGAACAAAATAGACAAGAAATGTCAACAGTATTATGAAAATATTTAGGATATACTGATAACAAATAGTATACTATGTATACATTGAATCAATGTTTTTTTTTATCGAAAAATTTCTAAATATGTATCGTTTACTTCATATTCTTTTTGAAATTTGGTTTTACTTTAAAAACTAATAATTTTATTTTATAGGATGAATCATAATAAATCGATATATTTCAAATAAAACCTATTTTTCTTAACAGTAACTTAGCAATAATTTTTGAAATCATATCAATACTTAAATTAGATTTGATATTGTAATTGTGTTGAAATGAACAAAGTAGACAAAAAATATCAACAGTATTATGAAAATATTTAGGATATACTGATAACAAATAGTATACTATGTATACATTGAATCAATGTTTTTTTATTGAAAAATTTCTAAATATGTATCGTTTACTTCATATTCTTTTTGAAATTTGGTTTTACTTTAAAAACTAATACTTTTATTTTATAGGATGAATCATAATAAATCGATATATTTCAAATAAAACCTATCTGAATTTTGCTGATAATTTCATTATTTCTTTTGCAAAGTAAAAAATATAGTAACCAGAAAATCAATTGATTTATAATTTAAATTATCTCATTATATAGATTTATTAAAAAAAAGATGTGCAGAATTTCTTCTTAATTTGGTATGAACACACTTCCATCGGCATTCTTTGTTGCACACAATCAAAAATAATTTTTTCCTTAAGTATTAAAAAAATCAAAATTTGCTTTATACAATTAGCCGTCATGCTATTCTAAGGTTTTTAATTAGTAGTTTTAAAGTTTATTTGCTAATTAACAAACAAATAATCTTAAAATTCTTTTAATACTAAGAAAGTAATATTGCAAGAAAACTTGTTGTCGTTGTTGTTTCTTATTCCATATGGTGTGGCTAAGCTAAACCATCTCCATACAAACCAAAAATCATTAAAATGTCTAAAAATAAAATAAAATTCTCCAAAACCTCGTTCACAGTAAAATTCAGAGAGTCAAGAATAAGCCTCGAGGAAAGCTTGATCAGCTTTGTGTGACCCTCTAGAAAGACTTTCTGGCACTGTTGAAAAGAAAGGGACATAATGCCACCACTCAAAAAGCGAGAAAGAACAGTCTGCTGTATCCTAGGGATACTGAGCTGGTGATACCAACAAGATTTTTTCTCAAAGAACCAAGAGTGGGCAGGCGGATTTCTCCAAATTGCGTTTAATTCCATCTTTATAAAAGTGGAGATTTCCGAAAACTTTGGAATAATGTTAACCTGCAAGGTATCAGCAGTGACAGACTTGGCCAAGCTATCTGTAATTTCTTTACCACTCAATCCAACATGGGAAGGAACCCATTGAAAATGCATGGAGTGTTTAGTAGAAAGTTGTGACACAAAATCTAAAATATTCAAACTTGTCTTATCGTCCAATCAGATAGTTGCTGTATAGGGACACGACTGTCCGTTAATATCCAGATATCTCTGAAAACAAGTACAGAGGTCTTGTTTATATAATTCAATCTCTCACAGATAGCTATATGTTCCGATCTAAAAATCAAGCAAGAGTTAGCATTTCTAACTCTTACGTCAATTGTACCACCAGTTGATTCAACATGCACACCGCTCTCAGAAATACCGCCGTCGTCCTTGCTGCCATCAGTATAAATTTTTAATACCGAATGAGTGATTCTATTAATTGCCTCGAGAGCCATCTGCCCAATAAAATCTGGTATATTAGACCCATTACTCACTCTAGTCAAAAGCTCTGTATGAAAATGAATTCATAGTCCAACTGAAAATAGGAAAAATGCCTAAAGGAATGAGGTTCCACTTCAAAAGAAAACAAGCCCATATTATAAGCCTTAGAAAAAAATATGTTTCTTTGAGCACTTTTTATTGCTCCAAGAATGGTGGAAGTTCTGTGTCGATCATTATAAGTAAATAGCTTATTGTAGTATTAAACCAGGCAGTAACGTCTTCTCAAAGAGAGGGGTGGTAAGTCACTCTCGTACAATACAATATTTTAGGGCAACTGTTACGAAGATCAGTGATTATTCTTGTTAGCATCAGATGCACAAAAATATATATTCGTTATAATCTGTTGCATGAAAACTATTTGTCGTAAAAATTTAAATAATCTAATCTGTGCATTTGTACCTGATCTCTTGGCATTAATCAAATATTGATGGTAGTTGTATTTTGTTTAAAATACACATTGTAATATAATTACAGGGTACAGCTATACTACATATATTTTTATTTTTGCGAAAAAAGACAATCCAAAATATGAATATATAAAGTTATTTTGAGTTGAGCTGAAAGATTGAGGGGCAAAAGTTTCAAAAATAATTCCTTTATATTTTATGAAACAAAAAAATTGAACCAAAATAGCTTATTCATACCATTATTTGTTTCATTGATGATTTTTAAGGAAAAATTTACATACATTATTTTGCTTTTTATTTTCATTTTAATTGCAATATTTATCTTCTGTGATCAACTATCAATATTTCGTTATAACCTGTTATTTCTCATAAATGAGTTGACTTAATTTTGATTTTATTGCATAAATATTAATTGACCTTTGATCAGAAGTTGATAAAAGAACATTATTTAAAATTATACAACACCTTCTACGCATTAAACTAATTATTCTTTCACCACTAAAATTAATTAATGTAACAGAATAGTAAATAAAGAGTGAAATGACTTTAAGTTAAAAAATGTTGAATGATTTATAAAGTCTGATTTAAGACAAATAGGAAAGAAAGGAAAATGCAAAATATAAGGAATAAAAAATTATATTTCTTGTGTTTAATATTTTCTCCAATAAGGTTAGGAAATTTATAAAATATCTTAACCATATTGAAATATATATTTACGATCAATATTCATACTTAATAAGTTCACTAGTACTTATAACTTTTAATGAACTCACATCTACAGAATAAATAATCAATCAAGTGCCGAGAATAAAACTTTAAAGCATTGAACATAAAAATAAAAGAGCTAAGATCTCTGGGATCCACTTTATTAGATTAAATCGATACATTTTTATAACATAAAAAAGAGAATATTTTTTGAAACCGTCCTTGATATTAGAAATGTTTATAATATTATTTTCAATTCTCTGATGAAGTTCAATATATAATGACAATAAATGTATTTGATTTTAAAACTACTTATGTAATGATTATTATGCATTTAACTTTAATATTAATTTTCATAAAAATGTAAAGCCCAAAATGTTTTGAGATTTCTATTAAATAACATTACAAAAAAAGGATTTCTCAATGTGGATAATGAAATATTTTGTTGTTTTTATCAACAGTTATTATACAATGATTTTATAATTATTTAATTTTTGTCAATCATAAGTAATCCATTGATACCATTTATTTTTTCATTTTTCAAATTTCCATTCTTATTAAACAAATTACGAGCAAATGTTTCGGTCAACAAATCAAACATAAAACTTTTAAGTCATCAAGTGTTACACAATTAACTATTTAATTTCAATTGCGAACTTGGGAATTCCAGATAACAGTACATCTCAATATTTTTTTGTCGATGCAGATATGAAATATACACAAATAAATATATTAACGATAAATTCATATATATATATATATATATATATATATAATTGCAGAAAAATATGAAACTTCTAGGAAAAGAGGAATATATTTGAGGAATGCCGACATTTATTTTTGGTATATAATATCATTAGTAATGACTAGTGTTCACCGCTCGTTAAAGATAAGTACATCATTACGGCCTTAATCTTTTCGAATGATATCAATTATTTATTTTATTTCTATCTGAAATAATATATTTAATTTCAGGATTCACGTATTACAAAAGAAAGTTGATTGTTATAAAAATTTAATAAATTTATGTAAAATTATTGGCTTATAATTAATTATGTAGTGCAATTAAGAATGTGGCAAAGCGTCTCACATGAATGCGATGCTTAAAAATAATCCCTCCCTGAATGTTTGAAAATATCAAATGTATTTATTAAACATGCACAAAATATGTAAATGTTTGCCAAAACGATATAAAATGCATGCTTAGACTGTGTTAATTACATATTTATGTAACTTATTTTATTCATTTCATTATTTATTTTAGAATTTGGAAATAAAATATTCAAATTATCTTATTTAATTTTCTATTAGCAATGAAATATCTATATTAAGGGAGATTTTTAGTAAATATAAATAAAACAATATATAATGTGTAATTAAACAGATTAGTAAAGCAAATATTTTACTACGCCTAAATATGCAGTGAATCTTTTATTTTTTGCAATTGTAAAGCCTAATTTTTATTATTATGATTAATAATTATTTATCAGAAAAGTATGACGTGAGAAGCTCAGCATATCTTGACTCTGAATGCAAATTATTAATTATTTATCGTATATATTTTTCTTGTTAATAATGAAATAAGAAAATATATAAAATGAATATATTTATTTCAAAAAAAATGTTAAATATTTTTCATCTCTGGAATCAGAAATTAATTTTTCAACAAATTTGAATAACCATTTTATTCTTGGTTTTAATTTATCTACAAAAATATGTGATCAATAAGAGATTTAAACTTTCTTTACTAATAATGTAGTATATGAGCGGTGTAAAAGAATTTATAACCCCGATTTATTAATCATAAAATTTTTCCTTATTCCATTCTAGTTGAGATCATAATTACGTAACTTCATTACAAATTTAAATTTTTTTAAAAGTTTCCCTGATGTGAGATACGTTTCATCTACGTCTCACATAATAAATTGCGACATCATATTGATACAGCATCATGAATCCGACATTCAATGAATTTGCTGCCTGCTTTCAAATCATGTTCTTTGAGCTGCAGCAAACAAGGTGAAGTTCAACCTCAAATTTCGGAGAATGTTGTCGAAGTCAATTTTGTCAATATGGCAATTTCTTACATATAAAGATCAAAGCATCGATTTGAGAAGCCATTTTTCTTTCTCTCTAACCATTAACACATTGACAATAGAACCAAGGAAAGCAAAAAGCAAAATGAAAGAGACAAGACTCTTATAATCCATTTTATAGTTAGTTTATTTCGACAAGAAATAATTAAATTTTTAACATTTCAATAATCAATGGAATTTTAAATCAATAATTGCAGTATATTTAACTGTAAATAGAAAAAAAATTGCTACGAAAATAAAAAGTTTACTCTACCCTCCTTTCTGACATAGACACCTGTTATATATAATTCTAATTATTCAGGAAATTTTGGCTATATATATATATATATATATATATATATATATATATATATATATATATATATATATATATATATATATATATATATATATATACTCCTGAGCAGTTGGTCCCGGGTTCGAATCCCGGTTCGGGCATGGATGTTTCTTTCCTTCTCTGTTCTCTCTGTCCTTTCTTCTGTGATGTTGTATGAATGTGGCCCGCCCTATAAACGGGTTTGTGGTGGTATGGCGCGGGTAACGCTACTCGCCTCCGTGACTTTGCTCACAGGTGCCCGCTGGGTAACGACAAATGAGTAGCAATCTCTGGCCTTATTGTGGCATAGGGTTCAACCCTCTTGTGCCCGCCATTGGAAAAAATATATGTATACAAATAACAAATATATGTATTTTTGTAAGAATTAAGAAATTTTTTTGGCTTGTCAAGAAAATGTAATTAACTATAATTCCTAGCTTAAACATAGATGTTAACCAACAAAATATGTTAGAATGCATGAAATAAATAATAGCTATACCTCATTATTAAAACTATTAAGTTTTTAGTCAAAAATGTTAGTCATGGCCTACATGATTTTAAAGTTTTTGAAATGATATCAGGAGACATTTTATTCAACATTTTATTTTATCTTTTCGCTTAAGTTTGAAGCTAATTTGGCGCATTCAAACTGTTCAGGCAGTTTTGGTCATTATAACAAATATAAACAACCACATTATTAAATCTATCGTCGATTTTTTTTGTTTTGGTATGTGCATAAACTTTCTTTTCTTCACATGCTGCATTTCAATTTTCTTCATTATATATGCAGATGATCAACATAATTAATCATTGTAGCATTTAGTTTACATTTTTTTACTATATTGGTGATTTTGCTGTTGTATGGTATATATCTTAAGTAAGATACAAATTTTACTTAATGATACTCTAATAAATGTATTAAAATATTTTTCAAAAACTTAACTGCTTCATAAACACTTATTATTTCTCCTCATATCTAAGAAAAATCAACTATAGTGTTCTTTTAATAAGGCCTGTATACTGTGCCACAAATTGTCCTCCATTCTTCATTGGAAGTAAATACTTTAATCTACTTTATCATTTGAATACAATTTTTGGGATAATGGTTGTTGGTATGGTATCGTGTGCATGGGGAGGTGAATATGAGTATGAAATGTTCATCTAGCTATCTCTTAGATAATTTCAGAGTATTGATACTTTTCGATGTCGAGCAGGGGGAATTCCCTGAGCTGAGCAACTGATCTTAAAATAACAAGGCAGTCAAAAATGTGTCTTGGTGTTAGTGGAATATTATAGCAGTTAATGCAGAAGTGGTAGGTTCTTTTGCCATCTCTCTGGATCTTCATATCTAGATAGGAAAATTAGTTGCCATCTTTTTTAAGGGGATTGGACTTCTGCTGCTGATTCACGGAATGTATTTTATTTCCCTTCTAACACCCAAAGGATAATCCAATGAATTCATTAATATGTTTCATGAACAAAATATATGAATGCACAAATAATAAGAAAAGAGATATTAAATTATTTTTATTGTGTTGTAAATGATTTATCACCCATACATTGATTTATTTTGGTTCATTTATAAAGTAAATCATTTTATTTTACTGTTGAAATAGCTTGAGACTTTTCCGCATATTCAATAATTTAAGCAAATATTTTCCTATAAACAAATATTTACCTTCAAATATTTGAAATTAAAAAGATATTTCATTTTAATCAATTTTCATGTTGCTGAGTCACCTGAAGGATAAAAATTTAAGTTCATTATATTTTACAATAACATTTATAAGCCTGTTATGTCTATGTTATTATTATTGTTTAATTCGTTTTTCATTTTTGAATTATAAGTTTTTTTATAATTGCCTTTTTATTCTACATCCGCAATTACTAATCAAATTTAACATATATATTTAACATAACTAATAAATGTATATAAATGTTATAATCTTGAATAAAATATCAAATTATTTATTGATTTTTTAACTTTTATGAATTGGCAACATGCTGAAGGCTCTTTCAGTGCTAATTTAGAGCGAATATTGATGAAATCGCAATCCATAAAAAATCCAATGTTTCGTAAGAAATGCAGTTGATTCAATCAAAAGAAAACAAAATAAATAAAATTAAAGGAACTAATTGTTCTTCCTGTTGATCTTGGTTCAGAGGAATATTTGATTCAAATAAAGTTGTTAGGGAAATGCATAGTGGTATTACCACACATTTATTTCATATGGCTTTACCTATATAAATCACAGTACCGATATTGAACTTTAAGAAGGAACAATGTGACATGAATTTTGAAAGGTTTCTTGCTTTTTTTGTAAACTTTCTTCATATATAATGAATAAAATAGATATAAATATCATGGCTGGATCTAGAGAATACTACTCTTCATATAGAAATATTAACACTGAGAGCTATGTTCAGTTAATTGAAGGAAACTTGATGTTGGACGAATAATTGCTAAAATATAATTTGTCATCTGAATTTAGTTTAAACCAGAGTTACTTCATTCTTGAATTGCTGATAGAAAGTATTATTAATGGGATTCCCCTAGAATCTCGCATGCGTTCGAACAGTATTACAATAACATTATAATTTCTTGTAATTTTGTCATTGCGTGATATCTCTAACAAATTTTTATATTTCTAATTATGCTGATTTCAGAGTTTTAAAGTGCATATATTTGATTCACAAGGTGTGTCAAAATTAAAATATATTGTAAAAATGAATTTAGGAAGATTCGTATAGTTACTGTGTTATTTCTGAATTACACTTTATGTTGTCCCCATTTCATCGCATTCAGTGCCTTATAACATGTGAAGGTAGTTGTTCTGAAAACTTGTTATACCAATATAAATATTTTTTTTTTTACATTTCATCAATTGTATGATCTTTATTATTTTATAATGTTCTTTGTAATTAGACAGGCAATTTTATTTAAACAAATATTATCCGAACATTAATTTTGCTTTTAGAAATAGCTGATAAATTTTAACCAAGAAAAGGGATTGTTGACTGTCGCAAATTTTAAATTTTTTCCGCAGTATGTATAACAAAAAGATCTATGATACATTGCTTAAAATCATTACCATTTTAACTGCAATTTTTCAATTAACAATGGACGGAGCATTGGTTTTTTATATGTTCAACAGATAGGCCATTGAGTTTCTTATATAACGAAAGAATTTTGACAATTCTATACATATAATGTTAATTGATGACTTATTTTTAATCATAATGGTGTTTTGTACAACACAGAATTTCCCGAATTATTACGTAACTCAAAAATAATACATATAATTAAATATCTTATTAAGAAATTTTCATTAAATATTTAAATTATTTTGTAAGAACCAAGAATCACTTGATATAAGTTATCAGAAATACCTAATTTAATAAAGTCATCATCGTTATATTTTAAAAATATATAAAAACTAATAAATTTTAAATAGAACTGTTCCTTTTTTCTTAAAATTAAGGAATGGTTATGCTTAAATACTAGAAGAAATAATTCAATGTTGTTAGCAAAATTGCTTAAAAATTTGCTTTAATATAATTTTAAGCTGGATTTAAGTTGCTTAAAAGAAAATAAATTATGATTCTTTTAATCAAAAATAATTGTATTGTTAAAGCTAATGGGGCTTAGATACAAATATATATTCTTTAAATAATCATATACTTCAAAATGATTAAAAATAATGAAACAATAAGACTATAACTTTTAAGTATTTTTGAACATTTAACGTAGTATAAAAAAGAGGAATATAAGAAGTTTGAAAGTTTTTTTTTCTATTACTTTGATTTCCATACTTCAAGATTTCTTTTACTTTGCCTCCAAAATCCCCAACGGGTTTTTCTGCAAAGCTCTTGGCATTTCTTTTAAAAGTTATATTTTTAAGGAGAGAAACAAAAGTATATATCAAAAACAGAAATTTAGTTTAAAATAAACTTTAATAATATAGAAGCTAATAGGTTTTTAAAAGAAGCTGAAGATTTATATTATTTAGTTCTTTTTTGGAATATTAATTATTCAGTTAAAGTAATATTTAACTAAAAGTTTTTTTGGAAACTATATAAAAAAATTTTTTTGTCTTTTCATATACCTTTAATTTTTATTAGATTAATGATATCATTAATTCATATCTTTTATCCTATGCTTCAAATAATGATATGCAATTTGTTTTCTAATAAATTGATTTTGGAACTAAATAGAGTAAGCAAGTCCTTGTTATGATTCATATTGTTTTCTTCAATCTATTTAAAGCTTGTAATATTGTCCTTTAAAGAGTTACCTCTAACTGTCATTACATGGAAAATACCTTATTATACAACACTGTCATCATTATCAATATAAATTTATTTATGATATCATGGGACATCAATTTTAAAACGATGTAATTGATATAGTAAAAAATATAAACAACCTTATTTGATTTCCTTTCTTAATTGATTACCTTATTTCATTTTTCCAAATTCCAAGAACTGTATTAAATTATATAGTAGTTGTGTAGGTGAAAATTATATTTGCATAGCATTTAGAATAATAATTGTGGAATTTCAGTTTTGTGATTCCAGTACTTATTCAACATACTAATAAAAACCTCCTGATTACACAATCTAAGATTATTTTTAGTTTATTAATGGTAATATCATCTGCTTGATTCTCTTCTCCTTATTTATAAGCTTGTATTCTTGAGACTTTCACATAGCATGCTGTTAGAAATTTTTCTAAGTATTAATATAGTCAATAATTAGGTTTGTGAATATATTTAATGATATTGGAAGTCATATGTTTAACATTAAATAAGTACATTTACTACTTTTTCTGATTCATTAATTCAAAGATAATTTACGTTGTTGAAAATAAATTGAAAAATTAAACATCATAATGCCTTAACATTTATAAAATGTAAATTAATTGATATCGTATTTTTATATTTTATTATTGTTTTCAAATTAACATTAATAAACGCGCTGTTTTCTGATTCATTATTTCATAACATGCGGGGTCATGTTTTTTCACAACGTTTTATCAATATTACTTCTTTATTTTAAATTAATTCATAAATAAATTTAAGGAGTAATGAATGGAATCAGAACATTTATATTACTATTTTTGGGTTTATACTCTTCTTTATTCTGAAAAAAAATTAACACACACCTTATGAACTTAATGTTTAAAAACTATAATTACTAACATCTTTCTTGTTAATATTAAAACTAACTAAAGAATAAAGTTATGTAAAAAAATAAAAATTATTCAGAGATGAAAATAATTGTAAATCAAAATTAGATTTTCATATGCAATTGTAACTATTAATTATAGTATTAATATGCATGTTTTCAAAGAATATAGAACACAAAATTTATGAAGAGTACATCCATCATGCAGTGGGTTCAAATCGTAACTAATGTCATCAGATATTTAAGTTACGATTGAATTTAGCGGTAAGATCACCACTAAAAAAAAAGTCAATCGTAAAATATCTCTATATACATGATAATATCTGTGAAAGTTAGAAAGTATTTCATGGGGTTTAATGAATAAAATGTACTTTGAAAAAAATATGAATATTGAATTAAAACAATTATTTATATTAGTTCTAAACTATTAAATTATTATATATGAATAAAATGTACTTTACTAGGTGATATTCTGTTCTACTTAGTATACTTTAATAGCTGATATGTTAATTTCGGAAGCTCGATTTAAATTTTGTTTCATGGAAAAAGATGTTCCTAACAATTTACAACCAAATAGTAAAACTTTACAAACTATTCCAAATAAACTGCAATAAAAATATTGCTTTACAGTAAAAATTTTTTGAAGCTTATAAATTTTAGTTTTTGCAGTTTTGCTTAAAAATGTCAGAAATAGCATGTAAAATGTTTTTATAATATTGTTAGGTATAAGTCAGAATTGACACAGTTAAGGATTTTAAAACTATTAAACATTAAATTTAAATATTAATTGATATACATAAAGGAGTGGTGAATAGGAAAAATGTTACAATTGTTCGATGGAGTAATGAGAAATATTCAATAAATGTTTTTCAAATTTTGACATAAACTATAGGGTGATTTTTTATATTCCTTTCATAGATGGCATAATAGAATATAAGGTAATTAGAAATATGGAAAATGTGGAAGCTTTATGTTAAAGAAAAAAGGTACGTTAGTTGTCAAATCAAATTTGACATACTAAATAGTATGTCAAATATGATTTGATGTACATCATATGAAATAATTAGATACAAAAATCTGTTTGATCATGAAATGTACAATCTGAGAAATTTATGGTATATGGTACTTTATAGAAGTAAACTGTTGTTTCTCTGGGATATATTTTTGTTTTTTTTAAAAATATCAGAACCACATTCAGTTAATTGAAACTTTAAAAACTTTATTATGCTAGGAATCAGATTCATTAAAGTAATAAAATAATTATATTAAATATTATATATTAATTACTTAAGTGTTCACAAAAATTTGAATGGGTATAAATCATATAAAATATTTAGATGCAAATCATTAATTGTTAAATATATAATTATTTTTTAAATTAATAATTGTTAATGACTGTCTTAGAAACAAAAATGTTCATTAAGTAGAACTAAAGCTTTTGTGAACTATAACGAGAATATATACCTAATAAATATAATTAAGAAAAACATATTTATTACGATAGTCACTTATCATGACAATCTTAAAGAAATCGTATAACTGCTATTTACTACAACTACTCAAATAATGAGATAAAGCAAATATACAGTAGTTATCAATACAGAAAAATGATATCCATATTTTTTGCTTAATAATGATTTGTATTTATCTAAATATCAGAGGTTTTTAATGCTACTGAATACTTCAGACTTGCGATGCTCAATTTAAATTCAAATTCTAACAATTTGAATGTAATTTCTGAATTAAATATTTCATGCTAAATCTAAAAAAATTAAATCAAATTAGAGAAAAATAATACATATAATTTTTACGTGTTTTATGTTATATACAGAGGTAGTATTAGATTTTTAAATATGTATTCATTTTATACCCTAAAATATTGTATTAGAAATATCATGAGGCAATAGTTTTTTTCAGAAAGAATTATGCATCAGCTTCTACATTCGGAAATATTTTCAAACATGATTATATATTGGAAATACCTACATAATTCTGGCTATAATATTTTAAACTCTTTGAGTAATAATAGTAAACTATGATGTATATCGTAATACACACGTTAGTTTATCAGAATAATGATAAATACGGAATTTGGGTATATAAGGAATAGTTATTTTTTAAAACAGTTCAGAAACATTTAGTTAACAAAGGGGCCGCTGTGGTCTTGTTGGTTAAAGCTTCGTTCTCATTATCGGAATGTATTGAGTTCGAATCCCGGTTTAACCAAAGATCCATTCCGTTCACTAATTGTAGCTGATACATGTTAAAACTGAGCTTGGTCGCAATGTCATCCAAGTGAAATGATACCTCTTGGTGTGGAATGCCAAGTATTGGAGGTCTTCTACTTGGTTCCTGCTTCAAACTCACGAAGAATCCATCCGTCTGCTTATATTTAACTGTTAGAGCCCAACATATGGTTAGGTACAAATAAGCATGATGTTGCAACAACTACATTTAGTTAATGTTTTTGAACTATTATTTTAGTAGTTTTACACTTTAAAAATATTTATATTACGTAATTATGTATCGTTCAGTTTAAAAACACGATTCACGTATATAAAAGAAATAAATATTATGTATATAAAATCAGCATAATTTTATATATATAATATTATTTATGTATATAAGAGTTAAATTTTGTATAAATTATTACGGTAGATAGAAAAATTTAACTTTTTCTAATATATTTAATAACATTCAACAATATCATTGTATTTCAACAGGCAAAATCATTTTTATGAAGATTTTATTTGAATTTTTGGTTACATTTTCACAATTTATGGAAATTACATTTGGAATTTTGCCTGTTTTCTTACTTTTTATATGTACAAAGATATATTTTAAAGCTTCGCATTCCAATTTGACATTCAATTTCTGTCTGAATACTTTTGGGTGATCAGAGAAAGTTTGTTTTCCACATTCCATTCAATTTTCAACTAAAGTCTTTCTTTTTTATCAGACAACAAGAAGTGGTTGTCATTTAAACAGGATGTGTTGTGATGGAGAGAAATTCTTAGGATTCATTTCCTCTTCTTTGTCACATGGATTTTTTTTTCATTCTTGAATGAAGACTATTTTCTTGAACAAACAAATTCTTAGACAGTGAAAACGAAAAATGTGTAGACACATTCATCCAAAAAATCAGTTCTCATGTTTTTCAAGTCAAACATTTAGAATTGAGATTTACAAAATACTTTCATTCATTTTACATAATTTTTTTCAGAGATTTTACCATTATATGTAAATAACGTTAGCCATATATATCATTTGTTATTACTCATGTATAAAACCGAATAAAAGTTACATCATAAGAACTAAATTTGGTTTTGGAATTTTAGATCTATTTTCCAGAAACTGTTAGTAAAAAAATAAACAAGTTACTGTGTTTATTTTAAAGAAAATGCACATTATATGTAATTTAGTTAGCCAAAGAAGTAATGTTAAAATAAATATGCTTATTTAGTTTGCATTCAAACAAAATTTATATTAATATATGTCTCAACTGATAAACGAGGGGAGAAATGGTAAACGAAGAAAACATTTAAAGTGTTTCAAAACAATTGAGTGGAAATATGCAAATGACAAAGGCGGAATATTTGTGAAATATGCACTGTATTATTTCATGTTTTTTCCCTGAAAGGTTAAAGGTATGAAGCATAAAAATTTGTATCATTTTGGTGATTTTAATGGTAAGACTTACGAGAACTTCATTACTGTCTTGAAAATGTATCAAGTTTGGGCAACAAAAGTAAAACTTGTTCAGTCTGAAGCATAATTACTTTAGAGGGCACTGAAAGTGGTTAAATTTAAATAAAGAAAAGTAATACATCTATCATGTGCCCTAAAGACTAGCTGTATGTACATTTTCAGTTATTAAGTAAATAAATTTAAATAGCTGGAGATGTAGTGCACAGATTAACAGCCGAAGACCATTGTAAGACATTTTAACTTCCAATGTTTGGAGGATTTTAATAGATGGTGCGTTTGTTTGCTTGTCGCAAAGGAGAAAATCTGGAGAATACTCAGGCAGCCAATCCGATAGACGTGCATGCTTAAGACATAATCCCAACATCCATCTGCCATTGTTCATCAATGTCTAAGATCAAACCTAGGATCTTACCCAGCAAATAGATATGTCCTACCAAGAAATTTTAATTCTCATTATATAATCACAAAATATTCGGTTTATTTAGTTGACATTTTGAATATATTCTGTAGATCCTTCTATAAAAAATCAAACTAGGCAATCGAAAAACAAACTAGAATTGTGAAATTTCTCAAACGACTCTCTTATTTCTAGAAAGATCCTTACTTTCTATACAAAATCTCATCTGATGTCATATTGCGGAATCAAATCAGATTGTAAATAGCATTTGATTTTAACACAAATAATCTTATATCCATTGCAGAATCTTTCCAGATCGTTTCATTAACGTAAATTCAGTTGATGGTTAATTTTTTATCAACATAATTATAAGCTACCTTTATGGACCATAATTTTAATGATTATAGAAAATACATTTGTCATAAATTATTTTCATATCATGAAAAATAATCTTTTTATCTATTAATTTACATGACATTAATTATAACCTATCCATTCATTCTTGATATTCGATGACCACTCTGTAACTTTGTACACGCAAATAATCAGATATATGCATAGTATACACGCAGTTAGTAATAAGTAATCGATATGCGAGTGTTTTATATTTTGAATTTATGACAAAAATATGAAATAGAAAAAACTTTGATATATATATCAACAGTTTTTACTAGGAAAAGTGTCTAACTTGTCAAAGTTTATCAACGTTAAAGAAAAAAATGTGTTTTACTCATAAGTATAAAAAATATATATTGAGATTGTTAAACCATTTTCCTTAGAGGAGAGCTTAGGTAACGGGCAACAAAAAACAATTTCTTTTGTCTTTACTTTTAAGTTTGTGGTGATGTTATGCTTAATACGCCTGGGAGACGTTTTTACTTTAAGACACCAAATACTTATTTCTTTTCGGGTAGATTCTTTTGTCTTTCGCTCTGGACAAGGGACAACAAAAGAAAGTAAAGGAGGCAAAACAGCCTTCGGACTTAAAAGACCAGATTTCGATGGGGGATTTTAAGGAAATTCTTTTAAAGTATTTCTTTTTACCGAGACAACCGGATGTAAGTTTTAGATTCTTTCCTTGAGAATCTCCCTAAGGGAGTTTGGTTTAATGCCCTTGACTACTTTTTCCCTCTCATTCATTGCTATGTTGTTTCCCGTTCGAAGTAACTTTTGTAATACATAAGTGTAGTTAATATTTAAATTAATTTTAGCATAGTTATGCCTTAATAAGTCATTGAACTTGTTTAACATGCAAATCATTTATATAAAGTATAGTAAAAATTTTTAAGCATGAAATTGTTCAACCTAATAATCTTTTTATATTTCAAATAGCTCATACATATAATATTCTATTTTAATATTAGGTACCTGTAATTTAAAATTAAATTAAATTAAATGAATTTAAAAATAAATTTAAATAAAATAAATTTACATTTTGAACTGACTAAAATTTTTGTCATATTTCTGTCTTTTGTTATTTATTTTTAATCTAAAATATTTGACAAAATAAATTAAGTTCTAATTGAGTTTTTAAATTAGATTTGATGGCATAGTTATTTAAAGTTGGTGTTATAAATAAAAATATAGGTTTCATTTAGTTGTTTAGTTCAGGTGGTTTAAAAACATTCAATGTTATAAGTATGATTTTATATATTTTTTTAAAAAAATAGTGCAGTGGCTTTTAGGAAAAGAACATTTGCTGTACAATTTTTCTAAAGAAACACTCATCTTCATTGTACAAAATAATCAAATTATATTTGGATTAAAATCAATGTTTCATAAACTTTTTATATTTAAGCAAAAGGGACATCTAAGCAGTTAATGCTCCTTATTTTGAATAAGAAAATTCCTTAATTTACTTTGAATTCTTCGAGTATATCTTAAAAATTCCTTTTACTTTTAAAAATATCAGAATAAAGTAAATGCCAAGAAAAGAAAATTTCATTTTTACCTGACAAATAATTCTTTATTTTTAAATAATGGTCTTATATTAGGCAGGAAGAAATTCTAGACGTTAATGTCATGGTCTGAAAAATGTAATGAAATGACAAGAAAGAATGAATGCTATTTCGTAAACTATTTAAATAAAAAAAAATCTCGTGAATTCATTTTATATTTTGGAATAATTTTCTCATTAAAGTCTGATATAAACAGATTATTTTTCAAGGAAGTCAACAATCTTTAATATTAAAGTATGGGAAATGGGAAAAAATTGTCTGAGGCTATTTTTCTATTAATTCCTTATTCTTAATTAAAAAATATGATGACTGCCTTTCAAACAAAAATAAAATTAAATAATTTTAGAGCGTTATTTATTTACATATTTGCCTTAAAATAAGTAATTATTTGAAAATTTAATTTGAACTTTTCTATGTATTCACATTTATTTACATATGTGAAGAAATTGGTTAGTGTGTTTATAAGGTTCTGAAAAGTAAATAACTGATTTTTGCATTTTTGTTATTTACATCTTACTTTAAACAATTAGTTAATAACTATGTTTGCATACTGACAACTTAATTAATTGCTATTTATTATGTGCCTTTCAAACGTCTTTCCAGTTTAATGTGAAAAATAAAAAAATTTACTTTTAAGACGAGAGATATGAAAATATTTCTTTCTTTATCAATGATTTTTAAATCATAAACAAATATAAATTACAACAATAATGTCAAAGATTTTGTCCGATTTCCTGTAAATTTTACATGCTTAGATTATAAGCAAAATCTACAAAAATACAAAATCTTATTTCTAAAAGTATCATATCTAAATCATTAAAAATAATGACATTAACAAAATTTAATTAAATTAAAATTTAAACATTTAAAGCCACCGGAAAATGTTTCTCTTTAATAATAATTTATTATTCCATGGCTATTGATAATAGTGGACTTACCCCTATGCTAAATTATAATGATCTTCATTTATTTGATAAGTTTTAAATGACAACTACATAAATATTTGAGAAAAAACATTCCATCCTCTAATTTTATGTAACAAAGAATACATGTGTGAAACTTTTATTAATTTCTTTCAAAATACTCGTATATGATGTTTCAGAATAATATATAGTGATTAGTTTGTACAAATAATTGTTAAATAAGCAATTTTCAATGTATGCATATAAAAAAGGTGAACAATATGAATAAATCATTTTTAGAACACTTTAAAATTTTGCAATGTTTGCATCTTAGGGAATAAATAAATATTTATATATTTAGACTTGTTTCATTATGCCGGCTTTATAAATTTGTATTGTCCCCAAAGCTACCGTTTTTTCGAAAGCTTGATATTATTTTGCGAAGATTATATAATATTTATTCTATGAATATGTAGCTAATTTACATTTGAAATCAGATGAAAATTTCAGAAAAAGCAATTTTTGCATGACAGAATGTTGGAACAATGTAGATGAAGGAATTTCTATATATGTATTTATTTATACATTATCATTTCTTCATTATCTTATTTGTTTTCATATTTTGCGATCATTGAAATAAAAATATAATACAAATTTAAAATTGCATATAGGAAAGGAATTTGTATTAGAATATTTTATATTCAAATAAGTTTATTTATACAGGTCACAACGATTAAATCTATCATTTGAAAGAGATAATTATAATTTGAGAAAAATCGGGATAGTGATTAGTTGCTGGTAAATAGAAATTCATTGTGCATAAATAGGATCACTGAATAAAAAAGTGTTATTAAAAACAGAGGTAAATTTAATTTCTTATAATGAAAACGAGATTTTTTTAAAAAGAAATTCCAAATGCACAAACAGGAAGTCCTAAATTAGTATTAGGAATGAAAGTAAGGTTTTGCGTTTGAACATATATAAATGTTATATAGGTTAAAATTATAAGATTGGTGTCATGCATACGACATCAATTTTTGATAGCACTAATTGTTGATTTCAACATCAAGCTTTCGCAATTTTTATCTCCATAATGAGAAATAATAAGGCATAAATAGAAAATATCAATTAGATACTAAACCATATTATTTGTAATTCCTATTAATAATAATATAGATCTTTCTAGAGTTATGATTAAATTCACATAAAAAACTTGATAAGAAAGCGACATTCTAGTGTGTTTGATCAACCGCTTTCTTTTAGCAATTAAAAAATATGCAATAATATTTAATTAAAGCCATTAATGTTAAGCAGAAAGGTATTTATTTAAAAAGTTTACTTCATATTAGATAAGAAAGAGAATTAGTTACTACTGTACTCAAACATAAAAACGTAAATAAATTGCTTATGTCAATTAATAATATAGATTGTGTATAATAAAAGTAACTAAGTATACACAGAAATAGACAATCATGCGAAAATAATATATTATATCATCCTAAATATTTTATGAAATTATTTATGAGATAAAATAAATTTAAACTATCAACCCAACATTTATTTAAAAATGCAAACTATACCATTACGAGGAATTCAAATATAGACGATAGTTATTTCACATTAGTCAGTAGAAAAGTAAATGTTAGGAAAGCATGCTTGAAAGAAATGTTTGATAGAAAAGTTAGTAGACATATATGGATGTGTAATTTAACTAAATTGTTTTATTTGACAACATTTTAAGCAAAAGGGATTGCAGAAGTTTAAAAAGTGCTTATATTGTTCAAGGGGAAGAGGGGTGCAATGAACTAATTCTAATAAATGTGTTTTTAATTTTATAATAAAATATAAATTAACTTTTATCTAAACCTGGTAAAAACAACAAAAATATTATCCATGTACTATTTATTTGAAACCGCGTTTTTTTATAATTCAAATAAAAACTACATATTATCCATTTTTAGCTTAAAAGTCAAAATTTGAAGTATTTAAATAAAATTATTTTATTTTGTTGAAAAAAAGTTTTAATCTATGTTTAAGTATTCCAATTAGGTAAATATGCAAATTATTAAATGAAATATAAATAAATGATAATATTTTAGAAGTTTTAATTTCATTAAAGTAAGTAATAATAAAAAGCATTAACTGTTACAAATTTTTTAAATATTTAATTAAAGTGTTTTATATATTTAAGGTAAAATATATGGGAAAATATGACACAATTTAAATATCGGAGTATTTTTAAACATTAAACACTTAAGCATTTATTATATTTTGCTTTTAAAAATAAAACTAATTGTTTATTGAAAAATTTAAAATAATAAAATAAAATCAAAATATAAGTTTGAAGCAATAGTATTTTTTAAAATTTTAACTCAAAAAATTATATTTTATTAATTTTATTCGGCATCTCTTTTATACATAAATAAATTTTTCTTTCATTTTATGATACATTAAAATGCTTTAAAGTCAAATTACTTAAATAAATACTTAATTTAAGAATTTTTTTAACTTTTTTGAAGTAACAGACATAGTTTCAATTTATGGGTTTCCTTCAATTTTATTATTCAATTTATTACAGAATAAATATTTACTGTAGGGAAAAATGCAACTCCTTAAAAAATAATATGTTTTTAAGGATTTATGATCATTATTTTTTAATAAAAAATTCATTTAAAGTGCTTGAGAGAAGATAAAACTACTGTAAATTATGTGTTCAAATCAATTAATATTATAAATATGAAAATCCTGATGTATCTCATAGAGTAGTGTAAAGAGCGTATTATAAATTTGCAAATAACAAAGGCAATTATTTCTAACTATTTTAGAAGAAATCATTTGTTAAATTAAAATCAGCAGTTCAAAACAATGGCAAAAAAGTTGAAAATAAAAAGAAATTGAATACTAAAATGGTGACGCTATACATAAGTACCATAACTTCTACAAAATATTTCCCATGAGGCAAAATTAATCTATGGAATCGAGGAGACAATCGCATTTTTTTACATATGAAAAACAATTAGAAAGAGAAACTTTATGCAATCACTTTTTCTAAATTAAACTTTACCAAGCATGTCATTTTGATACAAATCTTTTTGCAATCTAAGACATTAGGTCTTATTATTAAAGAAATTATATGAAACATATTTGGTACTATATTTTTAACTGCTTTTCATTTATTTATCTCGGGAATACGTATATATCCTTATTTCCTGGAGAACCTCTTTTAGGACTAGTATGCATATTTGTCAACACTCTAATGCAGTACATTGTGAGAGGTCTCTTATACACATTTCCGTAATTTCCTCCTGGAGTGCACTCGGAGTGGCTTAGCTGCAAAGCACTTCTCCGTAGATAAGGAAATGCCACGCATACACGTTCAGAGATTTCTTATCTGGAGAAAGTATGAAACGCATAGGACAAAAGCCCACTTCTCTTTACTTAGGTTTAAGGAATGCTGACGTTTATTTTTCGGATGTAATAAGATAGCTAATGGCCTGTGCTCTTCGCTCGTTAAGGGTGAGTACGCTGTTACAGCCTCAATCATTAAGTGCAACATCAGCTCCTCTAATTTTGCGCTTCAATTTCTGAAACAATTATTCTTGCAGAGGAATCCTCATATTATGTAAACATTTGTGTTGAAACATTGACTTGTTAAACTATAAATTTGTTTTGCTATTTGAAATTCCTTTTTAAATTATCAAACTTTTACGAGACACATTTTTAATTTTATTTTTATTTTCAACATTTTATGCATGAATGAAATTGTTTTTATTTATTTCTATGCATATTGTATCGTAAAATCCAAAAAAAAATATTGTGTGCCAGTATAAAGTAAATAATTCCTATCAAGATATATTTTATTTAAAATATTAAAGTTTTACAACTATAAAGAAATAATAAGCAAATAAAGTGAAAATACTGATGTCTTAAGATTATTCTGTACTAAAAAGAAATCTGGACTTTTATTGGTTATATATGACATTTGATACAAATTTTAAAATATGAAAGAAAGCAAAGATCTGTCACATTTATAATTACTGAAACATTATTTGTTCACGTACTCGAAATATTTAAAAAAAATGGGGGGATTTAACGAATTCTATGCTCAGTTATAATCAAGAATCTCAATAGTTCAGGAAAACATAGAGAAAAGTTTCAAACAGTAATTAATTCCATCGAATTTAAAAATACGATGATGATGAAACTCCTGTAAACTTAATAAAAGAAATAATTTACTTACATAATATCTTTAGTGTGTATGAGAACAATTGCTTTAATTAATTTTTTTAAGACAAAACTTTTAATTTTTTCTTTTTTTAGAAGGAATAGAAATATTAAGAACAATTTAAATAAAATGTTTCACTCAAAAGACCATATTATTGTTTTAAAAAATAAATTAAAACATTTAATTATGTCTTTAAATATATTGAAACTTTTTTGATATCTCCTTATTTATATGGTGTTGTATCTTAAATTTGTATGTAAAATTATTCTTGCGTTAATTACATTTTTCTAAAATAATTCAAAAGCATGCTGAAAAAATGTGTCGTTATATTAAGTATCGATAAGTAGTAAATAAGAAAATTAAGGAGAGGAAAATTTAATCTTCAAAATGCATGTGTGACAATAGAATAATACAGTTATTAAAAACCTCAATTAAAAAAGTCTTTATAAATGTTTGAGAAAGTAAATCACTTGAATCGAAAGAAAAAATATAAAAACTTGCGTCAGGATACAATTAGATTGAAAGCCAATAATGAATAATTTAATATTTGGAAATAATCTTATATACTTAATATTGAATTGTTCCCACCAATAGAAAATAGTTGGTTAAAATTTCAAAATTATGGCGAAGAAATTTCAAATTTGAAGCAGTTCACTCTTCATGTTCTGGTAATATTCATGTGTGCAGAATCCATCATGAGATACTTTCCTAGAATGATCAATATTATATAGGTCAGAATAAAAAATTGGGATTTACGTATAGCTCACATGTTCTTTCATAAATTAAGAGATACAAAAAATTAATGCAAGGAAAGTATAATTCTTGATGAGATATTAATAAATATTTTGTATAGCTTTGAATTGCGTAAAATAATTTTGAAATGCATTCTATATGTCCAGCTATAGTTTTGTAATGAATAATAGTAAATTAAAATTTATAAATATTTTTCTACTTAAACTAATTTGACATATGTTTGAAATTTTGAGTTAACCATTGAAATATTCATTTTCAATGCAATTTTTGGATGCGTATTGGTGGTTGTATTCCATTTATAATTATATATCCAGACTAATTTAGTTGATGTGTATATAATGTAAGCGAAGAATAACAAGCTAACTAAAACTACACTTGATGATATAACTTCTAAACTCAATCTCTGTTCCGCAA
>CM075853.1:11423200-11505700 GCA_037975125.1 Latrodectus hesperus
ACATAATAACACTACAAACATCCTCATGTTAACATTTAGATTAATGTTTATCTTTTAAAAGACCCTATAAAAGCGTTATAAAGTCTCCTAAGATACTTTTTTTAATGTAATTCTGATTTCTGATTGAAGCATAATTATCAGAAAACCAGAAAAACTAAAAATATATTTTATTAGAATTAAAATTTAAATTATCTGTATACGTGTGATTACCTACATTTTATTAACATTTTCAGAATGTTGTACATGATAATATGACATTCATTTTAAACATGATGTACTTTTGAAGGAAATGTAAATAATTTACAACTGGTTATCATTTAATTTTGTATTTTATTCACATTTTAATTCATTATATTTTGCGAATACAACGAAAATCATTATGTATAATTTTTATTTTCACGATACAAAATAGTTTTCTATAAGTTAACTGTAAGCAATATAAGACTAGATTCAAATTTGTATTTCTCTGGCTACTAACCAGATTGTTGGTTAACATAAAAACATTGTTTATTTAATCCAAACTCTATGGAATAAAAATAGTACTAATTTTAATAGCGGTAATTAATTAAATGCTCAGCTCAATTGCAAATACTCAGCAAAAAACTCACAGTAATTTTAGCATTTACAAAATCTGTGGAATTAGTTACAGAAAAAAAAAAACAAAAAACATATCATAAAAGTAAGAAAAGTTAACTACAATACAATTTATTTTTCATTAAATATTATTTTATCAAAACAAAATTTCTCATTCAACAAGGGATAACAGTTTATTTTTAAATATAAGTAAGTTAAAACTGTTATTTATATATATCCATTTATTACTTAACATTATTAATAAAATATTTGTGATCTTGCCGTTATAGGCAGGAAGAGCAATTTTGCATTGTAAATATCATATTAAAAGTCATTGGTACGGATATTGAAATGGAGGGCAAACGACATCCATTCTCCAAAAGACATGTTGAACATTTGAAATTTTTTGATTGAAGGTATGGCTGAAAAATTTACAAGAATTTAGCATGCTTCATTAGTTAAAAATAAGATTAAAACATCTTGTGATATGGAACAGTCAAGTTGCAACTCCAGAACATTTTCCGGTTAGCCTAACATTACGGCCGTAGATAATGTCATTATTAATGTGTAAGCTAGTATACGGTAACAATTTTCGCAAGACTAAACTTGTCAGTATCATTTGATAAATATAGCACCAACAAATTTAATTCTTTTAGATAAGAACACATTTAAACCAAGAAACTTAAATAAAAGAGAAGCCATTAATAAGAGATAAGATATATACCATATACCAAAAATTTAAACCTAAATGTTATAATAACTTCAATTAAGTAGTTTAGATTAATATATAGATAACGGTGAAAGCTATAACATTTGAAGTAATTAAATTACATAATTTTCAGTATATAATTAGTTGTTGAGTGAAATACTTAGCCAATCATGAGATTAAGAGAAAGAGAAACTTGCCTCATTGACAACAATGATTGGCTTAGTCATTTGTGATCGTCTTCCTAAATTTTCGTAGAAGCATTAATGCCTTTAAATCTATCTTACCAACAGCAGTTAAATCGCATAATTGCGTTGTTCAATAGGGGCTTCCTTTCAATAATAAAAATCAAAGTTTGCGGTGACGTATTACTGTTCTAAAGTATCGTCTTTATCGGCAGCAATCAAATCGTATTACTTTTTTTTTTCTCTTTATATTGTATTTATTTTACACTATATCTCCATAGATTCTATGATAAACAATTTTCATTCTCAGAGGTGGTCTTCCACTGTATCTCCTTTTTGTTTGGTCTAAAGCCACACATAAAATTTTTTGATTAGATTCTTGGATGCTCATAAAATTAACACATAACTCCTCTACTTTCTCTGATAAGTAAAAATCTCCACGCATTTTTACCTGAATCAAAAATACAAAACAGTGGAAATGTTGATTTAATTATTGGAAGAACACCCATCCTTTCTTATGAAAAGGTTCTTATGATATTAAGAGCTCTCGTAAGGAAAAATCGAAATTTTTCTTTATAGTTTCATTGTTACATTTATTTGTATCTTCGGAACATAAAACCAATCTAGATCACAGCTGAATAACGGGAGATCCATTTCTGCTATTTGAATGCATGTCTTTTAGGGAGGTGCTTGGGAGTTTACAGCTGAATACGGCCCATTAAAGGTCTTCCTAGAAAGGAATGTTGTCGATGGATATAAAAATGCCTTAAAATGTACCATTATTGTCAGAATAATCCAGCGGTGTGAAAACTCTTAATAGTTGGGCCCATCATCACCTAGTAGTTGAATGTATCCATCCATTGCATACCAGTACCTTGTACATCAAAATGTTGTCGACCCGAATAATTGTTGAACAAGGGGAAGTGAATTCTCTGTTTTCAGCTTCTGCATGCGCGTCTGTTGGATTAAATGCTGCAAATTTTTTTTGTGCAACATTTGAATACACCTTAATGTTTATGAAAAGTTCTTCCTGAAGGCAATTTATGTCATTGGCAATAAAATGCTTTATTTGCAGTTTGGGTAATCAATTCGCTGGGTAAAAAGTCTTAACAAGTCAAGTACATTGATCTATGGGCCACTTACTCAGAACTGAAGTCAAACATATTTTTTAAAAATTCAAATTTACCAAAGCTATGGGTACTAGAACAGATGAAATGTCACTGAGAATGATATAAAAACCATATATTAGTGAGACTGAAGGACTATAATCTTGAATTGAACCAGATAATTTTAATTGACTGGGAAAGATTTGAAAAGTATTTCGTTCAAACGCCCAGAGAAGAAGTAAATGTAAAATTAATAAAATGATTGAAAAAAATAAGTTTAGTTAATTCTGAAGGAAATGTCACATAAAATTGAATTAATTACTGAAAGCTCTTTGATCTGTTCATCAGTATTGATAACTAGAATAATTTTTGAAAGTAGGCCCTTGCGGTTGTGAGAAATTTATCTCTAATTATACAGGTTGACTACAAAATGCCTGATATAACATATTTAATTTTTATTGTAAATATATATTCAGAGAGAGTGAAATTAATTTTGCATAATAAAGATTTGTTTTAATCAATAACATTAAACATTCAAAGTTTTAAATCTAAAGAAATCAACAGAAGACGAATCTGAAGACAATAGATGATTTCATTGAAGTAAAAGGAACATGTTGATTTTTGCAGTGTTAATCCAAGTCATAAGATATAAATGGATCCATACATTTCTTTTGAAATTTTGTCCTTTAATGTAACATGTAGCTTTCTTTATAATTTAATATTGAATACAGTTACAGTTACCAATAAAAAATGCCATTTGTATTTATAACTATAAAATGGGGCGCTCTGTGGCTGAGTGGTCAAAGTATCACTCATCTAATCGCTTGAGAGAGTAGGAGTGTGGGTTCAATTCCCACCGTGGCCCTGGGTGTTTTCTTCGTTATCCTTCTGTGGCTGTACATCTGTCATTGTGCCATTTGTTCTATTATCAACGAAGACTTACAAGCGGATCTCAAGAATCAAACATACAAGTCTGAATATATGTAATGTAATAAAAAAATCTATAAAATGATAATAGTAATTTTTTCCAGCATTTAAATTGATTTAAACATGTTAACATAGCACAATAAATTTTACATAATATGAATAAAATTTCTTCACTTCGATTTCAATATTTTTATTCAACAAAAACTTTAAATGTCAGTACATATTCAACTATATGTTTTTATAGAAAAATATAGGGATTATTTTCATACACTTGTCATTAAATTGGCAGATAATCATACTTCAGAGTGAATCTCTATTTTTGCATATACGATTTTGAATTTTCAGGCAATATTATAAAATTTAATCATTAAATTTTTTTCATCGGAAGAGAAAACCTCAACATATTATTAAAAGTTATTTCGAGTTATAAAATGTAATTTTTGATAATAATCTGTGTTTCATTTTTACATTTTATTTTGTATGAAACACGTACTGACTTCTGTCAAGAAGCTTATAAATAAGATTTAATTTTTAAAATTAAAAAAAAATTAATGTTTTATTATTAAGTGTGTCACAAATATTTCAAATATTAGTATTACTATATGATTAGAGGTATCACAATTTTAGAATGTGGAATTTTATTACACTGAGGGCAGCTCATTTTATACAAGGTTTTTTTAATAAATTTACTTCTATTTCTCATATTGCATCTTATGTGACATTGTTCGTAATTACAAATATGCTTCAATAATAACATTAATGGTGATTGATTGAGAAGAATCCTGTGAATATATGATGAGAAATGAAAATACTCATTAAGTGTTTTAGAAATAAAAGTTATATTCGAACATGGTATAATTTTTATAATAAATGAAAACATGCAATTTGATCTGGTAATAAATGAATAAAGAAAACAGTTTAAGTAGGTGACAATGAAATATTAATAAAACTAAACACATAATTTAATGAACTTCAGCATTCTTTAAAAGTATCTATTCACTTATGTTATTACCATATTACAGTAATGACTCCCGGAAAAATAAACCTGAGAAAATAATGGAAAATACAAGAAAAACAAAGTTTATTGCATTACATGAGATTTACAATGTTGTTTATTTCCTTTAAGTATCACGTAACTAGGATGTTGAACGATGTAAGAATGGAAAAAAAAGATCCACCGTTTATCTACTTGTTTTACACTTACATGTGGGTTTATCACCCTAGTTACAGAACTCAACGAAATAGCAAAAAAATTTAATCCGAGGAAAAAGAAAGATGCTTGTGTTACTCTTCTTGTTCTTGTAGTACACTCAAATCTTTTCCTCTTTTGTGTATACAAAGTTCTGATAGATTATTACAGCGTTTGGAACATTGCTCCAGATGTGAAACAGGAAGTTTGAGAATAGAAGGCCTGTCTATTTTCAGTCATTGATTAATAAAAAAAGTTGTGCTTCAGTTACCAGTTTTTTTGTGTAATAAGTAAAGAGGAATTAAATTAAAACGTAATGAATGGAGTATACGCCAATTTCTCTTCTATCTATTATCAATAAAAATTATCAAAAGAAGCCATATATATTCAAACCATTGAAGTAAATGTACAGGAACTAATTACAATTTTAAATTGAAAATAAATGGACACAGTCATATACTTTGAAAGAGAGATATAATATTCGGAGACTTAAAATAAAGTTTACAATGAAATATAAGTCAGTTTAAGCAAAAACGAAATCTTGATATTAATAAATGGGAAATATTGGGTATTAGAAAGCTAAATTAATATTAAGATTCCATTGCATAACTTTTAGTTTAATTACTTATCCGGTTCAGTTATATTTACTAGTACATAATTTAAACTATACATAAATTGATAAAAGAAAATTTTCATTGCTCTTGATTGTTTATAAATTTTTGCAATAAATTTCATTGAGTCTCAGAAATTTGAAGTTTTGGGAATGTAGTAAGTTACTTAAGATTAAAATTATTTTAAAAGCCATAAATAAATCTCTTTGCCTTTAAACTATATAATACATTATTTTCACCAAGTACGAATGTGATAGCCTATTTGTACAATTCGATTGATTAAAAATGTTCAAAATATTTAAAATAAAACAGAATATTGGAAATAAGATAGAGATGAATCATTGATATTCTATTAATTACTCACTCCATAAATTAAAATTTTTAAAAGGACTAACTATTTAGCATAAATAGTAAATAATTAGCAATTATTCTGAAATACTGATTCATGTTGTTTAAATATTGTTTTACTACAAATTACATAATAATAATTTTATTTTGAATCCAGAAATATTTTTATTGGTATTTAAGAACATCATTGTTAGTGTTTTATTAAATGTAAATTATCCATGCTTGTTTGCGTGTTTTTATAAGATGATATATTGTTATTTAGACATTAATTTAACATTGCATTGAATACTAGATGTATGGTGATGAAAGTATCTTCATTGTTTCCTATTTAAATTATTTTCGTACGAATATTTATAACAGGGATTTTGTAAATTTAGCCACATTAACAAGAAATATCTCATTTTTTAAGCATCATACTATATTTAGATATTGCAAAATGTAGTAAACCAAATGTTTCTTAAAAGAACTGAAATAAATTTTCAATAAAAGTAAACTTGAAATTTTTCTTTTTACTTCTCAAAACTTTCTGTAAAATTTTCATATTTTTAAAATATGACTCAAAATGTTATGTTTTAAATGCGTTTGAAATAAATTATTAACCTTTGGCAGAATTTATTAAATTTATCTCTTAAATTAAATTTTCGGCTGTCAAACTAAATTTTAGTTCATATAATACAAAAAAGAATATAATTCTATTAAAACCTGAATTTAGAAAAAATAATGATAAAAATTTTCGTTATGATAAAGAACGAAATAAAATTCTGAATAACTAAAAACATTAACTAACGAAAATGTTATTGTATTAATTTAAATATTATTGTAAAGTATACAAAAATCATAGTTGCTTTTTTTAGAGATGTCTAAAACTTCTTTAATAATTTTGAAGAATAATTATGAACTTAAAAAATATTCGGTTCATATATTTTTGTAAAATTTACGAAAATCATAAGAATACAGATATAATTTCAAAAATTATATTTAAACAAAAAGGAATTTTTCAGAGATTAATTATTTAAACTGGCCTTTACTCTACATTCGGCATTCACAGTATTTAGAAAGACAGATTTAAATATCTCATTCCTATTAATAATTAAAAAAAATAATCTTCTTTTTTTTGATTATTTTATCAGCAATATTGTTTATTAATTTTTATTAGTTTTATAATGAGACTGCAACAGATATAAAAAATTAGTGTTGCAATAATCATTTCTGCTTTTAAAGCAATTTGATGCTAAAATACATAAATTTAATTATATTTCTAATACATTAACAAATTTGTATTCTGTTTTAAATTCATGGATGGTAATTCTTCGGACATATAAAATCCTAAATTTAACATATACCTAAATGTTTTTTCTTTCTCAAAATATGTTACACATTTCGAAAAATATGTACTATATTTAAGTTAGATGGTTAACTTTTTTTTGGAACGTATAATACAGCATTTTTTTCTTACTTTAACTACTTATTTCCCAAACATTATTAATGTATTATAATGTATTTAAAATGAGTATGAGAGAAATCTATTTTTCAAAATGCTCCGGATTATCTAATGAAATATATAATAAACATTGTGAAAAAAGTACATCAAATTCGCAATACATGATTTTAAAAAATATATTGTTTTAAATGTAGTTTAATGCATAAAACAATTTGAAAGTTATGAATGATTTATCTGGAAAAATAAGAATCTTGTAAATTTCTATACAGGATAACAACATTGTTTTAAAGATTTTAGTTGGATGTAATTTTCCACAATAAAAATAGGACTTGTATAAATTTTTATTTATCCGAATCTTGCATACTTAATATCCAAATATGTAATATTAAAATTTTTTTGGTGAAGAATAAGGAAATCGACTACATTGCTGCAATACACGTTCAATTAGAATGCAATAATTTAATTCTAACTGATA
Organism: Latrodectus hesperus; assembly: GCA_037975125.1. Lineage (NCBI taxonomy): Eukaryota > Metazoa > Arthropoda > Arachnida > Araneae > Theridiidae > Latrodectus > Latrodectus hesperus. The sequence continues at coordinate 11,430,762 of CM075853.1, forward strand.
AGATGCCGATAAAATTTTATTGCTTATCTGAGACTGATTTTCAGAAATTAATATTATTGGTCTTCATAATTGTTAAATGAGCTATTTTTTCATCTGCATTTTTGAATTCTCTTACTATTATTTCAAGGATGCTTTCGAAAAATAATATACAGATACATCAGTTAAAAGACTATGAATTTCACTTATATAAACTTACTTATATTTTTATGTAAAAAACATAATGCTGATTTTCTTCCAAATTAGAGCATATTGGTTTAAATGCTAATCATTTAATTAATTTTTTAAATCAATTTTCATTGAAATAAATAGTTAGTAATGTCTTTTAAAAAGTCATTTCTTATAAAGTTTCTGGCTTGATATAGTAGTTTGAAAGAAAATTCTGGTTTTTGTACCTAGTGCTAGTAATTTTTTTGAAACTAACAAATTTTACTATCATAGATCACAACATATTATTAAGTGAAACAAAACATGTAAACATCAAAATTAATTTTATTTAAGCAAAATATTTCAAATAAATATGACTCATTAGAAATGAGCATAATGAATTAAATAAGCATTATTTTTTGTATTTGATAATCTATTAGCAAAATCTTTTTTCCATTTAACATACTTAAAAGTAAGAAAACAATAATATTCAAATAATATTAATAACTTCTACCCATAAAAGAAAATGTATATATTATATGTATTGTGCACACATATTATTATGAATTGTTAAATAAATACTTAAATATTTCACAAATATGGAAACTGTTTCATAAAACATTGAGTTTTACGTTCCAATTACTTGCTCACACTACAAAAGCACCAAATATTCTAGTAAGTTGATGCTTGAAAACTGCATTAAAATGACACTGCTCTTTCAAGACTACGAAACCAATTTATTTAATGATGCACAAATTCTAGAACATGAGAGTCGTTGTCCACGAAAGGAATTTCCCACGGTAGCCATTTCGGAAGTTTATAACAAAAGTTAGGAATTCACTACTGAGAAACCTATTCTCGTTAAGGAATTTAATAACTTCATTACTAGAGCGAATTTAAATATATAACTTTACTATACAACAGAAATTCTACTTTGATAACCTTACAGAAATCAAAATTGTTTATAAAATTGGTTCAGCTCTATTTATAAACAGCTAAAAGTACTAGAGATAATACTTAAAATTATTGGAAAATACTCAATGGAATTATTCGATATGTTAAAATACAATTCAGATAAAATAATTCTCGAGAGCCCATAAAATTTGTATAAAATTTCAGAAAGCTTACTTTAATTACCAAATTGTAATTGTAATATTATATTATGTTATATTATATTATATTATATTATATTGTATTATATATATATATATATATATATATATATATATATATATATATATATATATATATATGTATATATATATATATATATATATATATATATATATATATATACATATATATATATATATAAATATATATATATATATATATATATATATATATATATATATATATATATATATATATATATATATATATATATATATATATATATATATATATATATATATTATATATATATATATATATATATACATATATATATATATATATATATATATATATATATATATATATATATATATATATATATATATATATATATATATATATATATATATATATATATATATATATATATATATATATATATATATATATATATATATATATATATATATATATATATATATATATATATATATATATATATATATATATATATATATATATACATATATATATATATATATATATATATATATGCATGTGCATTAGATACGAGAAGCAATACAACATGTGATAATCCATGATAATCCAATAAATGAACAAAATATAATAGCAACATATATATTTTTGCCTACCTAACCAACACAAAAGCAGTTAAATATGTGTAAGCATATGTAGTTAGAATTCAATCTGATAAACATAGTAACAGGAAATATAAAATCAAAGACAAATGAATAAAATAAAACAAAAAAAAACAATGCTATAGAAATAATAGGTAAAGAGCTTAGAGACCAGGTCTTCTTCAATAGGAAGATAGTCAGCTATGCATATTAATAACTATTTTCAGGCATGCACGGAGGACATACGTCTTAGTATTTGAGCAATTCCCTGAACAATGCATATGAACGTACATGAAATGCATGAAAATTCCTTTTTCTACTTTGGATTTGTGTACTTGTTTTGATACATTGTTCATTTTAACTTTTTTATTACTGTTTACATTACTACATGATTGAATACTGTTATTTATTCTTAGATCGTATTTTTTAGATTTTTTTCATTGATTATTGGTTGTGAAATATTCTTACTTAGTCATCATCCCTTTTTTTTAAAAAATAAAAAGCAATTATTTTTAGCAGAGAAGTATTCTTAAATGCTTCAATTCTTAATCACAAAGTTATTTTAATTAGTTTAAAACGTTTGATCAAAATATATTACTGGATATATTGAAATAAAGGTCACACACCCAAATAAACAAATTTTATTTTTTTAAATATATATCTCAAATTGTGCTTATACGTTGTACATCATTATATGGTAAATGTTTTTTCAAACCTAAACAAAACAAATATATCCTTCTTTACTGTAGTTATGAGATTTTATTCCTTGTTTTGGAAAAGTCGATACAATTTTACAAAAGTCGATACTATTTATTATGACATATTAAGTATATATATACAAATATATATATATATATATATATATATATATATATATATATATATATATATATATATATATATATATATATATATATATATATATATATATATATATATATATATATATATATATATATATATATATAAAGAGTGAGTGTATATGTGAATTCGACTTAATGGCTTTTATTAATCTAACCGTTACTCTCCGAAACAATGCAATTTTCAAAGTTAAATTATTTTTTTATAATAAAACTCACAACAAAATAACATTATGATCTGCAATTTTACAACACATTGCATCTTCTTATTTAAAGATTACGTATGTAAAAAACTGTTAACATGCAAAGTTTAATATTTACAAAATTTAAATTTCCTTCATTAATATTCAAAATTAATGCAGAACTAATGAAGCTAATACAAATCCATTAACGGTATTTTAATAATGATTTCAGAAACTGCCAGAAAAGAGTAAATGCATTTTAATAATTCATTTCAGTGCAAATGTAGGATTGTATATTTAAATTTTTCACGGCGAGTCTTAATATTATTCAAAAATCAAAAACTACAAGCATTCAATTATATTGAATGTAGATCAATCTTTTACAAAATCACGTTCATGATATTTAATGTTACAAAAGTAATATTCTGCAAAATTTTAATATAAATTAAAGAATAAATTTCAGTTCATGCAATATGTTTGAATACTGTGGTTTATTTACTCGAGTTGTTAATTCAGTACATATTAAGCAATAAAATACAGGTTTCTCATGCATGAAATTTATTAGTCATATACAGAATATATCGGTCTATAAGTTTTTTAATTGTCAAAAAACTCTTCAACACAGATAACTGTAGTCAATTAATCAAAAAAGATGGTTTGTATGGAACTTTTTATCAATTTTTCGTTAAAAAGTTTTCATGAAATATATCTTAAAAATTATACTTATATAATCACAAAATTTAAGCACTGACACTTACAATTAGACAATAATCACTTCATTTCTGTTTTTTATGCAATATTATTATGACAAATTGCATAAATGACATTAATTGTTTATATTCTTAAGTTTCATTACATTTTCGGAAAATGTATTTCCAATTTTTATTGACTTATATATTATATTGATGGATAAAACACAAAAAGCATATTAAAACTAAAATTATTGTTTGACAAAATATAGGAATACCTTATTTCAGATATTTTTTATTAAACATTTTAATTTTTGAGTTGATTTTTGACATTCTAATTTTCATAGATACAGATGATAATATGAGCTGTTCACACAAAGAAATAAGTGAATATTCAGATAATCACAAATGTTCTTAGACTTCGTTATTTCCATTGAAATATTATTATAAAATTAATTAAAATTATCCATTACATTATCTAATGAACAAAATAAGGAAATAGAATTCTAATTAAATTAAATAGATATGGCAATAGCAAAGGAACAACAATAATTGATGGCTTGAAATTATTTTTTTACTTTATTATTTTCTCATTCATTTTATAAAACTGATTTTTCCTGAATGTATATATTATTGAACTAAAATACAATCAATTTTATTTTTTTACTTTCATAAAAAAATAGTAAGACCACTAGGCTACCACGGGCCTAGTAAATTAGTTATGATTTAAAAAAATATAATTTTTTAGCAAGCTATCAATTCTGAATAGAACCTTTTGCGGTTTCTGTAGTTATTAATAAAAAATGCACATAAAAGTAATGCAGTTGTCAATGTTGATTTTAGTTAAAATTTTTCAATGTCCTTTACAAAATAAAATGTGTGTATTAAACTTTTTAAATGAAATCCAATATTTAAAAATATTATATCAAATAAATTATTTGTAAAATTTCCCTCATTTGATATATTTTTCAGTTATCAGTAAATAAAATTTCCTAACCAATTTAAAAACCATATGGTTTTCTGTGGCGTTAGACTATTTGCAATGATTCACGATATTTCTTGTCAAAACAATTAGATAGAACGTATTATTGTAATGATTTTATCAGTAGTATGTGAACAAATGTTATAACTATCCTGAATTTCAATAAGCATTTGTAGAATTATTTTTAATAATGAAAGCATTCATTAACTAGTTTTAAATTATTATATTTCATTAATTGCGTGTTAGAAGAAAAAATAAATGCTTTTCAAATTTTAATTAAAATATTTACTATGAAATAGTAAAAACAATCAAGTTGAATTCATTGCTTAATGTAACAGTATTATCTTAGACCTATTTTTTCTGTTATTAATGTTGTTCCATAATGATAAGAATAAGTAAATACGATTTAGAATTTGCACCTCATGTTTTTACCAGTATAAAATGCTTACTTAATATATTGAATTTAAAACAATTTATTAGAGTGAATTTTACACTACTGGCCATTAAAATTGCTACACCAGGAAAGCGGCACACCCCACACGTGAAATTTGCATGACAGGTAGAACTTGCTATGATATGCAAATGATTAGATTTTCAGCGCATTCATACAAAGCAGACGACAGTAGCGACATCTACAATGTGTATAAAACCAGAGATTTGATAGCAGTTTTCTCATACTCAATTTCCGTTTCTACGTTGTTTTCGGCAAAGAAAGTTGTTGTAATGCCTCATGTAAGAAGAAGAAATGCATATCAGTACGTGTCTGACTTTGATCGAGGAAGGATTATAGCCTACCGAGATTGCGGTTTATCGTACCGCAATATTGCTGCTCGCGTCGGTCGAGACCCCATGACTGTTAGCAGAATATGCAATCGATGGGCTTAGGACAATCATACGGAACGCCATGCAGGATCTCAGCGACCCATCCTCACAAACAGCAGAAAAGACAGACATCTTATCCGCATGGTCACAAGGGATCGTACAACCACGTCACGAACCCTGAGTTGAGAAATGGAGTCATTTGCAAGGCAACAAGTTTCTGCTCGAACAGCTCGACGACGTTTACAGCAGCATGGATTGTCTGCACGGCGACCATGGCTTCGGCTACCATTGACGCTGCGTCACATACAGGAGCGCTTTCAATGGTGTAATCAGCGACGAACCTGGACGCGGGAATGGCATTACGTCATCTTTACAGATGAATCTCGGTTCTGTATACAGGACCATGATGATCGCATCGGTTTTTGGAGGCATCGTGGAGAACGCGCATTGTCAGCTTGGATTGGACATCGCCATACTGGCCCATCTGCTGGAGTGATGGTGTGGGGTGCCATTGGATACATGTCTCGATCACCTCTTGTTTGCATTACCGGCTTTTTGAACAGCAACCGTTACATTTCCGATGTGTTAAGGCTCGTGGATCTTCCCTATCTTCGAGGCCTCCCTAATGCTTTCTTTCAACAGGATGATCCACGTCCGCATGTTGCCCGTACTGTTCTGAACTTCCTTGATACAGAACAGGTTCGATTGTTACCCTGGCCAGCACGTTCTCTTGATCTGTCACCAATTGAGAACGTTTGGTCAATGGTTGTCGAGCGATTGGCACGCCATCACTCACCATCCACTACTGTCGATGAAATGTGGCATAGCGTTGAAGCTGCATAGACTGAGATCCCCGTACATGCCATACAATCTCTGTTTAACTCCATGCCTAGGCGGATAAATGCTGTTATTGCAGCCAGATGTGGCTGCTCTGAGTACTGATTTCTCAAGATCTATACATCCTAATTTCCTGTAAATCTAATCACTTGTTCTTTCCACTATAAAGTATGTGTCCAATAAATATTGTTCTGTTATTTGCATTCCTTCTTGGTGTAGCAATTTTAATGGCCAGTAGTGTATTTAGTGCAAAATATATTTTGAACAAAATGCTATAAATAATGTTTTACATCACGGTTCATCATCATTTATATTTTATGCGTAAAGATAGATATGGCGTTGATGAAAGAACAGAAAATATGAAGGCAAAACTAATATGTCACCTTTTGAACATAATTTTGAAAGTTAAATAAAGAAAAAATTATACTAACCACCGACTAACATTAGTATACATGCATCCACACACACAATTCAGTGTCAGTTACAGTGACTGAAAAATGAAATACAATAATGTGCATTTTCAGCTTTTAAAATGAAATTTTTGAAAGCTGTAAATGCACATTATTTTATGCATATATTTAATGCTGCAACACATAAAATAAAGAATATTAATTATATATATGTATAAACCTTTTCAGATATTCTATTTGAATTTTAATTACATTGAAATGTATTTCATACAGATAGTTTCATGTGAATGTTTTAGCTACATTTTTTTCATTCTCAAGTAAAAAATATGAATGAAATTGTCATATTAATTATTTTATTATTTTATGATAACGCTTAATTTCCAATTGTATTATACTCAGCGTTTTGATATCTATAGAACAGTTTAAATTGCAAATAAAAGTTATAATTAATATGTTTGTGTAAAATAATGTATAGAATAAATATTAATTCTCGTATTTGAAACAAACAGATTAACTAGTTAAGCAAACATTTATAGCAATATTTATTTACTTACTTTTAAATATTGTTAATTATAATTAATAGTCTCTTACATAAATTACTGATTTCTTAAAATAATTGAGAATACTTGAATATTATATTGAAGTAACTAGATTGGTATAAGTAGATTAGTAAAATTTGGATTGGATTGTTAGCTTTTATTGTTATGTGAAACAGTTTTAGTATAAAAATACCAAAATTAGGCAATATGTACAGCGAGGATTAATAACATTTTGAAATCAAGTTGCAAGAAAAGAAACTGAAAAAATAATATAAATTTTAAATACAAATAATAGTCATTAAAATTTGTCATTAACATAAAAAGTTGTGCTTCTCTAAAAGATATCGACATGATGTTAATGGGTACTCCTTAATGGTCCTGTAACCAATGAACATATATATGGATAACATTGGAATAAATATTATCTGGAATGTCAGGAACTACTAACAATGAGAAACGCCATTTATCGAGGGTTAGTAATGATATGTTTAATATTTCAAGTACCTTCATCGCTAATAATTACATATCTAATGTCATTGTTACTCGTCATCGTCGACACTCATCAGCAGAAGACATTTTAGGAAAGATTTGTTTTCTATAAATATGGTATTTTCTCAACAGACGCAATCGAATGAAAGTTGCAATTGTCAAATAGTATTTTAAAATAAATGCCTTAATGATTAAGCAAATTTGCCATTAATTCGAGTATTTAGCATTTATCATGATAAATACTTGAGACTAAAACATCCATCTTTCTCTTAAGTAGTGTGTACTACCAGAAATAATATGAAGAATTTTGAAAATCCCGTGATTTCCAATTATCAATAACTTTTACAGTTGTCAGTAATTTAGATTCCGTTATCATAAGAAGTGACGGAAATATCAAAATATAATATTTATATTATGATATCACCAATGAATAACAGTTATAAAAATATTTTTCCTCATTAAAATTTGAGAAATAAATCATCTAAAGATAGTTTTCTTTTCTTAAATTCTAACATAGCAAATGCTGCATTTTTCATAAAATTTTCAACACTTAAATATAAGATTACATTCAATTAGATATTTTCAAATGTAATGTTCTGTAGCTTTGATCTTTATGCATTACTATATGTATTTGTGTGACAGATGATTTAATAGATTGGTATTTTCACAAAAGTTTTCCTTCTGAGATATGCAAGCAATTTGTCACGTTGCAAGAATATAAAACACATAATTTGATACCGTTTATACCGTTGAACGGTTTTGAATAATGAGATTTTAATGAAAAAATATCACTTTGAATAATATTTTGTCCTCTCATCATGTGATATTAATTTGTTTGTAATTAAGATATTGCAAACTTCGTCACAGTATATATTTTTGAATATGTAAGATTATCAATGTAATGATTTTATTTTATTATTTCTTATGGTTAATTCTCTGTACAGTGAAAAATAAAATGAACTATTTCTACTTGAATGTATTCATTTATTTGTATAATATAATGAATAAAATGTATATATAAGTAAATAGTTATAAACATAATTTTTGTTGAAGAATAAATAATTATATCATCATGGTTTAACGTCAATAAATTTGAATATAACTACTGAAAAATTATAAGACAAAAATTAAAAATCATTTTTAATGATTCACTGAATGGACATATACTAATACTCTTTATATATCTATTTTTTTCATTTAACAAGCCATTAAGTCTTAACAAGAAAACTAATTACATTGAGTTTAATATAAAACTGTACAATTGAATATAATTTTACAAATTTTTACTACTCTACTCTGTTATGTTATGTTGCAAGGTTAAATGTTAAAATCTAAAGTTACATGTTATTAAATAAAAAAAAACAACAAAGGTTTCAGTAGGTAAAATTTTAGTTATTTTGTAAAGCAACGAAAAACTGTTTCATACGAAATATATTTCATATAAAATAGCAATAATGATAAACAATCTGATGAAATAAAAATACAATTTTCTTTCAATGAATTTATCTTTTTGAATAAATAATTTATTCTCAATTTCAAAAAGATAATTGTTTGTTAAAAACCGTATAATATAAATAAGTCACATATTTTAACTGACTTTTAAAGGCAACTATTTCTCAGATATATGCAATTGCTTTGCAAAACCTTATATAGATATATTGGAATCGGGAAAAGTGTCAGTTATTTCTTGGACTATATATACCTGTAAAGAACTCTTAAAGATAGAATTGACAGAAAAAATTGAAAGAGGTAAGTAAACAAATCTATAACATGTCGAATGAGAGAATGCTTACTAAGATAGAGTCAAAAGAGTCTGCCCTAAAACAGTTTTACTGAATTGATATAAGTTGCTATATGACATATCTGTGACCAGTCTGTTTTGTCAAATTCACTTAAAGAGTTTTCTGTGTAAACTATTTGAATGGATGGGCTTTCTGAGAAGAAGCAAGAAAAAAGTTTTAAAGAAGTGTAAAAGATTGCTTTTGGGAATAAAATTTAAAGAATAAAGAAAGAGATTGAGGTAGTAAAACATTTCCTAATTTTTAAGTTCGTATAAAATATCTTATGAAATCAATATATGCAAACTTAAATTACATATTAGTTCTTAATAGTTTCAATAAGTTTTCAGTATCTTTCTGTGTTATTGAGCTTAGAAAAATAAAAATTTCAATTAAATAATTTTATCAGAAACTATCTAAAGCATTTTAATCATATAAAGGGATAACTACTGGCAATTATACGTTTATTTTATGAATAAATTTGTGTAAAAAACTGAAAATTTTCAATACAATCTGTATAGATTTGACTTTCTTAAAATTTGCTTAGAAACCATACTCGTTTGAATCAAAGTTTTTTCCCTGAAAAACACTATTTTTCACTATAATTTAATAACAGCACTTAACATAATTCAATCATTTGGTATACTGTCGATAATTTGATTTACACCATTGTTTATCACTGTATTACTTTACTTATGAAATCAGTTTCTCTCAGTTAGTCTGAATCCTACAATTGTTAATTTGATTCTGAGATTGTATAAAATACCTTATTTTTAAAATAAGAATTACATTTCATTGCTTAATTTCTTTCTTCATTTTAAATTTATTTTTGATTTATTAAAGTCCTTTGGAAAATGCAGTGTATATATTCATCTGTTTTAAAAGCAAATAATATGGGGAATATACATTTTTAAAATTTTTTCTATAAATCGACACATAATATTTGGTCTGCAAATAATGCACTATCATGTGTCTTCTTAACGTTTTTCAATTTTTAAAAATTAGTAATGTTTAGCTTTTTGCGGCACAGCATTAGACCTATTTTTTGCAGAAATGCACATTAATTTATACATGAAACTGCTTCTTCTTAACTTACATATTCGTGGTCTGGTGATATGACAGCGATTGGTTAAGGACTGCGTTATCAATCTAATTCCAGCAATTGTGATTCCTAGAGATGGCTATTGTGATTTAGGTTCCGAAAACTAATTTGTGGAATTATTAACTTGAGATTTTTAAATTTTTTCAATTTTAATATGATAATGTGGTTCATTAGGAATTAAAAAATTCTTTAAGAGGAATGTTCATTGAAGGATTCACGCAATCTTAAAATATTCTTAGATATTAGTCTTTCCATATTTGGTTACATAAATCCAAACAATAAGTCAATGATTCGAATATTCAGTTACGGATATTTTTTAATTTCATAATCTTCATACAAGTTAAGGCGTAACTAATACCAAACTTAAAATACAACATTTATTGATGGATCTTTTATCAAACTAATCGTGTGCTTCATATATATTATCCAGAATTCGCATTAGTAAATTGGTTGTCATTTTTCAATTTTTAAGTCTATTGATGTTTCTTTGCATAAGAAAAATGTTCTTAAAATTCTAACATTGAAATGTGAAAATTGTACCACAGAATCATTTCTGATATTTTAAGGGTCATCTCAAAAATATGATGCACATTTATCAGTTCTTAAACCAATACTATATTTGTTATATTAAATCTAATTCTAACTAATAATAAAAGTTTTCATTTATCTTTGATGAAATTTTAACTATTCCGTTACATTTTAGGTTTATTCATTCTTCGCTCCTATTATGTCTGTATTTCAGCATCAAAATTTTCGTTGGAAAAGACATTTGGATATTAATTTTTGTTAAATTAAATCCAGTGATTGTACATGTCCAAAAAGTATTACTATAATTTTTAATATTTCCTCTCCTTTAAATGTCTCAGAATGGATCAGGTAAATTTATAAACAAATTGACTGTAAATATGAGAAATTTAGTACATGATTGGTTATCAAATTAATGAAAACACTCGTGAATTAAAGGGACATTTTTGTATTTCATAATGTTTAAACTTATTCTTTTAACAGAAATTTATATATTTTGTAATATGTTTGTATTAAATCCTTAAAGCGTAAAAGTTTTTGCACATATCAGATTGTAAATCATATTAAATTAAGAGAATCTGCCAAGCTGAAAAAACTACAACCAAATAATTCCAATACTTATGATTTTCAAGATGTACAGTGCTTAAAATTATGAGAGAATAGAAACAGAGTAGTGGCAAGACAAGTTTAGTACGGCAAAATAATGATCTTAAAGAGGCACAATAAAAGAGACAAACAAGTATCGAAGCGTATTATAACAGCTGAAGAGTGAACAACAGCAGAAAAATTTAACGCAGAGTTAAGTCAATACCTGGATTTTCCAATGTCAATGATAAGAGTTCAAGGGTAGATTTACAAGCGAATATATAGAACAGAGCCACAAATTCAAAGTCCCTTGTTTCATTGGTTAATGACACATATGATGATGTAATAATCAAAAATCTACTCTAATTCTGATTGGAAGAAATAAATATAGTTTGATAACTGGTCTTTCATACTTTTCTCTATTACAGGACAGGTACACATTAAAAGACTCCTGCACAAGTGCGTGAAATTGAATATCACTTTACACTTGTCAAGCGTAAAGATTAATTTGTCATGATATCGTTGGTGATATCGGCAGTTGTATCATATTTACTTCTGGATAGAATAATCAGGATCTTAAAAAAAGTTATCAATTTGATGAAAACATAAAGGATTTTTAAATGATCAGGAACATATATATTTAAATGATCAGGAACTAATATAATAGATCGAATTTGGTACTAATTTGAATGTTTGCTTAAAATTTGATCTACATTTATGTTACCTTTATTGGATTTGTATTTCTAATTCTGTATTGAAATTAGTAATTGTTAATTAGTCATAAATTCAATCGTATATAAAATTGAATGATTATATAATTACTAAAATACAATTAATGATTAACTATATGTAACAAAATTATGATATATAATTTTTTAAATTATGTTTTATAGATGACAAACAGTCAGTCTGAGAAAGCGCTAAATTTCGTAATTACTTATTTACAGTTGTTAATTCATTCTTGAGGTTAATAAATGTTTATATGACATATCAGATATTTAAAAAAAATTATCAATAACACACTCTAGAAATTCTTAATTCCTTTGCTACACATACTAATGTATTTTCGTACGCTGCTAATTAAAGTTATTATATATTATGGAATCTGAAACTGACGAAACTTATAAATTCAAGATTGTCTTCAAATTTATGTATAGAGTGCAATAATTGCTGTTTTCAATGAGTTAATTAAAACAAATTTAAAAATTGTATGCAGGATAAACTAATTATTTGTATTTACATTTTTATTCATTGAGAAAATATAGCCAGAAAAAATTATAATTATGATAACGCATTTCTGTTCATATCTTTCTTTTCTGACCACCTTGCTTATATTATGAAATTGTTTTGTTTACTCCCCTTTTCTCTTTGGTCTAACTGTGACTGTAACATTTTTGAGAGCACGCAAGCTCGAACATTTCTGTTTTGTTTCACATTTTTCCCCACCTCAATACATATTCTAAACTTCGGTATTAGTTTGTACTTCTTTGACCTCTTCTTGACAAGAGATGCTCACAGGTTTACAGCTGAAAATCTCTACCTGAAATTATTGACTTGTTGAAAATAGCTCTTGCTAAACATTCGATTCACATAACTAACAATACGTTTTTATTCTCCAAATTTCCGTACATCTCCTTTACAATTAAAAGACGGTAAATCTCCTGATTCCTCTGCAGATGTTTGTCCTTTTACCATTTCTTGTCCTCCATTGTAAAATGATTCTCATCAGAATCATAACGCTTATACAAATGCCATGCCATCTCTAAAGTACCGGAAACCCTAGTGTGATTTTCTATTTAAACGATCTATTTGAGTATTGCAATTTAATTTTTTCTCTGTGTGATTAAGCAATGATGTTTATAAATCTAAAATATTTGTTAAAAAAATTTTGAGACAGTTTATTTTTATATACAAATTTCTTTTACAGTAAAAATATGCATTACTTTCTTTAGATCAATAAAAATTCCCTTTCATTTTTTATCAATTTTACAATTTCAATTTTGTTTTTCTAATTTATAATTTTGATTTGTTTTTTTCTTTCTTGGTATCAATAGTTAAAGCCGGGTACCAATTTTCTTTTATTGTGTGAAATACCTCTTTGTATTTTTACTCTGCTGGGAGATTTCATTTCTGTGAATTCACGTACATTCCAGTTATTCATTTCATTTATTTATATATAAGTAAATGTAAATAACCGATTAGGGAATTCAAGATGGCTGAAATGGGAACAGTAATAAATAGCAGTTAGGATAAAGTATATTTGAATTCTATTGAACGTTGAATTCCCCATGCTCATATATTTTATATATAAAGAATTTTTTAAAGTTTAAATAAGAGTTAAATCAGAATTAAATAAAACCATAATAAAATAAAAGAGCATTTTAAGGCACTATGAATAGAAAACAATATGGCAACAGAAGATTATTGAAAACAAAACTTCTACAAATTTAGTTAATAAACTAATGGATTTCTTAATAAAGAATGAAATTCTCACCTGCTGGCTCAGAACTATTTCACTGAAATTTTCCTCTTTATGTTTTGCTTGAATATTATTTTTTATTGTATTTATTTAGTTTTCTATGATATGATATATTTTTGTATATGTATGCAAAATTCTTTCTGCAAGGCTGCATAAGCACCTGGTAATTTATTTTTGTAATCATTATTTTTCAGATTTTGTATTACTGAATTGCAGTTTCTATATTGTTTTTCCCTACGTTTGTATCACTATTTTACAGCTTTGCGCTTAAAAACATTATAATACAATTCATGTCTTATTATTTTTATTTGTACATATTTTTGTGTTATCTCCACTATCAACATGAAAACTGTAATTTATTCAGTGCACATGTAACCCATTTTTTTACTATCTCCATTAATTGCATTCCTTGTTAAAATTCTAAATTATTGCAAAGAATTTTCGCTTTGTTTTCTTTTCTTTTGCATTACGTGATTTATGTTTTATGCATAATTTCAGTAGTTTATTATCATTTAATATGATCTCTTCTCAATTTTGATAATATTGAATTACATATGTATAATCGTCATCTTTAAACTTTATATTACATAAACAGTAATATTTATCACATTATTGTTATATGATCTGTTACAATTTACTGAATCTTATTATTTTATGTTCCATTCCTGTAATGTAACTTTCACTTGAATTTTAATCTTTTCAATTTCATTCCAATTATTTTGCACTTCATTGATTTCTGTAAATAATTTGTTTTTAGAATTATACCTCCAGTAATGTTAATTATTCCAGTGGCTTTCAACCAAACTACTCCATTGGCGTTAAGTACAGGGAATTTAGCTGGTGTCCACATCCACAGCTTAATTTCATTTTATAAGTGGCATACCTATTATTATTTAAATATAATACATTAAAATATACCAGAAGAGAAAAATAATGCATTATTTTGTACAAAATATTTTGTATGTGTATAAAATGTACGTCATAATTTCAGATGAAGCTAATAAAATTAATTCAACGAAACTCTGTTTACAGATGCAAAATTTTGATTTAATGTCTTTACAAGTCATTCTGAAAAAATATCTTTAATTAAGTAGTTGTGAAGAAAGATTTCATTATAAATATTATAAAATTCAAACCATTTCATGTACACAGTGCATTTCTAAGCTTTATGTGCAACGCTTAAAATATTTTAACTCAAGGAAGTTGAAAAATTTAAATCAGATTTAATATGTTGTAAGTGCAGTTCTCGTGTTGAAATAAAAATAAGAAAATTCCCATGTTTTAAATAACTATTTAAAACATCTCTCTTTCTCTCTGTACATATATATATATATATATATATATATATATATATATATATATATATATATATATATATATATATATATATATATATATATATATATATATATATATATATATATATATATATATATATATATATATACATATATACATATATGTGTGTGTGTGTTTGTGTATTTTATATTTTCACACACACACATGGTTATTCTAAATTGGTGACAGTACCCATCCATACAAACAATCATTACACAGCAGCATAGGGTGGCTTTCCACTTTGAGAGGTAGAAAAGAAGAAAGGAAAAACATATCAAGAATCTATCACTATTTAACAGTATGCAAATTTCCACAGAGAAGAAGCATTTTGCTGTTATGGGTTATTTGAGAAAGACAATAAGAATAGACGTTATATTTTAAAAATGCAATTAATACGTTTGGTTTGGCAACAATGCCCAATGTGAAACCCCTCGCAGGCACCACGGAAATTTTACGTGAACATCTGGGTAGATATCTTTGGTGATTACCTAGTTGGCTCTTACATCATGCCAGACTGTTTGATCAGCTCAACCATACGTACTTTCTTGGAAATCTGCTTCCCAGTTTATTGCAGGCTGTTCCACTTCTCATCCTAGGAGACAGGTAGTGTGTGCACGACTGAGTCCCAGCACATATTTCATCATGGTCTGTATATTTGGAATATCACATATGCCTCATGATGGATTGGACGTTGCGAAATTGTGGCAGGGCCACCTCACTCACCGGATTCCAACGCACAGGATTTTTTCTTCTTGGACACTTGAAATCTTTAGCGTACGAGGCGCTAGTGGACTCAACTGAAGATCTCGTGGTCAGAAACAATGTTGCCGGAGTCAAAATTAATACACCACCTGGAATTTTCGAGAGGGTGTGACAATAATGCCTTTACTGGTGTCAACTGCACAACGACACAAATGGGCGGCATTTTGAGCATTTACTGTAATGTTTTAACTAAATAATAAATATGATTGTGAAATTTTTGGCAATATTCATTCGTTTACCAACACTGTTGTAAGTGTTGGAAGGACTGTCAGGTGTGAATTCCTCTTTCTGCCTCTCAGATTGGAAGGCGATCCAATGTTCCTGAGTAATTATTGGCTGGATGGATACTATCAGTCCTCATAATTTGTAAATGCAATTTCCTTGTGCATATATATATATATACATATAAATCTATATATTTATATATATATATATATATATATATATATATATATATGTGTGTGTGTGTGTGTGTGTGTGTGTGTGTGTGTGTGTGTGTGTTTTAAAAATAAACATATTTAAATATTTCTTTAATTTTGTTTTCATTAAAGGCATTTTGTTTATTGTTTAAGATTTATGTTGGTTTTAGTAAACTAAATGAGAATCCATATATTTACTTAGTTTATATTATGTAAAAATAATGTTTATAATACAACAGCACTTATGCGTGTGTTCGATAAAATTGTACCAATTATTTGATGAAAGTATTTTTTTTTACTTCACTTGCAAAAAAAGGATAGTCTGAATTAAAATTTAAAGAAAATTCATTTTTCCATTTCTATGTGATCACAAATAATAAACGTCTTTAAATTCGATGAAAAAAGCCTCTTGGGGTCTTTTCAATTTAATTTTATTAGAAAAGGTTTATTCTTTTGGAAATTTCCCATCAAGATCTTTGGGGCAACTTCTTTTCAAATTCAGTGGAGCACAATTTCACCGGAAAATTGAATTTATCGAAGTTTTTATCTATCTTATAAAGCGAGAATTCTGCTATAAAAAGACAGACATTCTACCTCTTTATCTCTTAAACTGATTTCCTTTTTTTGAGTCTAATTCCCTCAGGATTTTCAAAATAAAATAAAATATATCTGCTTCTTGTAAGGTGAATCTCATATTTTAAGAACTATTCACATGATACGATATTCTACTACGTATTACATAGGTATATTAAGAGCAATTTTTTTTAAAAAGAAATTCTTTCATCACAGCGAAATACTTTTTTCATATTGTGTTGCTTAGAATATTCCAGGGAAAATAAGTAGGGCATATGATATACTTTCTTGCTTATACATTTTTAATCAGTAGTTTATTAACGGTATAATAAATGAAATTATTCAATAGCAGAATTATATAATCTTCTTAAAATTAATTATAAAACATTTCTCTATATTTAAAAGTATTTGATATACTACAAGTCAGCAGAGATTGCATGATATTATATTCGCAGCATAATCTATTCACAATATAAAGTTTTATCTTTCATTTATTGCTAGAAGTTAAAATATATTGATAAGCTTCAATTATTTCAATTAAAAATAAAATCAATCAAAATATTAACGTAGGAAATTATTCTTTTACAAATTATTTTGAGCATAGAATACAGTAAAAGTTAATCACATTAGTTAATATTTTCTAACATAATAATTTTTTTATACTAAAAATCTTGAACAATCTTTGAACAATTTTTTTCAAAAAGTGGTAATTACTCTGTAATAATGTTCAAAATAAGCTGATTCAAAAAATATAAAAACATAGGTTTCAAACCACTTAAACTTCGAAGTCTACATTCTAAACATTGTATTTTCCTTTTTAAATCCAACTATTGTTCATTCTTGTTCATGTTGTTCGTTTGTTACGTTTTCTTACTATTAATTATATTATGAATTCAAAATTTATCACTAAAATTGAATAAATTACAAATCAGACAAACACATACGAACAACCACATTTGTCTCACATTTTGATCAATTTTGACAAAAAATGAAAGCAAATTTAAAAAGTAATTTAGGCAACACAAATATGAAAATCTAAATTCATATAAACTTTCACCTTGTAAAGTAAAATTTAAGATTTACATAATTTCATGTACACCTATATGGAAAAATACACTGAAAAGCAAAGATTCGCTTCCTATTTTTATCCCTTTTTCTATCTTCTTCCGAATGTATTTTGCTACATATTTTATCTATTAGAGAGAGTGGCACAAAATATAATATTTTCATAACCATCTTAAAACAAACGACAAATATAAATATATCATGGTCACTCTACTGCATCATTCACTGACAATTAACTTAAAATATTCTATAATTGGTGGTATATTGATGTTTGTTTAAAATTAAATTCCACAAACAATCGTCCTGAAATTTATATTTGCATACCGTACCCAAGCTTTGTAATCAGAAAAAATTTAGTATCCGTGCCGATTTAATATGCGTACAAAAGTTTTCATTAATTCGTTTTGAATAAATCTTTTATAATTTGAAGAAAATATTTTGAAGAATATTGCCAATATATATGAATGGACACATCATTAATTATGATTTCGTTATGATAATGTATACTTTAAAGTTTTCGTTAAATTTATGTATCCGTTATTAGTAAAGTAATAAATATCAATGTATTGTGTTGTATTCAATAAGACTCATTTTCAATAAAATGCATTATGTTTCGGAAAGACCGCCTATTTACTTATTTTTAGAGTAGTGCTTCGGTTGATATACGAAAGCATTTCATAAATGCAGCATTTTCAGGTCTTCACTTGATTAATATTTTTTACCTCAAACTTTTATGGCTACATGTTTTCGAAATGTTTATTGTATATTTTGTTATACAGTCTGCTATAAGTAAACACTATGTCACATCAATATTATCTCGAATTCAAAATATATAAGCATATATTATATATATTTAGATTTTTTATTTTGTTAGCAAACTATGATTTTTTATGACGACAAAATCTAAATTTAATCATTTATGAATTTGCTATTAATGTGATCAGGAGAAAATAAAAGTTATAAATACATGTGTTCTTCTAAAAATCTTTGCTTTGTTCTTAAAAAGTTGACATTTATATATATATATATATATATATATATATATATATATATATATATATATATATATATATATATATATATATATATACATACATATATATATATATATATATATATATATATATATATATATATATATATATATATATATATATATATATATATATATATATACATATATATATATATATATATATATATATATATATATATATATATATATATATATATATATATATATATATATATATATATACATATATATATATATATATATATATATATATATATATATATATATATATATATATATATATATATATATATATATATATATATATATATATATATATATATATATATATATATATATATATATATATATATATATATATATATATATATATATATATATATATATATATATATATATGAGATAAAATTTGAACTACAGATAACTACAGATAATTCAAATGATGTGCTTGACATTTATTAAAAAATAGAACATTCTTTGAACTGATGAATGAAGCTCACTTTCAATTTAATTGACAAGTCAACACCCACAACTGTCGAATTTGGGCAGCGGAAAACCCTCGCGATATCCAGGAAAAACCCTTGCATCCTGAAAAAGTGACAGTATAGTGTGGGTTTACGGCTACTTTTGTGAATGGACCGTATTTTTTTGAAGAGATAACTGCAAATGGAATCAAAACCTGTTCGATCACAGGACAACGGTACGAAGATATGCTGAGGGATTTTGTAATCCCACAACTTCAGCGGCGTAGATGCCTTCAAGACATCATTTTCTTGCAGGATGGAGCACCTCTTCATATTGATCGCCGTGTAAAGCAACTGCTATCACAGCATTTTACTGTGACACGAATTATCAGCCGTCATTTCCCTACGGCATGGACTCTTCGCTGGCCGGATCCTGCGACTTTTGGTTGTGGGGTTTTTTGAAGGACAATGTCTATCGTAAAAGGCCAGCATCTGTACCAGATATGAAGGACAGCCTTCAGCGCCATATCCTTGATATTCCGACAGACTCATTCCGGTCTGCTGTTGAAAATATGGCTCTGCGATTAGAGCACATTGTTGAAAATGAAGGGGACATATTGAACAATTATAATGCTACGTTTTTTATTATTATTTAACATTTATAAAGCATATCAAATGATTTTATGTGTATTACAACGCCATTTATTGGCAAAAATTTGTACTATTTTTTAATAAATGTCAAGCGCATCATTTGAATTATCTGTAGTTCAAAATTTATCTCATTTGGACAAATAGAACGTATTCTACAGCCCTCTGAAGTGGGAAACTTATTTCTTGCTAACCCTGTATATATTATATTATATTGAAATGGACGCATACAAGTAATCATGTAGCACTGACTACAGTAAGTGGGATTTGTTATATTTCTCTCCTGGAAATTGTTCAAATTTGGAAAGATACAACAAAGAACTTTATATTTTCTCTAAAATTATACCATTGAATATTTATGATAATGCCAGGTACCCGTTACCACCAAGAGAACCCCATTGCATGACACCATTACGGTGGTGCAGTATTGCTCATTTGGGGAGGAATTATTCTATGTACCAGAACTAACCTGCATATTCAGAATGTAAGGCCGCATCAATCGGGATGTCTCTCTAGAACATCATGTACGCTTGTTTTGGCTGCAGAATTTTTGCTTATGGATGACAACGACTTCTCACCATGCAAAAATTGTAAACGAATGTCTTCAATCGGAGCGTATCATCCGTATGGACTGGCAAGCAAACTCATCAGACTTGAATTCAATAGAACATGCGGGGGACCTGCTTGGCCGACGAATTGTTGTCCATCCAACCCCTCCCACATGTCTACCAGAACAGATGTGAGTAATGTAATATTCCCCACGATCAGATCGATAACTTTATACTCAGCATGTCTAGGCATTGTACGGCATATATTGCATCACCTGGAGGGCATACTATGTTTTAACCATCATACCAACCATGTTATATTGGTTTTTGTAAATAGGTTTTTTATTGATATTTGCACCACGGAGTAAAATCACAATTTTTATTAATGATGTCAAACATATAGCATCTGTTTTGCTCTTTACCTTTTATTGAATAGACTTTCAAATAAGTCACATTTGTTTTACTTCTGTCTTTTTTTTGCCTGAATTTTTTTATCCTTAATTTATGGACTTTTGTATTTTGCAATGCATTTCATCAAAGCTGCTCTATCCACAAACCAAAATAAAGAAAAAAAATCAAACCATTGTTTGATTTTTTTACATTTATTTGAATGCATTATTATTTTTTTATATTATGTATGAGCTAATTTAATGTGTTATTTCAATTTAAAGTTTTAATTTATTTTATAAACATGTTAACGATTCCTAAGGATAAAATTTCATTAAATATTTAATAAATATTTTTATTATTAAAATATAAATTAATTATTAAATGAAATATAAAAATATTTTGTATTCAATTATTTATTTTTGAAACATAATTACTGAAATATTTTTGAAATAACTAAAAATAGACTTCAAGAATTTCAAGAAGTAAAGCAATTTTGATGAAATATGAAAACTATTCATATTCAATTTACTTTTAATAATCATTGTATGCAAGCCGATCGATTGGCTGAGTGGTTAGCGTTTCTGACTCATGAGCTGTTGGTCTCGGGTTCGAGTCCCAGTTAGGGCATGGATGTTTCTTTCCTTCTATGTTCTCTTTGTATTTCTCTGTCCTTTCTTCTGTGATGTTGTATGAATGTGGCCCGCCCTATAAACGAGTTTGTGGTGGAATGGCGCTGGTAACGCTACTCGCCTCCGTGACTTAGTTCACAGGTGCCCGCTGGGTAACGACAAATGAGTAGCAGTCTCTGGCCTTGTTGTGGCATAGGGTTCAACCCTTTTGTGCCCGCCATGGGAACAAAAAATCATTATAAGCATGGAAAATAAATTCTGAAATTATTTTTACTTTTGTTAAAGTGTTGTTTAACTCTTTGATTATAAGTAATATTTTTCACAATTGTCTTAATTTAGATTGAATACAAAATGTTATTTTCAATACATAATAAAACTTTATTTAGATTGATAAACCTTTGGAACAAATTTTGTTTATAGGATTCATCTGCAAACTGATCATTTTAGCTGTTCACTCTCGGAAACAATCGTTGTCAAGATGACTTTGTAAAACACTGAAAAATTTTTTTCAAAAGTTATTTCCTCAGTATGTTGCATTGTTTCCTTACAAAGAGCTGCAAATAATTGCTTCATAGATTTCAGTTATATATTTTGTATTTTATTTATATGAAAAAAAATATTGCTTGCTTTATTTTGTTACTGTAGATTTACTGTGAGCAATATTTGTTTTCCTTTTTAAAGTTCCTTGATTTAATACATTATAATTAAATTTTCAGTAAAAAGAAATTAAATTTCGTATAATTTTTCAACTCTAAATAAAATACATATTTTGCTTCAAAACAGGGTATGCCATATTAAGTTTTATAAGTTCTTTTCTTTTTTCTTCTTGATAAGTTAGTATTGATAAAAATAATTTATTTTTTATTATTTAAGTTATATTCATATTAATATCTTGGCCACCTTATATTTTATTGACATTTAACTTTCGTGAGAAAACATTTATTACAATAGATAACGCTTATTATAGATATCACAAGCTACATAGGAAACAAAGAAATGTGTGAGGACTAAGCCACCGTGCCTGCTTAGAATTATATTAAGAAAAAGAATTCTGTGTCAAATCTTACTGAGAATTCAGGTCTCACTGATAGAATGATTAAATCACTCCTACAAAAGTGTGCTGATTGGTTAGATATATTTTATGAATTTTTAATATTATTGATACAGAAATTTGATAGACAAGTTGTTGTTTTACTTCATGAATTCAAGTATTTTGTGATGAGACCAGTGTTTCTAAGAGAATACGTGATGACTTCCTTCTACCCTATTCATATGTAATGTAGTACGTATGTTACATAGGAATGAGTCCTATGTAACATACGTACATTCCTATATGTATTCATTAACGTAAGAAATAAAATCCCATAAACGATTTAACTATTTATTAAAAATTATGTTTTGCTTCTTTATTTCCAAAAGGAAAAGACTTACAAGAGATAAATTAAATACCACTGTAAAGTGATCGTAACAACTAGATCTCAAAAAGTCTCTCTAAATTCCAATATTTTTCAGAAAAAAAAGAAAACTGTGTCAACTTAAAATTTGGTTATTAAACATTATTTGATTTATGCGGGAGATTTTTGTATTGTAAAGCTACAAAACATTTTCATATACCATCGTGTTTAAAAGTAATATACTTCTCTTTTTTATGGAATCAAATAATACATCAGATAATAACAGATGTATGAATATGTAATTTTATATGGTGATGAATTAATAATATTGTCATCAGTGTTACTAAAACATTTATAGGAAATACACCAAATTGAAAAACTTTTAATTTAATAGATTATACTCTATAACGGCAATTACATCTTAGAGTAAATAAAGAGATTATTCTGAAACTTTAAATTTCGCTGACATCCAAATTTACTAAATACATAAATATTTTAAGAATTTTATCAAAACAAAAAGGGTTTATAATTAAATACTTCAACAGAAAACATTTCCAATAATTCATTTTTTACTAAAATGTGAATTCTTTGAATGTTCTTATGCAATGCAAATAATTTATTGCATTAAGAAGGCAGAAATACTAATTTAAAATGCACTGAAATTCCAGAAAATGTAATTTTATACGTTTATCCATCAGATTCATCAATGTTGATTCTCGCAACTTTGCTAATAAATGTATGAAAACATTACAAACAGTACATTAGGAAATTATTTGATTAACAATTTAAATTGAATTTGATAGAAATATTTAAAAATAAGATATGAATAATTAAGTTTAGAAAGTGAAACTTATAATAATTAAAATATTAGATTACTTGTTTCAAAATCTTCCAAAATGTGAAAATTGAATTATTCCTGAATTTAAACATTTTAATTAATTAGCCAATTATATCATTTACAATCTAAATTACAAATAATTTGTAACTTTAGCAGTCTTTGAACTATTAAATTAAATAACATGCATGATTTAGTGAAAATTAATTAAATATCTAAAGACAAGAGTAATTAATTATTGGCTTAGTCATCTACCGAAAAATTATGTAGCATGCTTAATTAAAATATCAATTTTAGGATATTTTGCTGAAATATTTATTACAACATGAATTGTAGCAAAAGGTACATTAAAAATTAAAATTGTTTGTGATTTTATTATGATTATAAATTTTCTATTATTATAAAAATGACTTCATATTAATTTTGTCACAAATACGTTAGTTAAATTTCAATAACAATAAAATATGATCTTTTAACGTAAACACGTAAGCATTTGATATGAAGTGAGAATGTAATTTTGAATTAATAGAATTTTCTGCAGCTTTCTAAGTTTTATATTCTTATATTTAATTAAACATAAATTTATATCATTACTTGACTGAAAAATATTTGACGAACACTAAGCAATAAATTCCGCGCATTGAGAACACATATAATATTATCTGCATTTATATTATTCTCAGATATCATATTATAATAATATTAAATCTGGGCCTTTTTTTAAAAAAATGGAATCACTTATATCTTTAATAAAGTTGTGAAAAAAATTAAAACAAAATAGACTTTATTTTTTCAATGCATTCAAAAATAACAGCGTACATTAAGTAATCTAAATTTTTAAATTTAATATCATTCTCTGGATTGTTATATATGTTTTAATTACTTAAATGACGATGTAATTTCTAATGTGGACAATGAAACAACATAAATTTTAAATAAAAGGGCATAAATTGCTAGAAGATATAAGGTCAAAAATTATTTCCACACCTATGATGAAGAAGTAAACACAATTTATGCATATTTATTAGTTGGTGGAATATAGTGAGTTCGAGTCCCAGCTCAACTGAAGATTCACCATGTTCCCTAAGGGTGGTTGGGAGACGTTACAACTGGGAGTAGTTACAATGTACTCCAAGTAAAACGATGCCATTGGAGTGGCAAATCAAGTATTGGAGGTCTTCCGCCTGGTCTTTGTTTCAATATACACTTTACCTGGTGCTTATCTTTCAAACAGGTAGAGCTCAACTCAAGTCTACAGTAAGTATAGAGAAGCATGCGGATATAACAGCAACAGCTTTCCCGTTTAAAACCGAAATCCCCTAACATGTTTTAGATGATGGACATAAATGGTTGTATTTTTTCCGCTCAACTTGGGAAGGACGTGCAAGTCCTTTTCCTGATCTTGTACTGGTTGATGAACCTTTTGGTTCAGTGATACAAATCATCTCAAAAGCATTCTATAGGATTCAATATCAAAACGCATGACAAGTAATGTTGTCATTCTTGAAATGATAATGATGCTACCCGTAAAATTGCCACATAATAGAAAGGACATTGTTGTCTGAAATAGTGGAGTAGGAAATTTCGTTAAAACATAGCCAGACGGTATTTCCACATCCACCATAATTTATTGTAAGCACAATACATTCTGAAGATTTGCGTTTTTCAGACACACCCAGAAATCAGTTTCTGCCATTTGACTGGTAGAACTTGTATTTGGATACATCTTTCCAAATAACCTATTTTTACTCATATTCAGTCTAATTTCGAAGTGCAAAACCCTACCTGAGCCGAGAACCATGAATATAGAGTTTTTAATAAGAGCCTTATTTGCAGCAGCACAAACATTGAAACGAAGCAAATGTTCTTCCTTGTAAATGGTATTTATCGAAACAGTATTACCATATGATTTTAGATTTTCTAAAATATGTCCGTCATTCAATGTATTGTGAACAGAGCACCTTCGTCTGTATATCTTAGTTTCTTGCACTTGCTGAGTTAAAACCCATTCCAACAATCATCACGAACATTCTTAATCAGAAAATCCACTGTCAATTTAAGAAAGTTTAACTCAACAGCTATGTTTCTTATATTTTATGATATTTAACAATCATGCCTTTCTTGAATTTGGACACATATGAATTCTGTATCATTTGCAGGTGATTAATACCAACTATGCTAGAATATCTAAGTACAAGAAAGCGTGACTTGCATCACGGCCTCAGATATCAACATTTGGAAGAGTCGCAAAATGCTTATTCGTAAAAAGCGTATTTATGTAAATATAGATATATTTACTTACAACTAATTTTATTATAAAAATAAAAAATAATTAAAAAATTTATTAAATTAATTAATTCTGTTTATATAAATTTCAGTTGCAACTGGTAATTTGCAATTTTAATATTAAACAGTAAATTGGTATGAACTAACATTTAAATAATAAGAAATATTTTTATATGGAACCCTTTTTCTCTATTTTATACTACGAATAAAATATATTGTCATATTATAAAATTTCAATAACATCTAATTAATTTGAGAAATATCCCATTCTCATGTAAGCAATTTTTCATAAGAAAGAAAAAGAGATACATCGCACCATATATTTTGGAGTTTAAACTTGGAGCCTTTAAAACAAGCAAAATTTCACTTTTCAAATTTAATTAAGAACGAAATTAAAAAGTATTTTTTAGTCTTGTATAAGCGTTTCAAACATGAAAATCATTAAAATTATTCTGCCTTCCTCTTGGATGAAATTAATCATTCATTCTATATTCCTTTCCTGTAAAAAACTAAATGCGAAAGAAATAAATATTCTCATTATATTTCTATTATATGTGTGTTGTTGTTTATGAACTTAATTTAAATTTGTTGAAAACAATGAATGCTAGATTAAAATACCGATGAAACAAAAAAATTTAAATTAAGTACATTATATATATATATATATATATATATATATATATATATATATATATATATATATATATATATATATATATATATATATATATATATATATATATATTGGTTGAGGTTTATTTCAACGTTTCAAAAACAATAAACAGCACTGTATTTTCATGCGAAGAAATCGTACTTTTTCAGCGGTAATCAAGTTTTACTCCACTTTTTATCACGTAAATGAGAAAACTTTTCGCAATGATACGTATAAAGTGAGATTTGATGCCAAAGTATCTGAACAACTTTTATAATTTTTCGATAACTATAAGGGTATCAGTAGAAGAAATTGTTAGAACTGAAGATATTATTGAAAATAACTTTTTATTGACTTGTGGAAGTGTTATTGCTCTGAAAATAAACTCGCTATTTTATATCATATCAGTGAGGCTAAATATCATTACATAGCAAATGCTTTACTTAATATTTTTGGATATACTACGCTGTTTTCTCTTTCTTCTTATTGCTAAAAAATATATTTCAGTCTAACACATTACGCAAGTGAAATGGCGTTCTGAGTGTATGTTCACCACAGATAAGCTGTTATGTTTGCTCTTATTTTTATCCTTTCAATAAATGACTATTATTTCTGCCATTAAAAGTGATGAGGTATGCTTAATTTATTATAGCAGAAAATAAATGGAAGCAATAAATTACAATGAAAGTTTGATTTTCAATATCGTATTTCTAGTAATATTTATTGGTGCATAACAGATCATGTGAATCAAAATGTGTTATTAATTTTATCTTTTTCTTCGGGGTTTGAAAGTTTATTTCATCATATTCGGTTTTGCTGTTTTCTGCATTAAATTTATTTTCATATGACTCACATACGAATAATCATTTGATATTACATCTTATGATAAATATGTAGTGTGTTTAAATTGAAGTTAAAATTTTCTTTTACCGAAGATCACGTAGTCACTGAAATATAGATGACTCATATTGACTAAGAAGACTAATTAGGAATTTAAATGATAAAAAAATCCATGTTTACGTTTCAATTTTTAAAGATATATATATATATATATATATATATATATATATATATATATATATATATATATATATATATATATATATATATATATATATATATATATATATATATATATATATATATATATATATATATATATATATCATATATATATAAATGTGTTATACATTGTGTTACATAAATTAAGAAAGTTATTTAATCGTGTTTTATATATAGAAATTATCGGTTAAATTTTGCTAATGATCATGGGAATTAGTATCCGACCTAACTAAAATACATTAGATTCAAAATATTTTACAGTTTTCGGTTTGATTGTGAATTGGAATAGTCTAATACTCTCTGTGGACATTGCAAGTAAAACTACAGGAATCATTAATTTTATTTAATGTATAAAATCACTTTTTTCAAGTGAAAAAACTATGTTATTTCCTTAAGATACCTTGAAGGGAGTCAATGACTGTCCCACTTCGTAAAATAAGACTGACAGTGGTTTAATTGAAGACTATTTGATTAAGTAAGTTTGTTTTATAGTACCATGGTGTTTATCTATCGCTGAATTATTTTAATAAGAGGAGCATTTTCTACATTTTATGTGCACATCAAATATTATGTGGTACCTGCTCTTCGTTTTTTCATCATTTATACAGTTGCTACAGGTAATCACGAAAACGGCAAGTGGAAATCCAAAGAACCCTTCAATTTCAGAGTTACTTATCTCGAATCTTAAGATCAATCTGCTTTCTGTCGAAATGACTTAGATTAGTAGACTTTTCTGTGGAGGATTAATAATCACAGAAATGATTTCACCCATTCTTAGGCCTAAATTACAAATATTTTCTAATGACTAAAAATTTAATTTAGTTTCTAAAATTAGAGTTATTAGTAATATTTTTGCTATTCAATGCATGGGTAGACATTAAATTTAAACATACATATTAAGAAAGAAATTTGTTTGATATATGTAGTATGTCACGCAAATCATATAAATAAATACAATGATTGTAATTTAACTTTTAATTTCAATGGTATTTAATGTCTCATGTGAATCTAAATTTTCAAATTAAAAAAGCTCTAAACTTGGATTTTTGAGATATTAAATCTGAAAAAAATGGTACACAAGTATTTTGCCAGTATATCAATGAGCCTCTATCAATATTTAATGCAAAACCGCCTTCAGCTCAAGCGCTTTTGCTGAAGGCTTTTTTTTCTTGAAATTGTAAGGAAAAATTATAACTCATTTTTTTTAAATTTTAAATGTAAAACCATTTTTTTTAAACCTAAAATAATTTGTTCAAATATGCAAATAATGTAATTACTTATATGTATCAGTTAACATTTATTTTTTATTTTATGCCCTGGTATTTTTCCTTAAAATTATTTTTTGTTCAAATTCAATTGATATTTTACAAAATTATTATACATAATTCTTATTATTCCGAATTATGCTTATTCATCCCATGCTAATAAAGCTTTGCTGATTTTTTGTTTTAAATGCATCTCCTAGTTTTAGAAATTTATTCATAAGCAAAGTAATTCAGAGATATTTTCATCAAATATTTTTACAGTATCCATTATTTCCTAGACTATATTCTCATCGTTAAAAATGAATTTCTCACTTATTTCAGCATTTATTATTTCAAAGATAACAAACGGCAATAAAAAGCCCAAACTGATATTTATTTCATAGATGGTATTCTCAAGGCAAAAATTTGTATGTGACAATTGATATTTTAACTGATATTATCAAATTTAAATTTACCGTTTTTTAAAATGTTTTAAAAACAAAAATAATATTTCAGTAATATAATTTTTAGATTATTAAACAGAAAATAATTTTTTTAGGTTTCTTAAATTTGTTTAGTGATAATTAATTCAAGAGTTTCCTTCTAAAATATTTATAAGCAACACAATTAAATAATTTTTATTTTAGAGAAGAATATTGAGCTGTTAATTGTTTCCCCAACAAATATACTATTTTTGTCTTGTTATCACTAAATTAGAATTAAAGCTAAATTTTAGTGAAATGACACTTATTTAATGATCAAATATTAGTTTTGTATAGCTATTTAAACCGCATATGAGGAACTACCATATATCCTGAGAATCATTCTGAAATATGTACTAAGTATTTTTGTAAAATATTGTATGAAAAATAATGTTAAAAACTTATTAGTTCAATTGTTTTCTTTTTCTCAAACTAAAAAATTCAACGTCATTTAAAACAAACAGTATCTAAATTTCAACTTTGAAAAAGCAATAACAATTTAAGAAGTGGAATTGTTACCAGTAGCAAGCCAACAAATTACATCCAAAATTGAACAGACATTCTTATAGATATTGCTTTCCGAAACTCATTAAAGTTTCCAATATCGAATTTCATTGAATCGTTGTGTTTTTAATTTGGTACTCACTCGAAGAGAACTTCATTTCTTTTGATTCTGAGATACAATTTCAAATTGTATAAAAATACATTGTTTCCATAAACTTTCGGAAATTGAATCAATTTAATTAAGTTTCAAAAATGTTTTCATAAACAAATCATTTATTTCTAAATAATTTAAATTATGTATCTTAAAAATTATTCATAAAATTGATATATTCATTTTAATCAAAAATTACCTTTCAACTTCTCCTTTTACCAACATTTTCTGACTATTCGTAAGGAGAGTACTAATTAAACTTCATTATAATTAGTGCTTCTTCTTACCAAATATTGTTAAATGCTTAGAAAAATATTAATATCTACTTACATATCAGATTTATTTACACCAAGTGATTTGCTTTACACAGACATACACAATTTAATTATGCTGTAAAAATATTAATATAAGTTAATTTCCATGAAATAATTAGCAGAAAATTTCATATTAAATTTTAATTACTTATATTTAAAAAAACGTATTTTATTGTTTTACTTATGTAAACTGACTGCATATTTTAAATTATAGAAAATTATTAATATATTATAATAAACATTTTCAAGTGAAAATATTATATAACTACATTATTTTTAATTGTATGAATATATTTTTAAATTCTATATCAGTTTAAGTTAAGTTAGTTTATGTATAAGCATAAGTTAAAGTTTAATTGATGAGTCAGTCATTAAAAGGATCAGATTACAATCATTAACAAATAGATGAAATTATTTGAAATAATAAAAATTGCTTTCTTATCTTTATTATTCTTAAAATTTATTATTTGTTTTTGTTACAATAATTACATACAAATAATTAAATATTAATTAATAATAATAATAATTACATTTTATTTAAGCATTATAAGATACTTTCGATTTTTATTAGGAACATTTATAGTTTACGTCTTTAGAATTTTTCGATGTATTGCAAAATTATTTTTGATTCTTGTACAAACCTGTCTGAATTTTAATGGATAATGCTTTATTTTCCATATATATACAGTTGAGCTATGGTATCCATCAGTGGATTTATAAGTACGCACACACACACACACACATATATATATATATATATATATATATATATATATATATATATATATATATATATATATATATATATATATATATATATATATATATATATATATATATATATCAGTGTGTTTTTTATCGTTGATATAATCTCTTTATTGCGAGATTATATTATCTATCATCAGATGTTTACTTTTTTTCTTTTAATTCATATTTTCGTTTTGCTATTCTGTAGATTGTGTAAATAGAGATTTTTGAGCGGAATTCTTCCCCTTTTGAAATTGTCATCTTGTGGTAAATACAATATCATGTTGTCGAGTATTGATCATCCACTGAATTCTCTAATGAAATCTCTTGTAGCAATGTTTTTCAGCCTTAAATTTAATTACTTTATTTATAATACATTTTCATTTCTTTTGTGTCTTGGAAATCTAAATAGAAGATGTTATGCTGATTGAATTGCAGTAGTTTTTGTGGGTGAAATTTTTTATTTCATTTTCTATTTTAGAAATGAATCAAAAATGACCTAAGGGTTTTTCTTTTTTATTTATTTAAATAGCTACTCTACTATATGCTTTTACTGATCATTTTCTATATTTATTTCTAATACATTGTTTATCGAATATTTATTTTTAATGTTTCCAATTTGCTTAATTTTCTGTTCGATTTAATTTCTATTCAAGTCATTACACAAGATAATATTATTTATGTATTCGTGAATAATATCATGCACCATTTTAAAGCAATCTTTATTAATGGATATACAAACACAAATGGCTTTCCAATAGTAATTTATTAATTTTTTTAAAGTTTTTCTTCATATATGTTCTATGTTTAGTAAATAATGATTGTGTTTACATTTTTTATACATTTCTGTTTTCTTTTGTTTTCTCTTTTATAGATCATGCGATATGCATCTTAACAAATGTACGCATTCAATCAATGGAAAATTGTGTACAACTCTAGTTAGTAACGATACATTTTTATTCTTATCTAAAAAGAGTAATATTCAAATGAAAACAATGTATTTCGGTATAAAATTATCATTTTAGTCATCAAAAAATCATGCGACGTTATACAATGTCATTAAGAATAGGACAATCTCATCCTCAAGTCAAGATATCAATAAACATTTGCAAGTCTGAAATAACACTTTTATTTATTCATGATAAACTTGTATGCAGATGAAATGAAAAACAGCATTGACGCAGGAAATCATTACCACTACCAAAACAATAGTAGAATAAGAGCAATCAATCTTTAATTGACATCTGGTTCAGTAAGTACATATAGTAAAATCATACATGAGAATAACCAGAAAGGTATAACGTTTTCTCTCACAAAAATCAAACACAACAAACCTTTGATCAACTTGCTGTTAAAAACACATTTTCCCAACAGCATACCAGAAATGATCTTTAATAGTGTCAGATGTGTTGATGTCATCATTTTAACAACGAGACGGCTATGTTAATCATCAAAATTCTTTGATTTGGTCAGCTTGGAAAGCACATTTAGCCTCAATAAAGCCTTTTTTATCACCACAAAGTGATTTCTTGTGTGGTTTGTCTGCCAAAGACATTTTCAATAAAGTTTTCTTATTTCTTTCTTAAGATTACTTTTGAAAGATAACTCTTCTCCTTCACAAAGAAGCTCACTCTTAATTCTACAGCCAATTATAAATACAAACAACCTTATGCCATCATCATGATTCTTTCATATCAGTAAAGTTCAGAATCCTTTTGGATGGACATTTTTATAAATTAGTTCTTTTTATTGGTTTAAGTAAAATATCGGGTATACTTAGATTAAACTGAGAAATCATAAAATAGATTGAAATCATTATAAGCTGTGTGATAACGCTTTTTCCAACAGACTTGTGTAAATACGACTGAGGTATGCTTAAGCACGATTTTGTCCGTCTACGTGGATTTCCTAGAGATGCGATATAGTCTGTTTCCGTAAATTTAAACATTCAGAAATACCATTGCTGTATTCTAATATATGCATACATATATATATGCATACATATGCATACATATATATAGAGAGAGCAGGTGGTCCGGAGAAGCTTGGTGGAAATTGCACCTGAGGCACACAGGGAACACTTTCTGACCCTGAACGAATGTAAGGGTGCGAGTATGTCCAATAATGAGCCTCGTAATGGTGGTTTGCAATTTTCTATTGCCCTTCAGCTCCAGGGCAGCCCCAGGATGGTTTTGTTCGTACCAGTCATGAGTAGGTGGGATCCTCCAAGTCTTGTTTTTCGGCTTTGACCTTTGAGAAAATTTCACTAAACGTAAGTAGTCCACCATTTTTAGTTGTTTCAGCAGAGCCCTCTTTAGCCAATATATCGGGCAAATCATTGAAGTGGAAGTCCATATGGGAGGGAATCCACTGTAGATGAATGTCATTATGTGAAGAGTAACTCTTAAATTTGTTTAAAATGTCCATGCCGAGCCTGTATTTAATGCATCTCCATCTGCTTAGGTATTGAATGGAGCTCCTGCTGTCTCAGTAAATCCAGATGTCGCAAGTGCTGCTAATCGAGATCATAAATTTTAGGGCCTCGCCAATGGCTATCAATTCCGATCTAAAGACAGAACAAAAGTTTGGGTTTCTCCTGTTCAGTTTTGTAACGCCGTTGGGAGTTACCGTAGGGAATATGTAATATATATCTAATATATCTAATATATACATATATATATATATATATATATATATATATATATATATATATATATATATATATATATATATATATATATATATATATATATATATATATATATATATATATATATATATATATATATATATATATATATATATATATATATATATATATATATATATATATATATATATATATAAATTTTAATAAATCATCCAATTTTAAATTCAATCTTACCAATCTTTTTATCATGCACTTTCCAATTTTTATCAATTCATTTTTATTTTTCTTCGAATTATTTATCTTTAATATTGTCAGTGTAACATTTATGCTCTGTTTATCTTTCTTTTTCAATTATATCAAATAAAAAATATTGGAATACAAAATATAATATATTTACATTAAAGCTACAACCCTGTCTCCCATTAAATGAATTTTTAAATTTT
The DNA here is from genome assembly GCA_037975125.1 of Latrodectus hesperus. Taxonomy (NCBI): domain Eukaryota; kingdom Metazoa; phylum Arthropoda; class Arachnida; order Araneae; family Theridiidae; genus Latrodectus; species Latrodectus hesperus. The sequence continues at coordinate 11,465,575 of CM075853.1, forward strand.
TTTACGATACAATTTTAAGAAAATCACCTATTTTATTTTTCTCCCTTTATTATTATTTCTTGCTTTTTTTAAACGGTAAAAAATAGTATTTTCGTACATCCCCTGGATCTATAAAGAATTATTTGGATATATTTGGAGCTCATTTTTCTTTCATTCAGTATCCTTATGAGAAAAAACTTAGTCTTAGGTATTTTTCGATTATTTATGTTTTCCATTTTTTCTCTTTTTATGAATTACTAAATTTATCCTTCTATACTTTAAAATTGAATTATATTTTCATTTTATTTACAATTATTATATATTTATTTACAATTATCGCAATTACTTTCTTTTCTGTTATTTTTCCTCATTCGTATTTGTCGTACAAGATTGTAATTAAAACATATTTATTAATATCAGAAAGAAATTTATATCAACGTTCCATAAATTTCAGTGACAGTTAAACAAAAGAAAATCGTTTTTATTTTTTCAGGTGAAAATGAAACTTTATTTTGGTATTCCTGTGTTTCTAAATTTATTTGCAGAATGATTTTCCAGGTTTTTACTGAATATTTATTGAATATTATTTGTGTGTTATTTTTTTACAAACAACATTCATTTATATGTTTAAAAATAACGAATTAAATTTTCCATCAAATTTAAAGACATTTTATTCCTTATATTATAATTTTGGAGTTAAAGAAAATACCTGTTCTGTATTCTGATGAATTTGAGTATCATATACTTTCCTACTTGCACCCCCATTGCTTTTGCAAGATTAGATTTTACTTTAAGCTTTGTTTTACAAGTGTTTGATTTATAATAACTGATATAAGCACGCATAAAAATAGTAGAAATGAAGTGATTATTAAATTTGAAACCATAAAATATTTTATTCAAGAAGATTAATGTTAACCCCAGTCATAAATATTTTAGCTAGTAAAAATGTTAGATTGAAGCTAAATGAAAATGACTCGGAATATTGATGTGATAAAATTTTTTTAAGATTTTGAAATGAGATTTGATCAAGTTCAATGATTTAATTATCATTTTTAAATTAAGATTTTCTAGTTATACTGTATTTAAATGTTTCGAAGTTTGTAACTACACTGCATCAAAAAATAAGCAACAAAACCAAAATAAGCATAATACAAGAAGAAAAAGGTTACAGCAATGAAGTTTTCACATGTGCAGGAAGATGTGAAAGCTCCCTACTGCAATAAAATACTTGAATAACCATACATAGAGCTATATAAAGCAATGCTATATTAAAACTGGTTCACTTCAGCAATAAATATTTCTTCCGTTGCATTGAATACAAACGATTTTGTTTGGAATTTATTTTTTCCCTTCTTTGCTAAGTATTTCTGTAAATGAACCATCGATCGCATTTGAGTGTTAACATGGGGTCGAATGCAATCAAGTGGATCCATGGTATGGAATAACTGCCAGATAGTCCTTAGTTTCTTGTTATAAATGTCAACAATTCAATCATGAACCGCTCGTGGAGTCACTTTTAAAATAAATAAAGACTTAGTAATGGATGTCTTTTAATGTTTGAGAAGACCATTATCCCTATTTACAAGCTGGCCATAATAGGGAGAGTCAAACCTACCATCCTTCTTGTATCATTAAAACGTTATAACGAATGATGATATCCTTAGAAACTCTTTCCAGATGGTTGTAGGAAGACATTTACACTCCAGATCACTTTCAGTTCATATGCACTGCAAAATCTCAGAGTAGAGATCTGTTAAAAATGGCTCTAGTTCACATCCATTGGACACGACAGGAATGTGCCATTGTATTTTTCAACGATGAATTCCACATCTGTATAAACAACGATTCCTGACTTATGCAGACATAAGAAAACTGAAGAATTCTATTTTAAGCTCACATTGTCATTTCACTGACAGTACAGAGACACAGCTACAGTCTTACTGCTGTCATATGTTTGGCTATCATATGAGTTGGAGGTTCAATTAATGCTCACTTTGATTTTTCTGGCTCTGGGACAATATATATTTATCAGGTATCAATTTTTGACCAATATGTTCATTTATACTTGGCAGCCCTTCTTCGTGATGCCATATTTTTGGGAGATTACACGTGAACATATAGCTCATGTTTTTTTTTACCGTGGAATGTGAAAAACTACTTTGAATGCAATGGCCAACGCTATCTCAAACTTTGAACGAAATATAGCATGTCTAGTGTATGTTAGGGAGATATCATTCTGTTTTCTGAAATACTCCACGAAACCGTGATAATTGAAAACTTATAATCTTCGATAATGGGCACAAATCCCTCATAGTCCTGTAGACAAATTGCATGCAAGTATGGAACCTCACTGACGATATACCATCTGCAGTAGAGATGGTGTCAAGCACTACAGGTTATGATTTATAAATAAATATTGGTAACATAAATTAGGGAAATTATTGTTTAAAAAGCTTATTTGTAATCATTCTTGTTTCCTTTCATTATTTTGATTGGAAATGTGTATTCTTCTATACAACATATTGCTAAATTATCCTCCTTTTTCAATAAATTGGATAGATTTCATAAGCATTTTTGCATTGGTGTTTTATTTCTGAGATATAGTGTAAAATTAAATGTGTGCAAAAGTGAATTAATATGATAACTACAAATAAGATGGAATTAATACTCTAGTAAAAATTCCTTATTTCTTTATTGAGAAATAAGTTGTCACACAATCTCATTTATTGAAATTATAATATTATATAACTTCTATACTCAATGTTGATTTCCAAATAAAAATAATGAAAATAAAACGTGTTGTTAAAAGTTTATTGAACATGCAACAAATTTAAATTTTACAAATAAAAAATTTATACTTTCTTTTGTAAAGGGGAAAAAACATTAAATATAGAATTAATTGTTGCACAAAAGCTAAATTATTTTACGTTGTTTTATATGTATTTTTTGTGCATGCTTTATTATAGTGTTATCTATTATTTAACTAGTTATAAATGATCTAACTATGCTCTCAAATACAATAATTTCAATTATTTTTAAGACAGTTATTTTTACTATAGAATGTGATATAATATTAATTATTTAATGTAGAATGTCATAATTTAATATCAGCTGCAACTGTAATAATTTTTGTAATATTTTAAATTCGAATAAAATTTATAAATTCTATTGATGGGTTGTTGAATGATTTATACTTCATAGGAATAAGGAACATGAATATTTGATTTTGTGATGGGTCTAACAATGTGGTAAGAATTGGTAGTTCAAAGGATAATATTATCGCTTATATTTATCAACATTCATAAAATTAAATTATTATAAAAAATCATTAATAACATCAAACATCAACGCCAAAGAACATTTAAGGAGAATCGAAATAGAGTGAGAATGTGCTGCATATATAATAATAGTAATCGTCATGGAATTGGTATTTTAACTCTGTGTGTGTGTGCGAAATAGTTTAAATTCTTATGTAGCTTGAACCCAGGAAGCCAAACATTAGCCTCGAAAAATGAGAAAGCAAAATTTTAATTAGATTCATAAATTTTGGAGCAGATTTAGTTTTTTAAGACCTGTGCTAATTTGCGTAACAAACAATTTTTTGTTTCTTACGTTTCCTGATGACAATAAATTATATCTAGACAGACCAATGTATCATCGGATTCTATTCCCAAAATATTATTGAAATACTCAATATTTAAAATTTTCTCAAACATACTGAATCATGATTGAATAAATATACATTTTATTTCAGAGGAAACCACTTTGACTATTTCAAAAATGCGACAAAAAATTCTAGCTTGTTTCCACGCAAGGGAAAATATTTTAGTAACTTCTAACTAGTCAAACAATATAAAATATGAATTGATTTTTGAGAAATTGCTTTTATTAATCATAAGTAATTTCACATTTACGATTTATTATTATATTTGGGAATATTTTTTGGTTAGGTAATCTATACCAATTATAATGTATATTAAAGCGTTATTCGATTTCGGAATGATATTACAGAGGGGGGTATTCCGTATTATATCAAATTAATCATTTCGAACTACAATACAAACTTACAAATGTAAAACAATGCTAGAGTTTGCCGTAGACAATTAAAAGACGAACTTCTGTTTTTAAAAATCGAAACAAATTTTTGTGACTGACATTCTATATGGAATAAAGACATTTCACCACAAATTTAAGGAAAAAAAGTTCTACACATCATTTTCTTTTCCTTTTTTTAAGGTTAACTTTAACTCTCCGCTTGCGAATCAAGAGTCACAAATATAAGTAACGAAGAAAGAAAATAAAGTCAGTAAACGAAAATAACGAGTCTTTTTCTGAGTGGGATAGATAAGAGGTATCATTTCTTGCAATCCTAACGAAAATACTTGTCAATGGAATAAGGTTTGTTTTTTTAGAAGGATAAGACTTTTTATTTACCAATGGCTTTAAGTTCTCTAAATAAATATGTGTACAATTTTCCAGCTCTTTGGCGTTAAATCTTCAAAATATATTTAATGCTATCAATTACAAAAAAACATATATTTTTCTTAAATAAAATTACTCTTATCATGTGACTCTTGTATTTAATCGACTATGGTCTATTTAAATGAAACAAAAAAAATATATTATAAAATGAGATAGATTCTTTCTTTAAATATTTTATTAGCAAAATAAAATATATTTTCGTGAGTATGGCCATGCTTATTAATCATTAGAAAATTTTCCAGCTTGTTGTAAAACCAATAGTACATTCTGGTAGGCTTCTAATATGTATATGTTGTAAGAAATAAAACTTAGAATCTGTTTTTTAACTTATAAAATTTCTTCACAGGATTGCCCAATCTGTGTTAGTTAAATTTTAGTAGGGTAGTAAATATTGATACCACTACAAATTACAATAATAAATTTACACTCGTCTTTATAAATTAAGAATAACGCATGTTCAGGCAAAGAAAGAGACAAAAGTAAAAAAAAAATGTGACTTATTTGTAAAGTCTATTTATTAAACCAAAGGTAAAGAGTAAAAAAAGGTGCTATATGTTTCACATCATTAATAAAAAATATGATTTTTACTCCCTGGAGCAAATTTAAAAAAAAATATTGACAAAAAACCAAAATAACATGGTTGGTATGATGGTTAATACATAGTATGCCCCCAGACGAGGAAATACATGCCATACAACGCCTAGGCATGCTGTGTATCAAACTATCGATCTGATCCTGGGTAATATTACACCACTCACACATCAAGCAATGAGCGCTGAAGTTCCAGTAAACATGTGGGAGGGGGTTGACAAGCTGCAATTCGTCGGTCAAGTATGTCCCACACATGCTCGATAAGATTCAAGTCGGGTGAGTATGCTGGCCAGTTCACATGAGTGATATCCTTGGATTGAAGACATTCGTCTACAATGTTTACACGCTGTGGATGAGCGTTGTCATCCATAAACAGAAATTCTGCCTCCATGGAGCAATGAAACTTACATACATGTTGTTTCAAAATGACATCTCGATAGATGTAGCCTGTCATGTTTACATTCTGAACATGCAGGTGAGTTCTGGGACCCAGAATAATTCCTCCCCAAAGTAGCAATCCTGCACCACCGTAACATTGTCGTTCAATGGTGTTCTCTTGGTGGTAACGTGTACCTGACCCTGTGCATATGAAAGTCCGGCAGGAATCAGACTGAAAGCTAAACCTGGTTTCGTAGGAAAACATCGCACCAGACCACTTATGTGGTATCCACAATGCATGCTCTCTACTCCAGGCTAACAGCAGGTGACAGTGAGTTGCAGTTAATGGAACACATCTGACAGGCCTAAGAACATGTAGATCAACATGTCCTAAGTGTTTGTACGCGGTCTACCTTAAAACTGTCATACCGGTAGCTAAAAAAAGCTGACAAGCTGTTCTCCCTCTGTTTCTTTTGGCAGTAACTGCCAAATAGCGGTTATCATTCGGCATTGTAACTCAAAGGCGACGTGTACTGTATGACGTCTACTTACATAACCATCATCTTGGAACCGTTGCCAAAGCCTGGAGATGACACTCTGGGCGAATCCAATTTCCTCGGATACTTCCAGAAAGGTACGTCCACATTCCAAACGGCCGATAATTCTACCACGTAAAACATCATCCAAATGCTTCTTTTGTGCCCTAACAATGCGGTTATTACACAAAGCTCTGATTAACAATTTTATTTCTTTGTAATCATTCTTTATATACCCCTCTCTTACACTCTCGTCTCGTGACGTACTATCGGTGCCATCTGTTGGTTTCTCATAAACATCATATTATTCTTCAAGATATATGTGATAATTCTACATGCGAAATGTTTGTTTTAGAGTTAAATTTTTCTGTGGTTCTGAATTATCCTTTATTTATGGACATGAGTGAAAATGAAAGCATAAAATATATTTTTGCATTAACAATCTTTTCTTTTAATTTGCAATTCTTTTTTCTTAAATATTAATATTTCAAAGCAGGTAATCTCATTAATAGTTCAAAATATCTTTATTTTTAGTTTTCTTAATATTTACGTTTTCTCCGAAATCACACAAGAAGATTTATTAAAAGTACGTAGTTAATAATTGGCATGCCACAAAATTCTTTTCTTAAAATTATCCTTTTTTCACTCATTATTAAATTTTTTTCATCGTTGGGCATTAATTTAATGTGTTATTTATGCATATATTTGTTTATTTATATAAAACTAGATTGATGTATTCTATAGAGTCACAGTGAAGATATAATATTTTACTATCGAATCATATATTACAATTAAAAAACATAAATTTTGGTAGAAAATTACTGAATATTTTCATTTTTATGAGATTTATATTTCCTATTATGCATGTGTAATGGAACATAAGTTTCTTTCTGATTTACATCAGTGTTTTTTTAAATTTACATAAATATATAGTATATTTAAAATATTTCTTTCATTTATAATATTCATAAGTTTAATCATTTTTTATTAGTAGGTAACTACATATCCAAAAAATGCTAAGTTTAATCAAAGATATACTTATTTTTTGTAATAGGATCATATCGATCTTATTAATGTACCTAGGATTAATTTTAATTATACAAAAATATATCAATTAAATGCTTATTTTTATGTTTACTTTTAAATTTACCATATTAACACAATCTTGTTAGCTCGAAATGCATTGCTTAAAAAGTAATTCGGATTAATAAAATTTGACATTTTAAAGTTAATGTGCTGAAAAATATGCATTATGACTAAGCAAATACTTTCAAGGAGAAAAACAATCAATATAATTTGTAGAAAAACTATTAAAATTATAATGTGTGCTCTAAATAACTAGAGTACCTTCGCTTTTCAATGTACAACTGGCACAAAATACCTATTAAAATAATTTATAAAATTAAAAAATAACATGGAAATGCATTTCCTTCAGTCATTAAAAGTTTAATAATTATTAAACCTGAATAAAATAACTTATTCTAATACTTACCTATAATACCAAAAATAGTAAAATGCTGAAAATGCTCATATAACATTAATTTTATTTAAGTAAACATTAAGTTTTCAAAAATCTAATTTCTGTAATGCAATGTAAATATTTCAAAACTTCAGATTCAAACTATTTGCTATTTGACAGCTAAAAGTGTCTAAATTCTATCTTTATTTTTTAAGCTTTATTTGAGAAATATATAAGGAGCATCCTATTTTGTTGTTGATGTTTCTCATTTGTCACAGAAATTTGAAATTCCAACTTGCATAAAATGCTCAATAAGATTATTAATTTAAAAACTTCTTTTTTATGTTTTTAATTGTTGAAAAGCAATATCATGATAGATTACAATTTTCAAAATATTTGTTATAAATTTATCTCAACACTCACATCTTGGCAGTTGCCTTTTAAACTGAATTATTTCTATTATATTATTCCAGCTGATTTTAGCTACCTGTATAGGTTATGATAAGATTCTTAAGTATAGGGAAATTTTGAATAATTATGTATTTTTTATAATAATGTTATTTTTTCAAAGTGATATAATAAAATCCTTTTGTATGACTTTTGTACTCCATCTGTTTCTTTATTTCTCTAAAAATGGATAGTAATTATTTTATCCATTTTTAGTAAAATTTGCAACTTAAAGTTGTAATATATTTCATACAAAATAGTTTTTTTTCAAGGAAGTTTTAACTACATGTTTAAAAATCATATTTCTCATTCCTTAAGATCTATTTCCTAAAACAATGTTTTAAATTTTGTGTTATAAGCTAGATTATAAAAACACATTATTAAAAAAATATCCAAATTGCCATATGTTAAAGAAGTGTATCAGGGCAATTACATAGTTCCTTTGGGAAGAAAATTCTGTCTCAAATTGTAACCAAAAACATTTTTCCGTATGCATTTTTTTTTCAATTTTAAAATTTAAGAGGTTAAAACAAATGTTCATTTACTAACAAAAGCTTAATAATTTAGAGCTAGTAATAATTGTATTCTGAAATTTTTTAATTCATAATACGCGTACGTTGTTAATTGTGTATATGAATTCAGTTATGAAGTACTTATAAATATGTGTTAATACGTATTTCAATTTAACTTATCCTTATTTTTATTATTCAAATTTTGACTTCCCAATATTAACATATTAGATGGGAAGACTTTTAATTTTGTAAATGTTTAACATTATATCTCAAACTTTCTTTGTTACATTGATTTTTGCAATCTTTTTTCGTGAAAAACAAATTTTATACTGTTATTTTGCAGTTTATAATCTGAAAAGTTATGTTATGATCGTATTGATAAAGAAATATATAATTAGGAAAATCTATACATTTCTTTTACCTAGATGTTTTAATAAAAATGTTGATTTGTTTGTAAAAAGGCTTTATTTTCAATTTATAACAAGCTTAAACATGTATTTTACGCAGTAATGATTTCATGAATAGCTAAAATTGACTGAACATATTTTAAATATAAAAATATCAAACCCAATACTTTTAAAATGGCGTTAATAAAAGCATGTTTAAAATATATAAATTGGTTCATTAAAAACATCTGACTAAAATTTAATCGTTAAACTGGAATATGTGTATTATACTTTTTAAATAAACAATATTTTTTCTATTTTTGAAAATTCCAGTAAAAGATAGATATGGAATAGTCACTTAAGTTTTTTAGCTAAATTAACGTGTTTTTTATTCATTCTTAATTGGAATAATATTCCATTATGCTACTATATTTGGTATTACATTTAATATAAGAATTCGTCAGATTCCTAAAACAATATATAAAATCTCAAAATAATAAGTTTACTAAACAGTATTTTATTTCAAAACTAATAAGAATATGATATGCTTATAGGAAAATATAAAACATGATTTATAAAATATCTTCTGTGGAAAATATTAATTTGTTATAGAATTCCTGTAAGATTTAGATTATACTCTACAACAGTAATTTTTTTAGATTACAATAATTGCTTCTACTGTATTTTTATGTAGAAATAAAAATTCTGCAATTATTTTTCACTTACTAAGCTCTATTTTCCTTAAAATTCAAATTTTGTTTATTAATTTGTTTTCAGGATAATAGTTTTCTTTCTAATAGTAATTGCTTAATTTAAAGATTTACGGACACAAATAAGGAAATCTCACTGGCAAAGATACCATTGCAATCCTGCTGATCCTTTTGGTTTATTCGTTACTTTCATCATATTTTTACTTATTAATGTGTTATGCAACCTCCCAAAATATTGAAGATCTTTCTTCCTTAAAAAACGAGATATCTGAGAACACACACATATTAGATTGGGGATTTTTTATTTCGAAGACATACTTTTTATTTATTATTTATATATAACAGTTACGTCTTTAGTTTGAGTCAGTTCCCAGAGCTTTGATATTTTTATGTATAATATTTCTCCATTTTTATTTGTTATTTCTGTATAAAAGTTATGCCTTTAGTTTGAGTCTGTTCTCGGATCTTTGACATTTTCATGTACAGTATTTTAAATATTTCTCCGTTGTCTTATATTGTAGTTGTCGGTAAATTCTTGTAATGTTATGTGTGAAGTATGTAAGAGTCTACTAACAAGATTATATCGCATTTCAAATCCATAATCTCATCAGTATTAAAATAGTCAGAACCTATTTTTCCATTATGAGTAGTAAATTTACATTGATGATTCTAGAATGGGAGAAGACTTAATTGTGGCAAGATTGTATTTTATGTTGATGTGTTGAAAATGTAATAAAAGAAATTTGCACAGTCTACCATATACCGTGAACCAACTAATCACGTGATGGATTATTACTTTTATTTGACACATATTAAGGGATTAATTTTAAAAATTCCAACATTGTTTTTAGTGTACAAATTTACATCCCATTATGCAAGCATTTTCTCATTCCAAAGGTATTTCTATTTAATATTTCCAGAGAAAAATATAATTGGTACAGAAGATTATCTATATAATGTTGTTATACATAATACGTTTTATGTAAGTGGAAGTAAAAAATCAAATGTGTCGCATAAAGTATTGTTTAATTTATATTTATTGTTAAAGGTACTTTTTTAACTTAAAACTATTCCAATTCAAAAACTATTTTATTTGAATTTTTAGACAATCTTTATTTATTTATTATTATTTAAAGTTAGTTATAATTTAATTATTAATTATTATTTATAATTATTATTAAATGTTTATCTCAATAAATTATGATTTCTAATTAAAGATACATGCAATATATTGTTTCATTTACTGAAAATCAATTCTTCATGGGAACAATATCAAACAATTCATAGAGATCTGATTAAAGTAACAAAATTCATTTTACAATATAATGACACACGAAAAGTTACAAATTAAACAATGTGATTGTAAAGTTTCACGGCAGCTGCTTATTTAAAACAAAATTAAGTATGGCATGTTATTCTTTTTTTAATTTGATTCATAAGTTCAAATGCACATGTAAGTATTAAAATATAAGAATTCTCAAAAGAGATTAAATTTATTAATAAAATAACTATTTTCTTTAAAAAACCACCGGTAAAACAAAAAAAAATAATTAGATTTGGTCGGTATTATTTAATAATGCTGGTAAATATATTCATTTAAAGAATAAATCATTTTAACATGCATTTATAACATTTGATTAACTGTGTTCATAAAATGTGAAACTAAAAAAGTTTTTTTTAAGAAAATTCTAATTATTTACTTATTTAATAGTTAATTTAAAATAATTTTTCATTATAAACATGCAGTTTAATAAAAGGAAAAGCAATATTGCAGTGAGGTGAACTAAATATCAGCTGTATAATAAAAAAGGTTCTGAACAATCTGAAAACATCAGAAAAATAAAGCTTTCGCAAAAAATTGAGAAAAAAATTTAGCACAATGACTATGAATCTAAGATCAAACTGCTAGTGCCCATTTATCATAAATGTGTCAAAGGTAAGAATTGTGTTACTGAACTTCTTATACTTTATGCATTTTTTACTCTGAGGTCTAGAATCCCATTTGTTGTAAAGGAGGTATAGATGACAGCTGGGAGACTCATTAACTTGTGTCTGCTTTCCTCCAAAGACACTTAGATAACTTAACTAAGGGCATTTCCACCAATTTTATTACTCTTGTTCTTTTTCCCAATGGTTTTTGGTCTGCTTACGTGGTTGGTAACAGAATAATTTGAATGAAAAGCTTACACAAGAATAAAAAAAAAGTTAAGTTAAGATAATGCTTGATTTTATATGTTTTTGAAATTCAATTTCTATTTATTCATTAATATCTAAAAATATAGATTTCGTAAAAATGATGATTCATAAAACTTTAAATTACATCAGGGAATTTTACACAGAATTTTTTCCCTAACTATTTTTCAATATATTTTTCTCTATATTTCTTCCTAATGCAATTTTGATACTTTATTAGAATTTATTGAACTGATTTCTTTAAACACATAAATTCATTAAAATATATATTCTATCAAAATATATAATTATTAATTTTAATGTAAATTAATATACGAGTTATTTAATTTATTTCAAATATTTTTGTTTATTGTATGTTTGTTTATTTATTTTATATCTTTTTGCTTAATGTATAAAATTCGGTGAAAATTGCATACGTTTTTGTTAAAATGAAGGTTCTGATTCTAGTAAATGTTTCATCTTTAAAAATTGAGTAGTATTAAGTTAATTCAAATGATGAAAATTCACAACAGCCATCAAATAAAAAACATTGAAATGAAATCAGATTTATTTGCATTGTCAAAATAATAGATAAATATATCAGTTAAATCGATTGCGACACATGCGATATATTTAATTGATATATTTTGCTTAGTTGAATTTATGTTTTTAATTTCTGAGTTATCATTTTTCTATTTGATAGAAGATACGATTTCAGGTCTGAATTTGTGAGAATATGTTATTGTTCTATAATGCATTTTATTAAACTGAGATTTTTCTACATGATTTATTGTTTTTTATTTTTATGGTCTAGATTTATTATGCTTCTAAGTGAAATATTTTTGCTTTACTAAATGTATATGATACACACTATGGAAGGATTTAAAAAGAAAACTTATTAAAATTTATTTCGATTGTAAGATATAATCATATTAAATGCTATATAAATATTATCAATAAATACAAACACATTTAAATATTGTTTAATTTGAATGCACATTTGCTTGAATATCATTATTAGAACTTTGTTTCCTATTTCGCAATTTTTTAAATGAGATATTTTAAACAAAACTCTTGAGGAAGCAATGAAGATAGTACTGATTAGCATTATGTCAGTTGTTTTCCATTTCTATATCACTTTGATTCTGAATAACAGATTAGAATTCAAATGACCTCAGTCAAAAAATAATATCAAGTTTTTAAAGAAAATAATATTCTTAAATCTTTTTAAAATTTCATTATTTACAGAAGTCCTTTTTTCGTATGCGAATCTTCATAAATACAGTATTAAAAACTAATATTTTTGGAAAAAAGCATTATATTTTTAGTAATTCTAATATGTTAAGATTCTAAGAGAGAGTTTGTATATAATTATAATATATTTAATTCAAGTGTACTGTTAAAGATGACAAATTCCATTAAAGTAGCTTCTAAGAATATAATTTAAAATGATAAGAATACGATTTAGTAAAATTCAAAATGAACATCTGTAATACAGGTGTTTAAATAAAATGAAAATTTTAGGATGTAAGATTTAACTTATATTAAATTTATAATTATAGTTATATTGTATATTTATTTGTGTAATTGTACGATATATTATTGTATAATTGTACAATTTATATTGTATAATTGTATAGTTTTCAATTTTCTGTGCATTGTGACAATCTTAATACATCAACAAAAAGAAAGCATTTTAAAATTATAACTTAATATTAATTTATAATCATTATTTAAAAAGAAGAAAAATATCACATTAATATTGTGAATAATATATTAAAACAATTTATGTAATCTGTAATTTAATATATGCATGGTATAAGTATTTAGCTTATATATTTTGAATATTAATGAAAATTAATATTTATATTCAATTATATGAACCCATATCTAAAAATATGGTTAAAATGTTTTTGAATGTTAGAACACAGTTGCTTTATCTGGTATTCAAAGCTGCATAATGCATATAGCATCCAATTACTGTGATATCAGCTTGCAATATTCCTTCTATAAATTTCCAAACATATCTGAGAAGCATTAAAGGGAAATTAAAACCGCTTATACAGTTGCTGTCTCATCTCTCTTAATGAAATTAATAATGTTCTTCCGCTGATAAGAGAGTCAGCAGTAATTTGATACCATTTAATGCAAAGTCGTCTATTTTGGAAGCGTATTAAGGCTCTTTCACTTGAGTCGACTATCATTACATCTTTCCTAAATTTGTAAGTCATTTGGGGGATTAAGTGCTTTAATTGGCAAATTGAGTACTTTCATGTGTGGAATATCATCAATTTTCAGTTTTAAGTAAATACATAATTGAACTCAGCTCTAAAATCATGAAAGTATATAACTTGAGAAAACATTATTATACTTAATATTTATTATTACATAAATGCTTTGCTTTCAGAAACTTTAAAATTATTAAATTAATTTATGGTATAATTTATAGCTTTAAATAAATACATACCAAAGAATACAGATATATAATGAATGCCCTGCTATAAAATTACGTACACCACTATTTTCGACTATTTAATAATACTAAACGAAATATTTAATTTTATGGAATAAGTAAAGAATAAATATTTAAAATCATAACCATTTGAAAGCAAGACATTGCGATTTTACTCATTTACAAATAATTCAGAACATATTTCTGAATATTTAGAAATATTTTAATTGAAGCATAAAATATGTGATTGAAAATTTTTATATTACAATAAAGTTTAAGTGATGTAAAATGGAATATAAATGAAATATGTTGATTTAATATAGATTTTGTTACTGTTTATGTACATTAACAAATTATTTTATTTAATCTATATTTTATAAATAAATTATACCGATAGAAAAGCATTTTTACAATATATATATAGAAAAAATATAAGCAAAAATTCTATATTTTTATGAGTATTAATAAAAATAATTTGAAATTGCAATTATAATATTGTTGTTTATTTTGTAATTGAAAAAATTAACAGAATTACATTTGTTAAATCAATTAAAATGGCCATTTAAATTGATTGTATGAAGTAAGTACCTTTAAAGTAGTATAACTTTGTTGAAATTGTTTTTGTCTGAAATTTTTGTGTTTTTTGTGAATTGTTTTAGTGAAATCTGAATTTTTTGTCTGAAATCAAATTTATTGTTCTTACGTTTGAAAATATACTTCTGTTTCATTTAAAGCTGATAAATTTTAAGAATGAAAATTTAAATAATGAAAATGCTAAGCAAAATACTGAAAGTTGCTTCTGAAAATATATGGGAGGTAATATTTTATACAAGTTAATAAAATAAATATTCTGTAAATGAATATTTTATAAAATATAAAAAAATTATATTCCGGAATTAATATTTACCTAATAAAATCATTATGAAAAATTAAAGTAGTAACATTTTTTACCAATAAATTTAAAATTCATCATTAACTAAATTATGAAATTATTTATTAAAATGTATATGTAATCAATCCTTTTTATGCAATGTGTTATATTATATTATCAACATATAAAATAGACTAACTATGTTTCTCTACTAATTTTCCAATATTATTAATTTTATTTTGCAGACACTTTCTAAATTCTATTGAAAAAAAATCGTTAAATTGGTAAATTACAAGGAGCAAAAATTGTAATTCAAAAGAATGGAATTATTATAGCACACTAATTGAAATTCATAATGTTTATTTTTAGAAACAGGTATTCAAATGAAAGTAATTTATTGACGTTGTATTTCTAATGGATTGTCTTATAGAACACACACACAAAATGCTTAAAATATATTTCCATTTTATAAATTTGTGGTAATTTCATATAAAACAATTAAGAAGTCATTCTTTCAGCAATTAATATTTAAAATTACACACAAGCTGTTCCATTCAAGAAAATGGACGTTTCTTTATTTTCCAAAAAATACACCGCAGAAATAAAGGAAATCAGCAAATGAAGGCGAAGAGATTTTTTCCTATTGGTTTTTGTTTAGCTTGTTGCCTTCTAGTTACTTTTTGTACCAGAAAGATTTTTTTTCCTAAGCTAGAGGTATATCGATAAGTAAGTTCTTTGCTATTCTTCCTTAAAGAAAATACTTCACTGCAGAAAATAATTTGATATTCCAAGGTGATAAAACTTATCTTTGTCAGAAGTATTTATGTCTCAGAATATATATGAATAGGAGTATTCTCAAAAAATTTCGTTTTCAAAGGTTTTATAAATAAATAGATTATGTTGTGTTTTGCAAATGAAAACATATTTAAAGACTTTATATTAAGGAATTATATTTTAAAATATGTAGTTTGGTAAGCATTTGCTTTAGTTTGTCATTTTAAAAGTAATATGGGAAAATCAAAGTAGTTTTAAATCACATCCGGTCACACATTTTTCTCCTTCATTCTCAAGAAAAACAGAAGATAGTATTGAAAAGCAGTAAAACTCCGTGAGACATTGCTGTGTGTGTAATAAACGGGCATATTTTGATAACTTCAATGAATTGTTTGAGTTTCTGAAGCTATATTTTAAGTAAATACTATATATAATCCGAACACACATACACACTGATTGGAATCAAATAAAATGGAAAGAGAAATGCATTTTGTCTATATATTTTGGTCCTATAGCTCCTTACAATATTTATAAAATATAAAACACATAATTATCTATTTTCATTTTTTAATCTGTTAACACAAATACAAATGTAAGTAAAACGTAAAGAGCATGACTTATTTAGTTTTATAAAACATAACATATTGTTCTTTTAAAAAACGAAGTGGAAAGAAATGTCAGAATGACATTTAAACAAAGCAATGTGTTCTGAATTGTGAGACCACTTTGCACGAAAGAGAGGGTTCTGCTTTCTACTGGCAATATAAAGTTTGGAACAAGACTGTCTTAGTACACAATAGTACACTACTATATAGTGGTGCTATCTGCTGGGACCCATGGTTACTATTATCTAGACATTTATTACAGTACGGAATAAAACAAATTACAACAATTTAGTCCGAAAATATATTTCCTATTTGGTCTTAAACATTGGACAGTTAAAAGTTTCAAGAATTTTATTATGTTCAAATAGCTACATAAATGTGCATATAATATTAAATTGAAATGAACCAATTTTTTTCGGAAAGGATTCCATTACTCAGTTTAAATAAACAGCACTACGAGAATAATTGATATTCTTACCACCTAATCTGCATAATACATTTATTGAAGAAAATATTTGCATTTTTGAGTAAGTATTTATTTTTGAATAAATATATTTATTCCTTTTTATATGTATTTCATTCATACAAGTCGATTTTATCGTATGAATGCATGTAATATTCTTAATTATTCTTATGATATACCTTAAATATATATGAATTTTGTTGAAATTACTAATATAAATAATTGTATCGAAATAAGTTACAATAATAAGTAATTTTTTAAATGCTTAATTTGATTTATAGCATGCTTTTTTTAAAGAGTTTCATATTTTACTGATTAATTTACCATTTTTGGATAAATTCTGTATGAATAATTGTTCCGGATATAATTTAATTCTCACATAATTATTCTCAGCAAAAATACAGTCTTGATTTTGAAATATGATCAACAATAAATAACTGAAAAAATCTCGCTATTGATTAATATAATGCAGATAAATTGTGTGAAATAATATATTTTAAAAATTAAAAACATCCACAAGAAATTTATTCTGAAATATATCACTTTACTCTACACATAACTGCTTCAAAAGCTTATTTTATTAACTCTTAATAGTGATGCTACTATTTGATTTTATTTATTATCTGCAGATATTTATGATTATTCAAGTTATAACTGTCTTCCAAAAGGACTTTTAAATATTAAATTTCTAATGAATGCTGAAATAACTGTTAAATAATGAAAGTCTGATCATTTTTTAACAGAAAATTTAAGCAGTTTAAGTCAATATCTGACACAATATTTTTTGAAGTGATATATTTAAATTTCACTTTTTTATCTTTATGAAAAGTATTTTCATGATTATCACTTACGTTCAAGATACTATAGATTCAAAACTAATGCTGTCAAATGTCTTAATGATTTCTTGTGAATAAACTAGCATTTTCCTTATACTAATCGAATACTTAAATAGCGTTTACAAACTCTCCCTTGATATTCAACTTTATTAAATATAGTTCTATTGGAATAAATTATAGACAAATTTACTCTTTAGGATATAATCAAATATAATTTGATCAGCTGCAACAGGTTTGCCCTAATTTACATCAAAGTGAAGCATATACATCGAGAAATCTTTATTACCAACTAATTGTCATATTTTATATTGTAACGTACTCAGTCTGGATATGCGGACTTCTCGGTAGGCAAGGACCGTTAAGGAATCAGGCTCACGTAATTCAATATTCTTGACTAAATATTTATCTACAAATTTACAGGATTATTTACAAGAACTGTCATCAATTGTAGGCTCCAGGAAAATAGATGAACTCCTTACTTTCTGGAACATTCGCCGCACTTTCGGTCAGGGAAAACTCCTCGCTGGTACTGTGGACCAGACTCCTAAATTCCACTCTCGGGAAACAGGCTCACTCGGTAAGGTCGACGTATCTTCTCCGGACAGCACTTGGAGCATCCAGGTAGTCAAAACCAAAGGTCTGGTATCAGTCTCTGTGACCTCGATTCTTTCTCAGACTCCTCATTCCGTCGCTGGGACTTGTCCGCTCCGGGACCTGTTTGAGAGAAGTATCAGGAACACCACACCCATGTCGAAGTTCACCTCCGCTCCCATAAGTGTATATTTATATACAAACTTTCTACCAATATCTGGCCTCCAGTAATCTCCAGATCCATCTTCTAATGTTACTTTTCGACCTCTATTTCCAGCCACTCCACCGATTCAAATCAGAAAGCGTGCAGAATCAATAAATTCTTCGAAAGCATCTGGCCCATTCAAGGCGATTCCAGTTCAATTTGAAGAATTATATTTGTCATGAAGGATTTAATGGCCCTTCACGAATCCTGTTTACTGTTCCCACATTATCTTCCAATCAGAACTAATTGACTGTCTTTGGGTACTATGTTGTTCCTGGGATTCAAACATGGGAAATTAATCTTGTTGACAATTAATCCATTGAAAGTCTGGAAGCAATTTGGGGGTTTTGAGCAATAAGGGAGAAGTTATACTATGTAAATATGATGTATACAATTTACTTAAAACTAATATTTATCTTATTAGTACTTATTAAAATCTTTTTTGTTAAAACAGTATTATTGCTTTCTGTTCTTCACACAATAATTTTATATGGAAAAAATACTTATTTATAATTTCTCACTTTATACTTATTACATTTTCTCACTTATTTATAATTTTTCGTTCACCTATTATCTACTTTACCCGACATATATTAGTTATATATTTTTGTTCTTATTGTTGTTGCATATTTCTAGTGTTTAGCAAAGGTGAAACATGTTTACGAAATTTGTCACTCTAAAAAATCTAACATTAAAATTCGGTTTTTGAATAGATCTATTCTTGAAAGCCAAAGGCAATCCAGAATATTCAGGAGTGGTAGACAGGTAAAACCTTTTTCCATAAGAATAAGACATAGATCACAATTGACCACTAATAACCCTTGTGATAACTATCTGATCCTGTCTACTACACTTGAGTCATAATGTGTCCCTCCCCCAGGCAACTGAACCATTTTCCAACAGATAGGATTCTCCAATTAGCATTAATACTTATTTTCTCTTGAGAGCAGCTCTAAAAGAGTCAGTAATTCAGGTATGTCTAACGACTTTGTTACCCAAAATATCAGCTACCTCATTGCTATGTATATCAACATGAGGAAGTATACATTAAAAGTGCGCCTTACTAAACTATATAAGAAGGGAACGTACAATAAATTTAAATACAATATCAAGCCTACTGATATTCTGAAGCAGCATAGCACACACTTATGTTTAAGTTAAAATTAAAAAAGGTGTATAACAGTTTATTAAACTCTTACATCATTATGCATTCGCTCAAAGCTAAAAGCCTAGTCCCTATAACTTTTCTCTCACAAAATATAAAACTGTTTAAAAATTATTTATTTTTTATTATATTTATGTATTTTATTTGATGACTGTTATTACAGAGCTTAATGCTGTAGAGTTAAAATCTTTAATTGAAAGTATATTTTCTAACTATGTAATATTATCATTGAGCATGAATGAGGAACTGAATTCCTCTATTTATAAAACGTATTATTTGAATATATCATGAGCTAATTGAAACATTTATTTTAAGAAATTGGATATTTTAGAATTGGAAGATATCGGAAGAAAAAAATCGCAAAGCTGTATAAATCACATAATAGTACGTATAAAACTATTTCAAATAATTATTCACACTATATAATATTGCTATTGTTCATTTAATATTATTAAATTAAATTAAAACGATAGGAACGAGTTCTAACAAACGTGGTTTTGTGTGAATTTTAAATTAAGTAAAAGTACATTTAAACAACAACTTAAATTTACTTTTGTTGTTAAATTCATTTATTTAAATATATTGAGAAAAACAAAATACAGTCTATTGAAAACTGAATTTTACAACTTAAAAGGTCTAATATGTTTAATTTGAATTAATTTTATCAATTGATGGAATCAAAGAAGCTTGCTGCAGCTCATTAGCTAATTTCATTTAAATTGCAAATAGAAATTATTTATTCAAAATAAAAGATTGTTATAGATGTATTAAATAAAAAATAAAAACAATAAAATGCTTATAATACTATTTCTATAATAATAATAGAATGATAATAAAAAGCAAAACAAATATTTTTATTATGAAGATGCATTAAAATTTATCGTTTCTTCATAAGATAAAGATAAATGAATAAAAAAAATTAAAAAAGGGCATGTATATGTCCATACATCACTTAAAATGAATTTGAATCTCATCAAGATCCATTTCTCGTAATCCTTAAATGATTTTTTTTTTTTACTTTCCTATTTCTTTCTGAGTCAAACTTCATAATCTGAGCGTTTATCATTTATTTCTGCAGAAATGATGATGACAGCTGTGTGATTCATTAGTTTTATCTTAGCATTAATTTTCTTTCTTTCATGATGGTGTTCCACTTAAGACACGTATTCATATAAGAACTAGATATTTCACGTTTTTAATGCTTTGTAAGAAAACATTGCTTTCTTCTTCTGAAAGACATTTTTAAATGGTTTTATGGAGAAAGCACTTTTGAATAGTGTTGTTATTAATTTAATGATGCATTTATTCAAGAAATACCAACTGTGAAATGTATTATATGATAGTTTAAAATATAAAAGTGATTAATTTAAAACAAAACTTTAAATATTAATATTTTTAAAAGTTTATTTGTTTTTAAACGAACATTAAATAAAATAAATGTGTCATTATTCCTTTATTACTAGGTAGCAATAGACACCATTTAGGTTTCGCGTATCAAATATTAAATTTGTTCAAGAAGTATAGTTTTTAAACATTAGAAAGGCAGAAATTTAACGAGCAAAATACAAAGGGTATTAACACATTTTTAGAAAGATTTTGGGGCCGTTTAATTAATGTTGAAAATGTAAAGACTATTTTTTAAATGTTTGATCTGATAGCTTTTTTTCTGGACTGTAAGTCTGCATCGCGATTTCCATGATATAAGAGCTTTTCGTAAAATTTCCAGGGATATTGCTTTCCATTCCTCTTCTACTACATTCCAGAGTCCATCCATCGTGGTGGGTTTGCGTTTAGAAAGAGCTCTTTTTAACAGACCAAAGGCATAGTAGTCCATAGGTGAAACGTTATGGGACTTCACAGGAATATGTTGAAAAGAAATATATGAAATACCTGTATTAGTCTTCATTTTTTCAAGGAATGCAGTGAAAATTTTCGCAGTATGACTTGTAGCTTTACCTTGTTGATGTTTCACTCTTTGAATATCTTTGGGATAAGTGAAATTTCTTTTGTAAATATTGGACGCAAAATCTTCTCCTGATAGCATGTTGAGTTGATTTAAAATTTTTTTTACTCTTTTTATTTTTAATTTCCCATTGTAGAAGAAACCTCTGCGACCATCATAAACCCCTTACTGAAACTTTCGTTACATTAACGGAACCAGGTTTGTACATTATTTTCTCCTCGGTTCCTATAGTAAATAGACCTTTTTTGTTGCAGTCATTTAGGTAAACCCATGTTTCATCAAGGGTCACAATTTTTTTTCCATTTATCTCCTGCTAAATGGTTTTCATACAGGATTCTATAAAATTTTTTGCGTTGAGCCACATGTCTCGGCAAAAGCTGGTGAATATTATGTTTTTTAGCTTTTTTAAGTGGTAAATCTTGATTTATTATTTTATTTATTGTTGATACAGATTTATCTAAAAAATTTGCAATTGATTTCTGCGTTTATGGATTTTCTCTTGCTACCAGCGATTTCACTTATGGAACATTTGAAACAGTTCGTACTTTTTTCGGATATTCATTTGGAGTCTTCTTTCCATGTAGAAATAATGATAGACGGTTTTTACTTGTCCAAATAATAATGTTGCTTATTTTGCACTTAGAAATTTTAATACCATGTATTTCACAAAGTTTTTTATTTCCTGGAATAAGAATATTTCTCTTTGGAAAGCGCAAAAACATATCCATCAATCCACAGCTTGTTTACATGCGACATTTTGAAAGAAGAATAAATTTAAAAGTAGCAGACGATATTTCTTATTTCAAATAATAAGCTGTCGAAAAACAATTTTGTTCTAAAACATTTACTTTTTTAAAAATTCCTAATCGAAATCGTTCTAAAAATGTGTTAATACCCTTTGTATTTTATTAAATGCAACAACAGATTTTTACAGAATCATTGATTATTGTGTAGTAATCAAAATTATATTCATAAAATAAAAATGGAAATGGATCATACAGTGAAGAAATGAAACAAAAAACACTAAATTAAAGAAAAGTGCTTCAACATTTTAAAATTTAAGCTTATGAAAATGTTTTAACATAGTTTATGTTAGCAATGTCTTCATGAAGAACATTTTATTTCAACCAGAAAATTATAATTACATCAAAGTATTACTAACTGGATATTCCATTACAATTATTACTTTTAAAGTAAAAAATAATAATTATCATTTTTTTGTATAGGATTTTATTAAAATAAAGTTATATAAGAGATATTCCTTTTCATGTTAATAGGTATTATTTATATTCAGAAGGGAAGAAATGTCTAATTTTTTTCAAATATATTTAAAGAGTTAGCATTCATATAATTAATCTTATAAGGATACCAGATACTATTAAATTATTTCCATATTAACTTATGTAAAATAAAACAATAATTATGAAGAATTTTGCTCTGACATATTTGCATCATCATTTAAAAAGTCAATAAATTATAAAATATACATTTAAAAAATTCTGATGTGTGTATACAAAATTGTACATCACTTAAAACTAAATTCCTGTAAATTATGTGTGAATAACTAAAAAAAATATTTTTATTTTGTTTTACTTCTTTTTAAATTTTACTGTATATAACCTAGCGTAAAATTGAATCATTTAAGAAGATTTACATATCACTTACTTTCACAACATAATATAATAAGAATAATATGATTGGCATTAATAAATTAGTATTTATATTCTGTCTAAAACTATTATCCATTATTTAGCTTAAATGGTCATATATTCTTGGTCAGTTTAGTTTTAATATTTTGAAACAATTTAAATTTTCCTTTGATTTATATCTAATTATTTTATTCAAACGATAATATTACAACATATCTTGAAAAACTATTTCATCATCTCTTGTCTTCCCTTTAATACATTTAAATACTCTTCAAATATTTCAAGTGTATTAAACACAGCGAAATTAAATTATTCCAATTTTTGAAAATTTCGAAGATGCAAGAAAAAATATGAGTTGCTGCTATTTCATATTAAAAAAAGAAGCATACACATTTAAAATTATTATTACAGGAAAAACAGAATCAAAACGTTTTATCAAAGTAGTAAGTTTGCAGAATTAAATAAGTACTAATGAAAGAAGTTAAAAATAAATTGATGCCTAGTTATGTAATGTATCTCACACAAAAATTATTTATTTGAAAAATTACTTCGTGTAGATTTTATTTTTCTATGCGAAAAACACTTTCACATGCATTGTAATAAACAATAGAATGACAATTAGTTTTTCAAATTAGCAATTTACGCATGTAGTAAGAAATATTATTTTTATAATATTTTTCAATTTATTCTTAGAATATAAACTTAGATTTATTTAGATAATTTGAATCGGACGTGACAGAACAATAATTTAAGGGAACAAAATAAGCAAATTATCTCATTATATGCTGTATTTTGGAAAATAATTTTAAATACATATATATTATCAATATAAGACTATTTTACGAATAGATATAACACTAGTTAGAATATATATATATATATATATATATATATATATATATATATATATATATATATATATATATGTATGTATATATATATACATATATATATTTTTCCATAAAACTCTAAAAATATATTTGTCTATAAATAAAAATTAAGAAACGTAACTTGCTTAATTTATTTTTGATAAAAAAGTACTTTATTAAGAAATATTTTATCACTTAAATATAAAAAATTTTTTGAGTTTTGTTGAAATAACGAAATATATAAAATTTATTATTCTTAAAAATCTTAACATTTATTTACATATATGGAGCTAAGCCAAATATACATTTCTTAGCATTTTAATATTTTTTTTGAATCATGGTACGTGTCAACCTAGGTGAGTCAAATTCTTCTATACTGAAGATTTTAAGTTTGCACGTTTTGCAGCCAAACTTCTTAAACTCATAGTTTACACATAAATCAAACTCATTATTAATAAAGTAGTTTAACACTTCATTGATTTGTTGAAATTTAGATCTTTTACTTTTTTTATATCACTCAAAAATATTTTCATAAATATTTCTAAACAGGATGTATAACATTTTTAAGAAATAAATTTATATAATATTGAAAACAGTACATGAGAATGCATTAAAATGAATATGTAAATTTTACATTGAAATTTCAACAACACATAGCATTTGAAACAATGCCATATTTTATCCCTAAAATTAAAAATTGGTTTTTTTCTGTCGAATTTAAGTTTAAATAGTTATTATCTTCATAGAAAAATTCATATAATAGGAAAGAAAAATAAACTAATTTATTAATCACTTTAAGTATACATAAATTTTCTACAAAATAATATTTAATAAAACTCTATTTTGTATAAAAACCTTTAATTATATAACATATATAAAAACAATATTTTGATAAACTTGTATTTGACAAAATGACTGTTTCTACCTAATAGGCAAAACTTTTATTTTACCCCATTTAAACTGAAAAACCCTTAAATTAATTTATAACTGCTAAACTTCCGATTTTATAGTTTCAGCTTTAGTTGCTTAATCACATTAAAAGTAAAATTTATTAAAAAATTGTATTTACATCGAAATTTAATAAAATGCAAGATGATGGTTTCACATCTTCGATTAAGGTATGGAATTCCTATATTCATTTTAGGTCAGCAGAAATTAACATCCCATAATCTGCAAGCAATATTGATGTGATATGCATGATTTATTCGTAAAACACTGTTATTTGTTAATTGTATCCGGAAACGAAAATTAAATAATATCTTTTTATAAATAATTAATATATTTTAATTCAATAAAAATATATTAAAATTACACATTCATGACAATATTGATGCAGCCTGAAAGAAAAGAGTTTGTTGTTATATTCTTGATAAAATCCCTTTGAGAGAAATATTGCTCAAAATTATTAATTTTTAAAGTGGATTTTACAAAAGTTTTTTTTCAGGTGTATTTTAAGTACCTGGATGATAAATTGTATGATTTAAATAAATAATAGCTATGAAAAACTATTACTAAAAGTAACTAAATGTAAAATAAATTATATTTCAAACTTATGATAAACAATACTAAATAGTTATGTCGCAAAAACTTATATCATCCAAAGATAAGAATATTTTGCATTCATAATCCTTCTAAATATCTTAAATTTGCAATAATCTGTTTTTTCTTTTGTGAGATATGATATTATCATTACTTGTTCATAAATATCAACTTCTAAATGGTCAAAATATTGATACTGTATTAGTCATA
Organism: Latrodectus hesperus; assembly: GCA_037975125.1. Lineage (NCBI taxonomy): Eukaryota > Metazoa > Arthropoda > Arachnida > Araneae > Theridiidae > Latrodectus > Latrodectus hesperus. The sequence goes on from CM075853.1 coordinate 11,491,419, forward strand.
AACTATCACGATTAAATGCGTTTCTTTTTGACATCTTAAATATTGCACTGACAAAAAGATTGTGAGTTACATGAAATAAATAAAAAACAAGACTTAAAATTATATTAATTTTCGAATTGTATATTATATTTTTATACTACATTGAAATTTTATATACCTCCAAATTATAATTGATTATACCCTATTAACAAATAAGATGTTTTAAATCATTCTGCAATTAAAATGCACACTATAACATATGTAAAATAACAACATTTACACCTTATTCATATATTCTGAGATCTAGAAATGCTGGAGGGCTAAAGCATATGTAGAAGCAATAGGAAGTTAAGTATTTTTCTTTGGCTTGTTTGAAAAGATAAATGATATGTAAGAAAAAATCGCAAATTGTAACAAAATATTATGATGGAAATTTGAAGCCAATTTTCAGAATTTGAAACGAATAATTGAAAATAGTTTATTTAAGACATAATTGCATTTAGTTAAAGTGTGGTTAATACAAAAAATATCTACAAAAAATGGTTAAGTTAAATACATATATTTAAGTTGCTTTGACACCTAAAAGAATAATCATGACTGACAGCTGTAATAGCAAATTGAATTAGAAAAAAATTCTTTCGATAAAAAGTAGCAGAAATCTCTACTAACATTCAAAAATATAGTAGAAAAGGAAAAATAACGTAGTTAATTTTTCTGTATATGATTCTCTTGTTCAAAATAATTTAAATCTTAAAATCTGTTGGTGGAAGAAAATTTCCAAATAACTTAAAATTTAAATGAAGAGAAAGAAAGTTGTGGAAACGGCAAATAATTTAATGTATTAATAAGATAATTTATCAGGTTATTAATTTAAATGTTTGAACAACTTGAAAATTTAGAATCGGTGTACATACTAAACTATATTTAAAGCGTTAATGACATATATAAATACATAATAACATAAATACATAATAAAGAAGTAATTAATTGCATTTGTTGATATGGCATAAAAAATTAGGTGATACAATTTGATTTTTTAAAAATTTAACTTTATTTCATTTAAGAAAAAGCAGGAAACGATTTTTTCAATATTTAACTAAATTTTCAATCAACAGTTAAAGTTTATAGATATTGGAACTATTTTTCATAAACGCTTTTCTATAATTCCTTAGTTTTTAAAAAGATAAAAACATTTTCTTTTTCAAAAAAAAGTTTCAATTCTCTAGTCCAGAATGCCGATAAATATTTCTTTTTCTGACTTTCTGAACTTTTTACGGAACACATTTTTTGGTCAATCATTTTTCCATTACTGTTCCAAATATTTATTTTTATATTTGAGTTTCCAGATAAAACTAAAGCAAAGTATTGAGTCAGATATGGAGCATGAAAATATATTTCTTTATTGAAGTTGAAGATAGATAAAAATAAATTCTAGTGATTAGCTAACGAAATGGATTAATTATTTAAACCATATTTGAAATTTTAAAATTAATTTTAATAATAAATCGCCTCTTCTTTTCAATAATTCACGTAAAATAATTTCTATATTTTCTTCTTAAATTAAAGTATGATTAATCATATATACACTTTAATGAAGAGAAAAAGCATAGAAAAATCAATGAAACCTTAGGTTCACTCATTACACTTTACGGAATATTTGTTAATCATTTGAAATGAATATCTAAAAATTTTAAGAAAAACTGTAACGATAGCATAAATTATATACTAAATTTGAAATTCTCTTTTCTTTCCAAAAATCTATAGCTGCAGTAGATTTTTAAACAATAACTGAGTTTTCATGTATTATTAATAATGATCTTAGCACAATTCACTTCTTCGAAATAGCTAGAAATGAATTTTAGACAAATTGCAATTTTTAATTGTGAATGCTCAATGCATACATATTTATTAGTAAATAATGGTTACATTACAATTTTTTTATAATAAATACTCACTTACGCTAGTCACATAAAATTTATTAAAATAATACTTAAACAAATATTTTTTGTTAATATGAAGACTCTCCTTATAAATCGATAAAATTCAGAAATTAAATGTTAGAATAATACAAGAGTAACATTTACAGGACTTTTTTATTTTACATTTATATATATATATATATATATATATATATATATATATATATATATATATATATATATATATATATATATATATATATATATATATATATATATATATATATATATATATATATATATGTATATATATATATATATATATTCTGATTAGTTCGCAAAAATCATTAATGATATTGAATAAATCATTTGAAGACTTAGAGTCATTAATTGAAGTTATTTTGGAAATAATTTTGAGTTCATCGATAAAAAGGTTTTTTTTTCAGATTGTACAAGAATTTGTACAATCTGAAAGGCAGGTTAATTTAATTTTTGAATATAGGTTTCTTTAAACCACAATTTATTGGCTTGAAGGGCTTTAAAGTTGAATTGTCTGAAAAAAGTCAGCAGGATTATACTCTCATAGAACTGTGCTGTCTTTGTAAGTTACTTACAATGTCTTGAGTAAGTTTGAGGAAGAGTTTATCCATACGAGGGCTATAGTTGAGTCTGAATATAGTGTGACAGAGTATACTTTCTGAGAGTATATAGTCTTATTGAAGCTATGAGTTACTATGTGAGTATTGAAAGAAGTTGACAGGAGCAAAGTTGATGTCTAGCAAACGTCATGGATTTCATTAGAATCACCAGTGACTTATAGTACAAAAGTTAGTTTTATATTTCATCTGAATATGATATAGCTCTTGTGTAAATCTCAGCATAATCGCTTATAAAGACCCATCTGCAGATCCATGCAACACTACGAGTTTTGTGTTAACTTGCAAGAAACATTTGAGAACATGAATGGATTCTATTTCTGGTATAATTCTTATGAAGTATTTCCATTGTTTGAACACATCTGATCGTTAAATTTCGTTCCAGTCCAAATTGAGTACACAGTGATATTCATGAATATACCGGCACTAGGAGTACAAGGGAGTTTATATGCGAGAAATTTATGAAAGAACATCCCGTTTGGTGTAATTGCAATCTGTATGGATGCTAGCCTTATAGTAGAGGAATCCTTCAAACTGTTCCAAATCATTCCAAGAGTTTTGAACATTATTTATAAAGAATTTTAGTCAAGCTTGAACTCCTTAATCTCAGTTTATGAAACCATATTACAACAGCACTTGTGCAAAGTCATGTTAATTCTGATTTGATTTTTTCTGACTCGCAAAATTCTGAAGCAGCGTCCATATAAAAAGTCTTGAAGTATTGTCTTTGAAGTTAAAGGAAAATTCTGATCCTCTTGAGCAAGTTGTTATAGCACATTTATTACTAAATATGGAGTGGAAGCATTTCCTTATGTAATCGTTCATAATTCAAAATTTTTAGTTAGTGAAATTTTACTATTCTTCCATAGAAACATTTGAAGTTTGTAAGGATTAATTGCAATCATTCGGAACATTTGTTTTATATCTGCAGTAAATGCGTAAGTATGTTTGTTAAATCTTATTAGAATCAAGAATAGATCTTAATGAAGAACCCCTCGCTTGATAAATAGATTGTGTAAGGAATTTCCACTAGACGTTTTAGCAATCGCGTTGAAAAATGCACAAAGTTTAGTAATTTTATATGATGGGTGTAACACAGGATGATGTGGTTCGTAGTATTCATCTTTGATATTTGAATTTCTGTCAACTCTTCCATATGTCATAATAAATCATACATGATGAGAAAATTTGAATAATGCTTTTTCACTGTGGGACCTGACATGCTTTCAGAAAAATGTGATCATTCTCTCGTATGTCATTGGCCACGAGGAATATTTATGAAAGAGTGCGCGATGATCTTATTTCTTTTTACAAACGAAACAAGAAAATTTAGAGTTACAACTAGATATTGAATGAAGTCCACTTAGCAATGAATGATTCCACAGATAATGAATGAAATCCACTTAGCAATTTTTACACTACCATTATTTTAATTAAATCTAACCTTTTGGACAATTTCATTTCTTTAAGCGCATTGCAATGATACCGCGCATTAGTTTGGGTTTTACAAAAAATACGCAATTCGAAGCTTTGTCTGACTTAACAAAAAATATTTCGATTTGTCGGCCTTAAATTTAGATAGAATTATTTGAATTTTTTTTTTAATTTGGGACCTTCTCTCTGAGAATTTGAGAAAATCATCAAATTCAGGTACATCGTTGACTTTCAACTTGTTTCGGAGGCCCTGGATCTAATTAATAAGTACAATATTTAGCTTCAAAGAATTAGATAATTTATGTCTAGAAAAATTTAGAACTTTTAATGATCTGAGAGTTTTCAAAAAGGTATCCACTCAGTATATTACTGGGATCTTTTCCTCATTTATGTTTTAAGGGATGGAGATTCACAATGTCTTTGATATCAAAGTTAACAATTATAGTTTTGCGTTCATAGCTTAGCTCTAAACCTTTAAATAGCGAAGAAAAGTTATCGTCAGTAGTGTCTATAAGTTTACCTTCTCATATAAACCATCCTCATAAATAATGCAACTTTTCATTTTCAGAAAATGTTCAATTAAAGGTTTTAAATAAAAATTTTTAAAGTGTCCAAAAAAATTAAGCAATTTTGTTTTTAACAGAGTCAATATTTATAATTTTAAATTTGTTATTAGAGGTTTTGAGGCTTATCTCTAGTTTTTTTGAATGTCATTATCTATTACGAAATAGAGCTCCGAGTTTGTAATAATTCTTCCTTCTTGATTTTATAGTATTCATATTTAAACGCTTCGAATTTCTGTTGTATAGTGAGTAAAATGTCCAATGAAGCCTGAAGTTCCGGAATGTCCATGTAATCTTGCCTTTTTATGAGGGCATTATACCTCAGGCCCAAAAAACCAAAGTATGTTGAGGTTGCGTAAATGAAAATACAAAATAATTGTAAATAAAATGTTCATTTGATTCTTGATTTGACAGTGCGTTTTTACATGTGAGTACAGTATTATGATATTAAAGAAAAAGTGTCGCCAAAAATGGAGTGATTACAAAATGTGATATGGAAGGTGCGCTGTATCCATAGGTTTACATTACAGATATGGGAAAAACCACTTTTCTTAAATTTTCATATTTGTATATTTCTTATCTTGAACCTTTTTAATTTTCATGTATTATTATAAAATTTACTTTTTAAATTGTAACATTCATTTAATTGAAACTTTGCATTAAAATTATAAAAAAATGACACTTTTAAGCTTGCAGACAGAAAATAATTTAATTATTGAAGTATAATTATTATAATTTGAGAATTTATTGAAGATGTACTGCTAATAAAGAAAGTAGTTATTTAATACTAATTATTAAATACTTAAAATTTTTGACAATTATATGCACTTTACTAAAATAACATATTACCTCAATAAAAGTTATTAATTAAAAACTGTCAAACTTAGTGTATTTAAAAATGTTTTATCAATGCTTCCACTTTTGTAAATAAAAATAGAATTCCTTTGTGTATTCACACTTAATGGTAATTATACTAAACAATATTGGGATAAAATATATATCAGTGTTGTTTTCTTCGCAATTCATTTGATATATAGTATGAAAATAATTATTTATATTATCTAAATATATTTGATGTTATTTTTAGCACAAAAAGAATTTATTTTTCTAAAATATTTTTTCACTATAAAGTAATAGTCTCTTTCTCGTTACAGTTACGATCCTAAGTACGCCACTTTATTACAATTTTCATTTGTTTAAAATGCTATATTTAAAATAATTAGTATTAAATAACTACTTTGTTTGAAATATCCATATAATATTTGTTGATGAAGTTCAAGTGGTAGCAAACAAGGCGAAGTCCAACATCGAATGTCAGAGAATATTATTAAAGTTCATTCTGTTAATAAAAATATTTCTTATATAAGGAGCAAAACATCGGTTTGAGAAGCCGTTTTCCATTGTTTAAAGTCACTAAGAAATAGAACAGCAGAAAAAGCAAAGTGAAAAAGACAAAACATTAACACTATGGTTACTTAACATCGGTAAGGACGATTTAAAATTTAAAAAATTTCATTCATTAGTAGAATTCTCAATTAATCACTTCAATGTTATGCCTTGCTTACGCCAACATTAAAAATTTTCTCTTAATTAATATTGCAGAAATAATAAAAAATCAGATTTGTAAACAAATGCTCAAAAAGTCCTTTGAATTTCTTAAAATTCTTTTTAACAATTACATTTACTTAAGCATTTTTAAAAAATTTTCTTTCATTTTAGAAGTAATTCTTAACCTAAAATTACGTTTCCTATTTTAGAAAAATAGTAATACTTATAAATACTTCATTAAATCAATCATAACTTTATTAAAAGCGAAAACTTTTATAAAGAATATTACAAATACCATTTCTTATTCATACAAAATAGAATCTTGTTTGTACTCTAAGGACACACTGTGTCTCTCAAGATAAAACAAACTAAAGCTGTAAATTAGAAAATAAAGGAAATTAGTCTCAGCTTTTATCTCACATGAAGTACCCCTGTTAGTTCGTGACACTGCCGAGGAGGTAACACGAAGATAAATCAGTGTTAAATGCAATAAATGCTAGAGTTTACTGTCTTCTTTACCTTCTTATTTTTAGATCACGAAGTGCTTGAATTATTCTATTCCTGTAAACATGTTCCTGTAGACCATTAAGTATTATATTCATTCTGTTGATATTTACTTACATATATATATATATATATATATATATATATATATATATATATATATATATATATATATATATATATATATATATATATATATATATATATATATATATATATATATATATATATATATATATATATATATATATATATATATATATATATATATATATATATATATATATATATATATATATGTATATATATACATATATATACATATATATATATATATATATATATATATATATATATATATATATATATATATATATATATATATATATATATATATATATATATATATATATATATATATATATATATATATAAGATAAAACATGAAGAAAAGTAAAATCAGAAATTTAAAATTGGAAAAATACTAAAGTATATGAAGCAAAAGACAAGAAGGCATAGGGACCATGTCTTCATCAGGAGGGAGATGGTCAGCTATGCAAAAATGAACACTCTTTTCTGACATGCTCGAAGGACGATTGTCTAAAAATCTTCGAGCAATTCCCCCGAAGAGTGTTCGTATTAAAAGAACTTAATTAAAAATTAGACTAAATATATATGTAGAAAAGATAAGTATATATGCAGAAGAATAAAAGTACTCACTATAGATAAAAATACTCACATTAGTAGAAAAATACTCACAATAGTAGAAAAATACATACAGTAAAAAAATACATACAGTAGAAAATACAAAATACAAAAGCCAGTAAATCAGATTGAATTTATATATGAGAATAGTAGGAAGTTGCCAAAAGTAAATTTGAAATTAGAATGAAGAAATATTGCCAGAAGTAATTAAATTCAAAAAGTTAAAGTGGTTTACAAAGTTAAAGCGTATTAAAAGGGATTTAAGTTTTAGTTATGTATAAAATAAAGTGTATATATGTAGGTATTTTCAGGATTCTTGTAAGAACTTCAATGCTTGGGTGGCCCTTCTGTAGTTATAAAAACTACGCATTACTTCAATCTTACAAGCGATTCCCTAAAGCGATATTTTTAGCATTGTATTTATTACTTTATATTCATATATGTATTTTCTTTATATTAATATACATATATATATATCAATTTCCATTAACGTATGTGAATGACTGTAAGTTTTCATATCAACTTAAATATAAAGAATATAGTTAATAATTTCTAACTCATATTCTGTTTCAAATGTGATATAATCTTTGTTATTGTTTAATGAAATTTAATTAACAAAAGATATTTATAATAAGGATATTTAAACATGTGCCAATATAACTTATTAATAATAATACTTCCGCTTATTTTGAACTGTAATATTATATACCCATTAATTGCAATTATTAAATAATCGATGAATATTTTATGATGTTGTTAACTATGATACTTGGGCAACATAAGCGGACGGCTATTCAAAATTAAGTTGGTAGACTGCATGTTTTGTTTAACCAGAGTATCAATAATTTGAAAGTAATTGTTTGCTCTTAGACTCCTGCAATAGATGACACGACAAGAGGGTCTACTACCTCAATTTTTACATTGATTTGGAGACGGAGGAAGTTTTCTCCATACGTGCGATTACACCCAGGATAACTATTCAACGACTAACCATGAAACTTTAATTTCACAGATTTACGAAGTATGTATCTCGAATCTACTCATTAGGTCTTTGGTGGCATTGTGAATTGAACCCAGGGTTTCGGGATGAAAGCTCGATGCCCTAACGACCTCGGCTTAATGAAGGAGAGCCGCAATGGCCTGGTTAGTTAAAGTGTCGTCTCATTATCGGAAATTAGTGATAACATATGAATCCGTGTCCTCTAAAGGAGGAAGGGGCACTTTAAAACTGCACCTGGTCACAATGACCTCCAAGTAAAGTGATACCTACGGGGGTGGTAGGCCATGTATTGGGGGTTTTCTGTTTCGCCCCTGCTTTAAAATTACAAAGACTCCACCCGATTGCTTCGATCTACCTGGTATAACCCTACCCAGTGCTAGTTACAGGGAAGGATGCTAGTACAACAACGTCCTTATAAATATTTTATAATCTAAGTATTACTCATAAATTTTGAAAAACAATAAGGTTATTGAAAAATATTTATATTTAGAAAATTCTCTTTGTCTTTTCCGATTATAAAAAATATGTTTATGAGAAAAACTAATACCATATGTAAATTAACTTTCATGTTCCTTAAAAAATTAAAATGCCATTTGAAAATAATTTGGGAGGAAATAAAAATGATTTAGGAAGGTAACAATATATTTTTCGTATTTTTAAATTCAATGTACATTTATATTGAAAAAATAGGCAAAAAATTGAGTGCAATACACTGGATTATTGTACATATATTTTATATTTTAAACATATTTATATTTAAAAGTGCAGTTTAACTTTTTCTAAGCAATGAAATTCAACGTATGCAGCTATTAAAAAATCATCAGCTATAAATTAAAATTAAATTTCTTAAAAATAAATAAAAACATTTAAACAATATATTTTATACATGTTTCTTGAATTTTAGTACAGAATTCTTTATTAAAACAAGGAACATTTTCTAGTTAAGCATTTCGGTAGCCATTTAAGTAACTTTCTAAGGACCGTGGTAGCCTAGTGGTTAGGGCACGGCTCTCCGTCCGGAAGGTGGAATTCGACATCCAATGCAACCAAAGACCGAGTACATGGGTTATACGTACTCGTTAAATCTGTTGAATCGAAATTTCTGTGGTCGGTCGGTAAGTAGTTACCATGGGTGTATGGTCTAGAGAAAATTTCCTCCCACACCAGACCATGGTCAAAATTGAGGGAATGGATCTTCTGGTGGTGCCATCTATCGGAGGAGTTAAGAACAAAGTAGTACTTTCACCTTCGCTCTGGTTCAGCGAAATATTTGCCTTTCTGATTTAATGTCTTAAAGCCATTTGCTCTCGAGCTTGGCTTGTCTTACTGTCATAAGTAACAACAACAACAAAAGTAAATTTCTAATTAAAATTGGAATTTATTGTAATAAGCTTAGCTCTTTTGAAATCATACAAATTATTTTATAATATTATTAATTTATTCACTAGATAGTGAAAGATTTATTTTTTCATTCATGTACAATGAAGATCTTCTACAATTAGACTGTCGATTAATATTATTTCTATAAATCATTCTTGCAGAAATATCCATGCGACATAGAAAATTTCAAAATTTAAAATATGTAAACCATTTCTATGTATCTTTGTATTGTTAAACATGTTAGAGTAAATCTTTTGAAATAAACATGAAATTATAAGAGCTTTTTAATGATATTTCTTAAAAAGACAAATTGTTTTCCTTAATGGGCATAAAAATCTGAATATATAATTTTATTTTATAATTATTTCTGAATTATTTTTAATACATTTAAGGCAATTTTGAGATTTACGATGCATAGTTGTATTTCTCTTACTAAATTAAAGTATTTCTACCGAAATTATGGAAAACATTAAAATTTGAAACTTACTTTGATAAATAGTAATTCATATCAGACAGAACGATTTGCTCTTTTAAATATTTTTATCCAATTTAATAATTCAAATTATATTCCTATTCAAATTAAATAATATTCTAATCGAATAATTTCAATTTTTAAATAATCATTAAATATTTCAGACACTTTTATAATCATAATATTTTCAAAAGCTTAATATATAATTCACGCAAAAATAGTTTTCATGTCAATATATATAAAATTCAAAACTAATGTTTTGTTAATTATTATACTGTATATAATTTTATTATATTTAAATTGATTTGTGTTATTTCTTATATATTCATAAAAATATATAAAATGTCAGTTTTAACAAAAAAATATAAAATATCAGTTCTAATAAATCATAATAAAATAAGTGAATAATATCTCAATATAATTACTATCTTATTATAAACATAAGTTAGCACTTGCAATAAGATGTAATTTTAATACTTATTATACTTAATTTAACTTACTTAATAATACTTAATTTTTATTTCCTAAGATAAGATATCGATCACATGATCACATGACACAAATTATTATATAAAATTAGCAGATTATATACAACACGTAAAAAATTCAATGCATTCTTAAAAACTTTAATACTATATTGGCTAAAGGGCATATTTATCTTGAAAAAATAAAAATGAATTATCGGAAAATTACCGAAAAAACTCATATTAATTGCCAAAAACAATTATGGAATTATTGAAATTATATTAACTTCAGATCAAAATATATTATGTGATCATTATGTTATATTTTATGATCATAATATTATATTTTATTTTATGTGAATATTATAAAAATAATGTATTATTTTCTATCTAGTATTTGATTACTATGCTCAACTTTTGTTTTGACTAATTTTATAAACATATTATTATTCTCCATTTGGATTTTAATGTAATTTTAATGTATTTTTAAAATGTATTATATCCATCTAGTATTTGATTATTATTCTTCATCTAATATTTGATTATTAATTTTATAAATTTGCTTTTTACTGATTTTAAAAATATATTTTTATTCTTCATTTGGTATTTTTAATGTATTACTTTACATCGGTTTTTTCATTATTATTCTACATTTAATATTTGATTATTATTCTCCATCTAATATCTGATTATTAATTTTATAAAAATATACTCTTAATTATACTTTAGTAATTCTATTTTAGCTGCTTTTGCGTTGAATGTATTGCTAAACATAAGTGTTATATTTATTCTGGTACTTTTCAATTTTATATTTATTATTGTAACATTCAATTTTTCCTAATGATACCTCTAATCGCTCTATATATATATATATATATATATATATATATATATATATATATATATATATATATATATATATATATATATATATATATATATATATATATATATATATATATATATATATATATATATATATATATATATATATATATATATATATATATATATATATATATATATATATATATATATATATATATATATATATATATATATATATATATATATATATATATATATATATATATATATATATATATATATATATATATATATATATATATATATATATATATATATATATGTATGTATGTATGTATGTATGTATGTATGTATGTATGTATGTATGTATATATTTGTATGAAAAGTGATTTTAATTCAAAATTACTTTTTGCTGCTTGAAGTAAATATATACAGGTAAGACTGTAACATCAATCTTTATAATACGGAACAAATACTGGGAAAAATGGATATACTTTTCGAACATCTCAAAAATTATTATTGGGAAAAAATGATGACACTTTTTTTCTTTTTCTTTTTCATCGTCTTCTGAAAGTTCAAGAAATTAAAGTGCTAAACTTTGATACCTTGTGACAATAACTTGAAATTGACAATTTTTGTAAAGAGCACGAAATTACTAAAAAGAAAATAAATGAAAATATTTCTTCTCTCTCACCAAGTTGAAAACTATATGGAACCCAAAACAGTAGATTGTTGGAAAAAAATGTATTTCTGGAAACCATTCGTTAGAAAATGTCAGGAGACTAGTTCTTATTAATGTGACTTTTATTTCGCCATTTTCTTCTCCATACTTCCAGTCCTCACTGTTGAAATGGATTGTGTGATGACAGATTCCTTGAGATATTGCATTTTCTGATTGCAGTCATGTTGGGAATGTATGGATTTTAGGAACCATTTTCTCAATACTTATTTTGGAAAGGCATACTAAATATCTTGGTAGAATTTCATATGAAATTTTCATAAATAAAAACTAAACATGTAAAATTATTAACATTTCAGTTTGATCAAATTTAGAATTCTTTTGTTCAATGTGACTTATAACTATTCTCTTATAAGCTTAAATATATATTCAAAATTTAATCTCTTAGTAGATATTTTACATCATGATTTATAATTTCAACAAGATCGCTTGAAGTGATAAAATTTTAGAAAATATTTTGGAAATCTAATATATTCTGTATTTTTATCAAGAAAATCTGTCATAATTGTAAAGTTTTTTTCTTCGAATTCTTTATTGCAAGAATTTATTATAAGCTTTGTTCTAGTTAATATATTCTCTTATTTAAAAAGTAGAAAAAGCACGTATTTACGGTTTTTTTATATCAAAAATACAGTTATAAATGTATAATTATAAACGAAATTATATCAAGTACTTTACTTCTGATGATTTCTATTATTTAAAAGCAACTGATTGTATTTCACAAAAGAGTTTATAAGGATATCTATATAATATTTCACAAATATTATATAGGTATCCTTATAAAACATCTAAATGTAACCCTTTTAATAGGACTTCTTATAGTAAATTAGCAAACTTCTTTTAATAAATTTAACATTTATAAAGCCAATATACAGTGCTGAAAATTTCTAAAAGTTTTAGAAGTTAGTGTTACGCAATTGTAAACAAAATTTAGTTGCATTAAATATACTTCATTTTTATTCATTATTTACGATATTGAAAAAAATTATAATCATAACATATAAATTGACAAATAAACTATAAAAATTATTTTTCAATACAATTTACAATTCCTTCAAGCCGCTACTACTTTCTTCTAATTGGCAACTTTACTAGTGATGCTAAGTTATTTCATGTGTGCTTGTTAAAGCATTTTTTCACATTTTCTGAGTATTGATACTTAATATAATATTAAAAAATTAAAAAATTATAGTTTAGCTTATTACTCACACACATTTTTAAATAAAAATAATACTTAGTAATAATTCATTAAAATTACACCTATTAAGCCTAAATTTTATAATATTTTGAAAAAATCATGAAATAAAAATTCATCAAAAGTGTTATTGAATGGCGTTTCTAAATAATAAAAGTGACTAAATAATAAAAGTATAACTAATTTATCTTATGTACAAATTTAAGTTCTAAATTTTAGATAGTTTCTTTATCTGATGTCTCCACCTAATAATTTCTAAAATAATTATAATAAATTTTTGTGACTACAGGGAATGATTAAGCTTTCCTTCGTTAATTTTTTTCCTGATTTTTTAAATTTTTCATTAATTAATTTATTTTCTTGCATTTTTAAAAAGTAAATTTTTATTTAAGTAGCTTTACAATAGTAAGCTATTTTTGTTCGTTATTAACATTAACTGAGATAGTGATATCACATATTTCATTTAATATATTTTACATTTTATTAAAATAATTAATTATTATGAATTTTTTTTCGAAAATACATATGTTGCTTTCTTATGCTTGATATTTTATGCATATTGGTTTAAATTGCTTAAGCATATTTCTTAAAATGTCAGATTTATGCATATTTTGAAACATATTTGCACATGTGTTTTTCAGAAATTTAATTTCATTAAAATTATTTGTAATTTGAATTTAAATTATTATAAACTGTAACTCATTTTCATTAAATTTATTCAGAATGAATTTTAATATTCTGATAAGTATTCGTATTCACTTTCATTTACATGGATTCCTGTAATTAAATGCTTTTCAAATCGGTTACGAAAACACTCCACAATAAAAATGCAAGCCCTTTCCGGCAAGATATGCAGCAATTCCAGTATTTGTGTTAATAAAAAAGAGATTCGAGAA